>PYUH01004012.1:296430-341100 GCA_016808085.1 Suaeda aralocaspica
AAAAAAAAAAAAAAAAAAAAAAAAAAACACTTTGTAAGTCAATAAATATGTAAGAGTAATTACTCATCAAAGATGAAACTCAAATTAAGTGATTTATAGTTTAAAATAGAGGGTACTGTTCATCAATTATCATAGGAAAGAGTGATCAGAGAATCAACTTACCAAAGCCATCGACGAGCAGCGTGTATTGATAGACAAGATCCAGACATAGATAAGGCAAATTACCATCTTCAACTTCTGGGTACTTAGACTTCCCATCTTCAAATTTGGTGCCACAAGCAAGATTAGCAGCCTCCTTGAAATCTGAAGGGCGCACAGTGACAACTGGCTTCTTTGAATCAATAAAACCAGCCTGCATAACCAAAATGTGGGCTTAATATACCAAGAATGTTTAAGTGGGTTTTTCTTTTCACTTCTGAAGAAAAGAGGAGGATTTTGGTTCTGGATAATACCTCAGCTGCTCTATCAAAGAAAAACGAAGCAACAAACAGGTTCTTCTGCCCATCACCTCCACCACCATTCCACACACCACCAAAAGAGCACTGCATGTGAGTACATGTTTCATTAACCTTCAGAGCCTTTGAAGCGAAGTCTTTGCATGAATCCACATTCGCACCAGATGGAGAAGACAACACATCATATTGAGATCCTCCATACTTATAAGAACCTAGAAATAACACAAAATTTTGAAGTCAACTAAATGTGACAATAGTAAATCTACAAGATCCCGTAACTTTCAACAATTTTGCTTAAAAAGGTCATCAAATAGTTATGAATTATCATCCATTCAACCAAAATCATCAAAATAAAAGTACCCAGAGTCTTTGATTACACTGTAGTAACAAATACACATGAACAGCAGCAGGTAAAAACACTTAACAGTTCGGTTGATTTGAAATGAATTACATGAGCTATAAGGGCGATAAACCAATCAAATGCATCTCAAGAGGCTCCCAGATATGGAGCACATTTGCTTTAAAAGACGTAAAACTGGTACAAAGAAATTTATTTCAAGATCCTAGGTGGATTAGTTACCACCAAGTAATATTGAAAGGCCAACTGAGATGAGTCGGGAATTTAAATTACAGCCTTAAACAAGCAAAAAAAAATGACAACAGAATAACAAAAGTATTAAACAAATTAGTAGCTACTTCTGAACAGAACAATACAGAATAGAGTGCCCTCCAATAAGATGTCTGCATACTTCTAAACCAACCATATGGACAGTTGAATGTGGATGTAGGAAATCCAGCAGGCAGAAGCTAAAACAATAAAAGATGTAAAGAAGAACAATGATTGATCTTCATGTTACCTTGATAACCTGCCAATATGCAAGGATTTTCCGAATCCCCTATTACTTTCAAAATCTCAGCACGAGCTGCTAGTAAACCATATTTCAAGTAACTGCAAAAAAGACACCTCGATGAGTTTGGTATAAATTGCAACTAGGTTAAAAATTCAAGTGCATTTAGGTACAGACATTAAAGCATAAACCAGGAATAGAAAACAAAAACAGAGAGAATTTTTAGGAAGGGCTGACCTGTGCACGTATAGGTGATATTTTCTACCCTTGAGATACATATCCCTCACATATGCCTCTTCACCATCTGATACCTTTGGAGCATTGGCAGCATCACTCTCAGAAACAGCATAAGCCATTTGAACAGACCCACCTCCAAGGTCAACTACACCCACTGTGCTCGAGTATTTTTTCCCCAACTTTCCTAACAGATAATTTATAGTCACCTACACATAAAAGAAGAAAACTGATAAATCTAAAGTGGTTTGTCTTTGAAATCAATTAAAGATATTACACATGTGCACACATAAAGAAACAAAAGAGAGCACATCCCACATAAAAAGAAACATAAGGGCATTTATCAGCTATGAGTCTATGAATCTGCTACCTGACATGTGCTTATGTGGTTGGTCATAGGAATCAACAAACAATTCGACAACTTCTAGAAAAATAGACAAAACAATTTCAAGGAAGCAGCAACTTAAACATAAATGGTGTACAGTTGTACACCTATATTTACTATAAGCAATTTAAAGATGATACTATGATAGCATGCTCTTACTCATTTCAACAAAAATGTTATACACTACTAATATCAGCGTTTTATTTATTTTTCCCTGTATAAGTGAAAAGGTGAGAAGATTGAATACAAACTCTAAGCTACCAATATGCCTTATCACCATCACCATGTGTACCTTAGATCATTTTAATATATAATTATTGTATAAGTAAAAAATTAAGAAAAATTTTATTAATAAACTTCAAGGCAAATAAAAAATTGTGATCAAAGTTTTCTATCACTGACCACATGAACCTTATCGATAGAATTTCCCATAAAGGAAGAAGTATAACACAGATCTGAAGCACATAGCAAAAAATGGAAAACGAAAATTGACTTTCATGGAAGGCATCAGCATACCAATGCTACAAACAAAATACTCTCTATAAGACACACAAAATGTACACCACATACCCACTGAAAAGCCCCTTCCTGGTTTCCATCCAAGACAGTGACCCAATTTGGATCTGATTTAAGGTCACTTTTATCCTTGAGCAGGTCCTTCACCTATGCAGAATAATCGGCCAAGGTCAATAAGACAATCAACAAAGAAAAGCACTGAAAAGTGATTATTTGTCATTCCTGGCACAAGAGGGTCAAAGAAACATACTGCTTGCAATATTCTATCAGGTGCATCACCTTCCAACTGCCTCAAACCTGCAGTAGCCTGTTAATGAAAAGTCTCAAAATTTCAGCTGAGTAAATTAAATAATACTTTGTTTGGGAACAAATCAATCTGCGACAGAAGAACAGCACTAAATTTAGCAATAAACCCACCCCAACTTTGACTGGAGTCTTCTCGAGCAACTCCTTAGGCACAACTGCTTCAGCCTGCTCTAGGAGAGAAACTAGTGATTTGGCAGCTTCCTGAGGATCGCTTGCATAAGCGCTTAGACCTGGTTTTTTCTAAAGGGCCAAAGTGACAACAACCAAAACAGATGAATTGTGTTTGTTCAGCTTAAAAATGTAAGAGCAATGGAAAAACTAACATTAAGCCACAAGCTTTGATTTCTGACACCTAGCACCAACTATTACTCAGATGGATCCATACATTACACATTAAATAAGAACACATTGGGGCAGGATAACCGCTACTAGTCTACTAGAAAACAAAAACCAAATCAAATCAACAGTTTTCCACCTTGGCGAAAATTTGGAGCACCACTGCATTCAAAAGCAGCATACTGCTTTACAATACAAGTGAAGAATTTGCATAGAAAGATGCCCAAATCACATGCAAACCGACACTTTCCAACTCAACGGTTGTTTAATGAAAATATAAACTATAAATCTTAGTAGTAAATCCAAAAGTCATGTCCACACTCCTTCACCCACCCCCAAGGCGATTTAGGTGGAAAGGTCGTGACGAACAGCAACTTGAATGCCGGGGTGTCATACCTATCTGAACCTAAAGATCATGAAAAAAAAAAAAAAAAAACACCCCCCCTCCCCCCCCCCCCCCCCCCCCACCCCCACCCCAAAAAAAAAAAAAAACAAGCATGCACACAGACACAGATGTGCTTAAAGGATCTCTCATCACCAACCTAACACACTGCAGCAACAAGGCAAGATCAAGTATTCCAATTTCATAACCCAAATGATTCTACAAACTCTAATTCAAAATTCCATAATCCATCAAAATTGAATCTTACACAACAGCATTCTCAGCAGTCAAATCTAACACCACTCAGATTTCAATCTCAATAACATACATACTCTACAATGCACCATAGCTATCCCCATAATCCCCCTCAATGAAAAACAACAAACAACTCAAAAATAACAAAGCTATTAACATTCAGATTCACCAAAAAACAACCCACTCCCCAAATTTCAACAATGCACGTATTAATCAATCAATCAAAGCCTCACACCCATAATTAGAGTCGGCTACATGAACCAAAATTAATCATTCCGTGTGGTCATCCCCTACGATCGAAAACAATGCACATGCAAATTCAAACCACACTCAATCACACAAATCAAATCAACCCCACAAACCAATAGATCCATTCTTCAAAAAAAATCATCACCCAATTACACCCACTAAAAAAAAGCAACAAACTTTATCAAAATTCCACAAATCCAAAACAAACCCAAATTGGAACAATCATACCTGAACAAAAAGCTCAAGATCATCACCAATTGGAACAAGATCCAAATTCTTATCAAAACAAAAAACATGAACTCTACTTCCAGAACTTCCAGCATCAAATATAACAGCATATCGATTCCCTCCTACAACCCCATCAGTCTTCATCTTTCGCGGCGAAAACCCATCATCATCACTAGGTCTAGGCATCATATACAATACAAACGAAACCAATAACAATGGCAATGTAATAACAAGTATAATACCACGAAATCGATACAATTTGTCTTTAATTGACTCTTGTTGAAACTTATTTCTCTTAAGCATTTTGTCGAACGGTTGGTGTGTTTCTTGAAGAAAACCTGAATTCTCTGTTGTTGATGATGATAGTAATAATGAAGGTGATGATGATGATGTCACCCCAACTGAAGATGACGTCAATGGGGTTGTTTGTGATTCAATGTAGAGTTCGGCAGATGAAGGTGATCTATACCTGATCTGACCGTTTACTCCACTTGACGAATCCAGTTCTTCCGATTTTAGGGTAATCGGAATTTGGGTTTCTTTGGGTTTTTTTTGAACTTTTTTGGGTTTTTTTTTTTTATTTTTTTGGGTGGGGTGATAGAATTATAATGTGTCTCTTCACAATTTCCTTGAGGGAGGAAATGGAAGAGAGAATTGAGAAAAGGGGGATAATTTGGTATTCTGAGGTTCAAGTGAATTTGATTGTATTTATACTTGTATGTTTAATTTTATGGAGGATGTAAAGTAGTATGAGATTTAATTGTCGGGAAGAAGACAGTTGTTAATGTAATGTGTATTAATGTACTGTTGTTTATTACAGTTTTAACATGTGATGTCTTTTGTAACCGACGACAAAGTGGACGTGTTATAAGTCGATTACAAAGGTAATTGATGATAAATTGATAATTAATGTTATTATGATCGGATATTGATAATTAACTGAGTTTTTGTGATTATAAATTGAATGTATTTGAGTCAAGATGTACATAAGTTTAAGACTTTGAGTGTTTTAGACTTTTAGTATTGTTTCTTATCCAAAACTTATGTTGAGCAGGACTTGTTGATATGCCTCGAGAAGTTCTTGACCAACCTACAAAAAAAACAAAGGTGAGAGCCCCCGTGGTTTTCCGGGAACGCCCCTTCAATGCTTAAGTTAGTAAAATAGACGAATCGATCCAATTTTGGAAATATGTCAGAAATAGCAAGAATAATGTATCTTCGAATGAGGTGGTACCGCATTTATAATAACAAAGGACAGTTGTGAAACCATGGGAATCCGTGACATGTGTTTTGATCATAGATGTTATCATAAATATGTATGCTAGAGTTCTTACCCCGATAAGAGACAAAATAGTAATTTCTATACATATTGAATCTGGGACCTAAACCTTACCCAAACAAGTATAATATTATCAAGTACCACTAGGTTTTTATAAACAGATTGGTTAGAGTTAATGAGTGCAACTCTTATTGTAGCCACTAGCCAGCATGTCAACAACATAATATGCAAGCCGAATGACTAGTCGGAATGTCGGATGGACCAAGTTGGGTTGTATCAAGACAAGTTGACAAATTGGACCAATTAAGGGGATCTTTAATATGGAATGAACTAAATGTTCATTTAGGTCGAACTTCTACATGATGGATAACTCAATTGATTAAGAGTTTTTTTTCCTTGATTTTATGATCTCCTTCAATCGATTCTCATGCTCGCCCTTTGTGGTTCTATAGTGCAAATATATAGAGGATCATGTGAAAACTGTTTTCATCATGAAAATCATACAAAAAAGGTTACACTAGATGTATAAAAGGATACATGTTTTTTATTGATGTCAATCATATATAATGAAAATTTTATTGTAAAGGTACTTGAAGCACTTTAATCTTAATATGTACCGCTTTAAGTCTTATATGTACCTTTTTAAATATGAATCTACAAAGGAGATCGAAGAGGAGGCAAGCAGTCAGGCACCCCATCTTCGCCCTTTTCCATTTGCTTGCTTTAGTACTCCACCACTTTTTGTCAAAAGAGAAGCATAAAATATCATAATAATAGCATGATTAAAGGAGTAATTTGGAGTTATACATGAAAGCATGTGTTTTTCGTTTGAAAGCTGTGCATTTGATGCTTCAAACTACAAAATTAAGTCCTGAAATCTGGACTATACGCAATAAGAACTGAGATCATGGTATCATGTGTTGGTGAACTTGCTTCCAAGCAGCTTAATCTTCAAGATAAAGTACATAAAAATAGATTCAACACCAGACCCAGGATCGAATCCAGAAACGCTAAAATCTAATTGCAATTCATTGTTAGCATCTTATCAAACCTTCCTATAAATATTCATAATTGGGTAGTATTAATGTATAATACTAACAATTGGAGAAAATGATATTAGAATCAAGTGGTAAAACACCACATCAAATTATGGACAACCAAGTTCCTTGGTACATATCTGAAAAAACGAACTACTCTGCTTTCCTAGTCTTTGGAGCTTTCTTCTGCTTCTTTGGCTGCGGAGAGATGAATCGGAAGACCCAAGCAGCCATGATTGCACCAATAAAGGGACATATCCAGTACACATATAGCTGTGCCCATGTGTTATGCTGTTTTCTGATGTATGCCCATCCAAAGGCCTGGAGAACAACATAAAATATGATTGGTTTTTTTAACAAGCGAGTAATGCAGTCGAAAGCACAATGTATATAATCTTCCATTGAATTTCACATGTAGAACATATAAGACACATTACCTGTGAATAGAACTATCATTTCATATGCAATTAAGCACACAACTTCCAGTACAAGCATATAAAAGAACTGACATATCATGTTTATTTTCTCCAGCGACATTAATTTAACATCAACCAACTTTTCTCAAAGAGCAATTCTGAAGCATGTCTAACACCCCAGTGGAAATTTAACAGGTGTTCACTAATGCCATAAACAATACTGATTACAGATGACAATGGCTTCAAAGTCCGGGTAATTTAACAAAATGCAGGATCAAGATATGAAATACTCCGTATTATACAGTGTTTTGAACCTAAATTAAAACTACTTTCTTTAAGGAAACACCTAATCGCTACATGCTGTGGAAGACATGCGCTTTTCTGCTGGGCAAAATCAGTTAGTTTCTAAATTTGTGTTTGGCTAAGAGATCCAATGTAAACCACAACCTTATGCTCCTCTTTTCTGCCCTTCATCCCTTTCATCAGGTCTCTTTTAGGGGAAGTTAGTTTAATCTATACATCACTACCATACATTCTTCACTGTGTCAGACAGTTGGACAAAGTATTTTGGTTCAAAAACGACAGAAAAGGTGGAAAAATGAGGCTCTCATATGGTTGTTAAGTTCTATGGGCATCAACTGCCAAATTTATTTTCTATTTAGCTCATAAAGGTATGCATATATGTGATCTGCGATGCATAAAATTTAGCATGAGTACTAAAAATATAACATTTACACATCTGAAACACAAGCATGAGGATAAAGTATCCTTCAGCTTCATCTCTGTCCTGTAAGATGACTAATCTCACATACAGCAAGTTCAAAAAGAATGAAGATACAGGGAACAAATAAACGGGCATAGCACCAATAACAGGGAAGGAACACATGAATGCACATTTTGGCCACTGTGTTATTCAGCTATTTCATCAGCCAAAAATTATTAATGCAGGCTATACTTGGAAGGTGAACTCTTTAAGGTGCATCACAAAATAATGAAGCCACAAAACAGGCTAAAAGACTAGTGAATTAGCGACACTATAAAAGAAATTAAGACATGTTTCAAAATTTGAAATAATTGTGTTAAAGCACATTTGCTACTCAGTATTTCAGCAAAGATATACTCACATTTGCAGGATTCATTGAAGGCCCTGTATAACTGGAACCAGTAATAACCATAGTTACAGTAGCCATGGCAAGCAACCATGTCTTTACGAACATGTTACCAGGGACCCTTAGTATAATGAAAAGGACAGCCAAGGTAATTAGAAAAGTCAACACCCCTTCCGCCGCAGCTGCAGTATGCAAGTCCACTTTGATTGAAGGTCCACCCAACATGTGTTTGTAGTCACTTGGCATCACTTCCGAGATTGCTATAGCCCCAGCTACAGCACCAACAGCCTGCCAACAGATAAACTCGTCTCTTCAGAAATTGCTTAGTATTTTACTATAGTATGACAGAATTGTCCAACAATCAGGTTTCCTAATGAGTTTATATTTCTTTTAAACGAAACTAGCCTGCATGAGACGGCCTACAAGTACAGCAATAGCACATCCAAATCCAATTTAAGCAAACTCATCACTTACAAGTTTTAAACTAATATGGATATATTAGCTAAAGCAAAACAATCAAAGAATTGAAAGGTGGACATAAAAGGAGGAAATGTTAAGTAATGTCTTAGTAAAAATCAAGCAAGGAAAAACAGCTACATGCTTCAAAAAAAAAAAGGTTCAGAGTTCCTAATAACAAAAATCCGAAAGATCACCAAAGTTAGTAAAAAAAAATTCTAGCAGCAAAGATGGACATTAATCTACACTCTCGAGTCTCGACAATCAATTTTTAATTTCAAACACTAAAGGTCTGAGCCGAAATTCCTAAGAGAATAGATCTTGATACATTACGATTCGACACTACAAGTTGGAACATACCATTAATCCAAGGAAAAAAAAAAAACAAACAATCATTAGTCTAAAACTCCAGTAAAAACAACTTCCCATTCTAGTTTTAAGACTAAACATAAACATCCTCCAACAAAAACAATATCCATTCTACTACACAAACACAATTCCCATTCTAGCAAAGACTAAACACACCATTGACCAGATTAAACCACCGCTCGAACCAAGATCATAAAACAAACAAACAATACTACCTCCGTAACAATTTAGTTCCAACGATTCGAATGTTACAAAAAAAACCTGGGCAGGGAAACGAAGAGCCAGAGACAAGAGGGAATCGCGGCCAAGTCCAGCAGCAAAAAACGCAGCAGTACCAGTAGGATTATAGCTAGCACCACCAAGCAACTGACCAACAAAAGTGTAAACAAACACAAGGGTCGCAACAATGGAAGTCGTAATTACTAATGTTAAAGGCCCTTGAATTCCCAGAAAATTGGAAATTAAGTGAGTTAAAAGTCTTATGGTTGAAGCTGAGAACACCCACATACATGTTAGGATTGCGTCAGCGAACGCTAGTTTCAGTGCTGCTGTTGTTGGCGCCATTGTTGTCAATGTTTCTCTCTCTAGAATTTAGGTTTCGAGTTGAGAGTGGCAATGGAAAGTGTGACTTTCCTAATTGATATCAGTTTATTGGTTTTTTTTAGTGTTTGTTTGCCTGCTATGAGCCGTCATATCTTGTTGATATTTTGGTGCTCCTCGTGGTTGTCATGCTTGTAATTATTAATCTTTTACTAGTGAGGTGGGCGTTTAAATGTGGTTTTGGGTTGGTGGTTCGGGTTAACGGATATATCAAATTAGTAAAGTAACTTTTTTTAATGTAAATGTTAAATTAAGTTGAGACGTGAAATTACAGGAAAATAGATAGGAGTAAATTAGAATGGATAGAAACGGGTTAAACCTGATTGTAATTTGAGTATTCATTGGATTTAATTAGAAAGAATTCAAGTAAATTGGAGAATTTAGCCAAGTACTGAAGGGGATTGGTGGAAGTGTAATTGTTAATGAACCCGGATAAAAAACCTATTCAATAATGGAAGTTGGAAGAAATGAAAAGTTATTCTTCATTCCAACAAGGTAACACTTTAGAAAAAAAAATGGTTTGGTCCTTGAATTTTTGTCAATACTCCATAAGGAATCACAATGACTTATAAGCTATAAATTGTTTGTTTTTAAGTCATGAATGCCAATGACAATAGGGGGTCATTGTCCTTTGTTAAGAGAGTTGATGTCTTTTTAAGAGTATGAAGTAGTTTATCTTATTTGTAATGACATGGGGTTTGAATCACGAATCTATTTTCATAATATTTCCGGTGTAATTAAAAATCAAATACTTAGGAGAAGGGTTAAGGGCAACGAATCCCTAAACACTAAGCACTTTTAGGTGACATGAATAAAACCCTTACCATGCTTACAAGTTGGAGACCTTGCCAACTGCATGCACCAAAATTCTAAAATTGTATATCGTACAATTTAAATGGGCAAAAATTTTCAATTGTCTATTCATTTATGTTTAGCCGACTCAAATTATTTACCTACTTTTCTATTATATTAATAATGCACTAAAAAATTTCAAGTGTCTCATCTCATAATCATCTACGACGCATAATTTATCCAAGAATCGGTCAATTCTCCTTCCTTGACACACCCTAATAGAAACGAAAAGCACAATAAAGAGGTATTCATTTCAAAAAATAAAATTCCATCGTAAAGGAAACAACTTTGTGATAAAAATGTTCCTAAATCGATGTTGATGTAATCATCCACCGCATAACAAATTCTTTACTTTAATATCAAATCAAAAGTATTAAAGTGAATTGAGCTCACTACCCAAACTAGCTACAAGTTGCAACTACTTCATCTTTAAGTTTTCAATCTCTTTCCCTCACTTTAATGTTTTGTGCAATTTAATAAATCCAAAGAGAATGTGATGGTTTAAATTTCATGTTTTGTTAAGAATCAATAACCAATACAAATAGAATATTTTATATAAAATTTATTCTTGAACTTCATATATCAACTTAAGGATTCATTTATAAAATTGTTAAAATAACTCACTGATCGTCTGTGTAGCAATTAATGTTCAATTATAGTTAAAGGCCATGTAGTGCCTTGATCATTTTACTATATTTAGTGATTTTAGACCAATTTATGTTGTTAGCTAAAATCAGTGCAACATAATAGCATCTTTACAAAAGTTCTAACGAAAAGTATATTATCATGTACGGATGTACCCAAATACAAGTATATACTAATATTTCAAGGTTGTGTGGTTCACCGTGGAAAATAATTTTATATAAAATTCACATACCATGGAAAATAATTTTTTATAGGAAATTAAACTCATCAAGAGAAGAGTAAGAAAAAAAAAGTTTCTTTACTTTTACTTTTTCATATCAAACTTCACACTTCTAAGGAAATTAAAATTCTCATATAATTTATCCTCAACCAAACAACACCGTATTAGTATTAAAAATAATGAAGATCGTTAGACAATGTGTCAATGTCCACAATGATGTAATTGTCTATTTGTTTGAGGTATTTATATCAGTATATTGTGAGTTGTTGTGACCACCATGTGCAATGGTGCGGTTGTGCATCCCATGAATAAACTTTATTCTAATTTCTTTTAAAAATGTCATTAGCATGAACTAATTTTTAATTAATTTGCATTACGATTCATGTAACGATTATGCCCACATGTTAAAGGGAATTATTTAATCAGTCTAATTCAACTTAGAGGCTAAGCAAGCTTATTGTAATGCTTTCATGACTGCTGTGGATTACTGAATTTTATAATCAATGTTTCCAACTATCTTGGGCTTGGCCCAAGTCGGACAACCTCGGACAAATTTGAGCTAATTTTCCGGCCTCTTCCAAGTTATTGCGACAATTTTACAAATGACTAATTTTTAAGGTTTAAATGTGGTTTCTGAAGTATAAGGTTAGAAAAATGTCAAACCCAATATCATATGAGTTACCTTTGATCTATGTCACTATGTGAAACTATTAACTAAAGGTCTGTTAAAATAGTTGAACTGAATTGATTGAAGCTGAGCTGAGCTGAACTGAAAGTTTTTTTTTTATGAAAGACTAATGGTTAGCAAAATAAAAGAAGAGATGAGCTGAACTGATTTTAAGTTGAAGTAAACAGGCCTAAAAATTTACACAACTACTGCCGTAAAAAGCTAATGACTACAAAAATGTTCAATTTCTTACTAGATACGGGGTAGCATATATGGAACCTATCGGACATCAGTACATCACACATCCTATCGATCCTAGTATGACCAAATTGATACTCCAGTTGATATGAAGTACGACGTAATTTGTAGTTTGTAAATAAAATTCTCTAATCTCAAACTGTATAACTCAAAATAAATTCCTTTGGAATTCATATTTCACAAATACTGGTATCATACATTCATACCAGGTAAAATCATTTTAATACGGATTAAACCAAGTAATCATAAATCATTAACGTCAATTTAAATCCAATGCATCACTTCACTTCTTATAAAAGCCACGAAACATGATGACAATTGATTGACAAATCACACGTCACAAATTGACAAAAACCCATTAATTTCACCGCTAATAAATGAAGTATCATACACGAAACATAATTTCATCGATCATTAACACCATCAAATAAAAATTAAATTAAATTAAATTAAAAAAAAATAAAATAAATAAATACCTGGGCAGGGAAACGAATAGCCATAGAAAACAAGGTATCATCACCAACACCAGCAACATAAAACGCAGCGTTTGCTGTGGGGTTAAAGCTGGCCCCACCAAGCGCAAAAGTCATACCTTCACAAATTACTATATGAACCATTATAATCCCAGTAAATATAACTTGGATCAAATTACTATCCGCTTTCACTCCTAACATGGCCGCCACTGCCGAAGTGGCGGCCCCTAGTGCGGACGCCGTAAACATCCATCCAAAGGACATTACGGCGTCCCCTAGTATTACTTTCATCATCTTCTTTACCCCTACATTTTTTGCCATCACTAATATTTTTTTTATTTTTTAATATGAGGAATGATTTGGCTAAGGATGATAGAAGTTTATTAGATGATTATGGTTTGGGGTATTTATGTCTGTGTGTAAAGGAGAAAATGATGATTAGATTTTGATTAATGAAGGGATTAGGAACTGCTAATTAAACGATTACGGAGAAAACTAACTACTTTTATCTGGATTCTGGATCGATCAGATTGGTTTGGATGGGCGGATCTATAACGGGTATTGGTTGGCACGCTTTTTTTTTTTTATATATAAAAAAATGGTTTTTTAATCTGTTTTTTAAAAAAGAGTTTTTTTTTTAAATAATAATAAAAATATTATGAGTAATTTCTGTTTCCCTAACCATGCGTAATTGCGTACAATAATACAAGTACAATGAGTCAGCTAGGTTTAAATGTGTGAATTTATAAAGAAAATACGGCATCTATAAACACAATCAATCCTACGACTGAATTAAATAGTCAATTTCTTATTGTCAATATAAAAAATATATATTTATATTTGTTATATAATATATGTATTTAGTGGATGTCCATTATACCCCTATGATTATTCTAGTATATTCTAGATTCTAGGTGTATAATTCTCTAAGGAAACCCTAATTGTTTCCTTTGTCTATATATATATATGTATGTACTCCCTTATGATTTAATAATATGAATATAGATCTATTCTCCTCCCCACAAACACTCTCTACTAAAACCCTAGTTTATAACACGTTATCAGCACGAAACTCTAATTGGGTTTTCTAGGATTGAATCAATCAATAAACCAATTCTCATGTATATCACGTAGAAGGTTGCCAAGTGGATGTTGAGTAAGGGGCAAGGTACAACCATGGCGACATATGATACCATCCTTTTGGCATATGACCAGCAGAGCAGAATAGAGGAAGCAGGGTCTTTGTGGAATATGTTATTGCATACACATACGCGTTCTATTTCTAGGCGGCTGTTTTCTCGGATGATATCACTATATGATCATCATGATAGACCAGAGAAAATAATAGAGGTAACTAAGAAACTTAGTTTAGTTGCATGATACTATGATATATTACTGATATGCTAAGAATGAACTGAAGGAGTTGATAATTGTGGATAGATTAACTGGTAATTACATACTTTAAGATAATATCAAGCTTTCACAAGGCCTGATTCTCTCCCAACTAAACAATTAAATTCGCATCAGTGTTAACCGCTTCCATTTTTGTTTATAGATAATTCACCTCTAAGTCTCTAACACACTCAGCAACTTCTTCAGTTTCTACCCCAAACTAAAGTAATCAACTTTTTTGTTTTTTCTTCCTGCATTAGAAAATAGCTCCCCCCGCGCGCGTCTTTCTTCCTAAATATCAGTGACCAGAATGATACCTCAGTCACAGTAAACTATAGTTGCCTTGGTTTATTGTTGCTCTGCTGTACTGCTGAAAGGAGCTGTTCCAGATATACCTTTCTGTTCATTGCTATTGTAGTCTACTGGTCTAAGTGTCTAACCCCTTAGCAATTCGATATTGAAAAAACTGTTATTATTGGTATGTTTAAGGCCAAGTTTTTTTTGGCTCTTGAACTAGTTTGTCTCCTGCTAGGTTGATCCTGATCAGGTGCACAGGTGGTAATCAATGTTGGAGAATATGTGCTAATACTTTGATAATCTGATCTTCTTTTTTTGGCTAACATACGTGTTAGAGGACATGGTGAGGGTATCTAGGTTCATGGATGCTTTTATTCTTGTAGGTTTAAGTTCATATTTGTTTCTTGCTTGTGCATTAAGTTCCTTTCGAGCCTTGATGGTAGCGTATTAACTGGCTGGTTAAAGTTCCCAACCCAAGATGCACCCAAATATTATATAGATACTAGAGTCGAAAGATAAACTTGGCCTCAAACTAACCTGAAATACCAAACTAACAATACGTATAGCTTGTTCCTTGAATAATACTCCTCTGACCTTTATCTTTGATTGTTAGTCTTCATTTATACAGCATATTCATTGAATTTTAGGCTCAACTAATTTTATACATGAATTACACAATCACCTCCCATTCATTGATGATCATGTGTTATGAAAATGATTATATGACAACATATTTGATATCTTGAAAAAAATAAAAATAAAAATAAATAAATAAATAGGGGTAATCAAATGTTAATTGAGTTGATTTTAATAATTATTCTTATATATGACAATTGATAATAATTGTATACACATATAATCACATAATAGTTTATATGTTGGTACATCAATTTACATACCTATTGTATATGTCGATTAATAATAAATTATTTATGCCTTTTTGGATGAGGGTAATTTACAAATAACAATTAAAACTACATACATTATGAACTTTATGATATAATTGCTTGAAGCTTACAATTAAATGCAAAAGTTGTTGTCTTTATTTTAATTATTTGAGTGAATGAATATACTACTAGCTTTAAAAATTAAATATTGTTCCCCTCTGATTTGAATTGTACTCCATAAGTATGTCTTACGTATTATAATCATATGCTCCCTGGATCATCCCCTGATTTGCTCCTATATTAGTCATGCTTATGTTCCTTTAATATTCTTGATTATAAGAGAATGAATCGAAATCAAGAAATTAAGAATGTTGATCATGTGGAGGTATTACTATTTGCTCAATAATTAAAGAGATAAAGAAATATTAGATTTCAAAGCAAAGAAAAAGATAATTAAATAGACAATGATCGATAACGATGTCCTGTATAAGAAAAACAATAGAACAACAACAAACTTTTTCTTTGTGATCTCTCAAAATAGAACGGATTAATATAAAAAAAAAATGTTGTTATATCAATTGATCATATGGATACCTAATAACTTAACTTACACCTCTATTTGATACTCTCTATTGTTGTGGTTGCATTGTATCAATTGTATGAACAAATCAATGATGTTCTTGTCTATGATTTTCACAATAAATAAATTCTTCATCTTTATCACATATTTAAAGTTTTCAAGGAAGTAATTGTATATTCTTATACAGCTTAATTAAAGTTTCTAATTTACAATAAGTATTTTGATTATTATAGTTAAGAAAGGAGTGACAAACAATCATAATTTGGATTATAACAATTTTAGTAATTGATTGTATGTGATAGTATATGTTTTGGTGTGATTGTATTCAACTATACCTACATGAAATAGGATTCAAATGATGAGCAAATGAACATGAGATACTTGTATGTATGAGCATGAAGTCCCTAGTTTTTATGAAGAATACCGGTACATATGAAAGGTGTTCCTTAAATTTACAAAGGTATTAATACATCCTCAAGAATAATATGAAGATATCTACGTGACATAAATTTTTTGCAGTTCTTACACTATGCTAGATTTGAGTAAGGTGATAGCAATCTTTAGGTAGATATTCAAGATAACAAACTAAAGTGAGTATGATTGATGCTATAGATAACTAGATTTACTCATTTCCATGAGTAATGAGAAAATGTATATCGAAAGAATAATAATATGTTTTCTTTTATTGCTTATAATTCATGCAAAGTTTTAAAAGAATTGCAAACACGAATACATAATATTTATTTATTAGCAAGGAATAATTGTATGAGTATCGAGTATGATATTGTGTGAAACTCGATTAAAGAATGTTCATTATGCCCATAATTTTTGGAAATATCATTATAAAGATTTATATATATGGGCAATAGAAAAGATATGAGTTTTTGAATAATTATATTACATGATACATGACATTGCCTAAAGAATTCATGGCTTAAGAAAAATATGAGATTAAATGTTGTTGGACTAATTTCATGCCCCCATATGAAAGGTTTAGGGGGAGATAGTATTTTTATTCCATGAATTATAAATACATGATGGTCAGTTGGTACATATGATGATCTATTCAATAAAGATGGCAAACAGATAGTTATATGTTTAGATAATGATACCATCCTGAAGATGGATATGGATGATTTAGAATGTCATTGATTATAAATCAATTATCAGTGCCGTAATTAAAATTAATGATGTCGCAGAAGGACAACACAAGTTGCTCACGAACATAGATTAAGCCTGAAACGTGGTAGACTATTGCGTTATGAACATAATTATCGTTGAATATGAAAGAAAATGATATGTATGATGAATTTTCATTAGAATATATTTATGTTTAGTAAAATTGATATGTGTCAAGATTATATAAAATACTCTAGAAGAGTATAATATGTCCAACTTCATTAACATGTATCATGATAATTATAAAATGCTCTAGCAGTAGTAGATAGAATAATAATTGTTGCATAAAGTATTAGTCTTGCCAGTATAGAAAGAAACACTTGCTATATAGTGTTCTTATATCACATCATTTAATCATCATGGCATGCATGGAGTAGGTATAATAAAGTGATCACTATTGTTTGAAAACTGACCTGAATTTAGAAAGTAATTGAAGTGTATAATTCAATTAGGCCATCCAGGTTTAATGTATAGTATAATCACCCGTAAAGGAAACCTGAAGTTTCAATTTGATATGAAATAATGTGCTGACGCTTTCATGTTAGATATGTGAAATGTTTTGAATGGCAATACATAATTAACGAACATTGAAATTGACTATATTTGGATGTGATTTTTAAGAAAATTTCAAGAAAAAGAAAAGGTTATTTTTGAACAAATTTTTAATACATATGTAATGAGTGGACCAGAAGTTCACCAAAATAGCTTATATGTTGTTCTATATTATGTGACTAAAGGCTTACCAAACCACCTTGTATGTTAACACATTGAGTAAGTTAAAACTCATTATCAAAGTCATTGGCAATCCAAAGATCACCATTGCGTATAAGCTAAGTCATGATTATGTTTATATAAAATCATTTTTTTATTGGGGCTGTTGAATATCAGCACACAAGAATAAACGACAACTGCACAATAATTGTCTCCCCATTGTCATTAATCTCTAGAAGAGAACAGTTTATGATGAATTTATAAACATGTGTGATGTGCATCATAAGTTAGAGAAGAGATGGTTTTCATCGATTAATATCGTTCTCAGAAGAGACAAATATTTGTTGAATATATCTCTTCAAACGATGAAATTTGTTAATAAATCTTTATTAGATGAAATATTTTTGCACATGAAATTATACACTAAGTTGGTTAAGAATATGATGCCCCTATATTTGAAAATTTTACCAACTTAGGGGGAGAAGAATTGGGATAAGTTGGCAAAATTACTAAATTATAAAGTGATGATCCTATAATGACTATTTGAGATATATGCCAACTTTTGTAATTATACTTTAAAGGTGATGGTGCACATACATGGTTTGATTTGTATTCAGTTATGTTTCATTTTACATGGCATTGAAGATACATTTTGGCCATATTATGTAATACAGTACATTGAGATAAATCTTGCCAATAATAATGAATCACTACACCTGAAGTGTAGGTTGTATGATCGGTTCCAAAATAAATATGTTAAATATGGCAAGAAAGTGCAGTTGACACTATTGAAAGAGTAACGGTATATTAATGCCATAATGTTTGCCGCGGAAGTGGTATAGATATTGAATTATAACAGATGGCCTATGATATAAGAACGAAGATGTTATAATTGACTAATGGTACCAATGGGAAATGTATTCAGATATCATTGTAAAATAGCATGCAAATTATATCTTAAAAATGTGATACTGGTATATGATGGAACCGATGGATTATATGCATATGCAAAAGTAGGGATTTGAAAATAGGGATCTGAAATAAAAGTCCACTTTTATGTCGACATATTGAGAATGATCAAAGTTATCATGGACTGAAGTCCAACTAAAGGTGAATAATGATGATCATCAAGGACAGAAGTCCGATCATCAAGGACCAGAAGTCCAGCAATGGATTTTTGAAATCCATACTGTCAGCGTCTTGCATTTTTGAGTTTACATTCATGTGCATGTGTGAGTCAAGATAATGCATTATTCATTGCATGTGTGATAGTATTTAGATGCGTCGTCACCATATACATATTTTATGTTCAAATTCTTGTTAGTATACATTTTACTCTTATCATTTACATGTACTAATTTTATACAATAATTGTAATATACGTAAAAATTTGTCCATTATATAAGTTGTGTTTACAATAGTATATGAGATTTATATAAAAAAAAAAATTTTATACTCCAATAAGAATATATTTGTGATAAAATTATACAGATGAAGGTATTTTAATAGCATGTTGTAAATTATGCATAAAAGGTTCTGAAGAACTTGTACAAGACATATTCAATATCTAGTGTTTCAAGTTCTATACGAATATTTTGAACACCTCAATGGATAATGGTGATATTATATCAAACTCTGAAGAGTTTAAGACTAAATTAACAACACTCAACCTGAAGTTTGTATTGTGAGTGCTAATCAGAATCTTATGTTCATTTAAGAACTTGATATTATAAGGATAATCCTTTTATGTCCAGAAGAACCATAAACAAATAATTATACTTAAATGAATTACTAATTTACATAATATTAGACAATGATGTTGATATATCACAATTGCCATAAATTATTATCAATATGTAATTATTAATAGTTATTTTATATAACTTCCAGAAGAAGGTATAAGTTTATATTAAGGCAACTTCACAAATATGTAGTAATGATAAACACAATGTAAGTATTATTTTCAAGAGTATGAAGAAATGAATATATCTCATGTTGAAGATTGAAGTCCAATAGGAAGGATCAACTACACGAGTATTTTATTCTACTTCAAGTGCGAAGCTACTACCAAAGACGTTGGGTTCATTATTCTAAAAGATCTCAAGTTATGCATTCATTAGGGGGAGAAAATACGTGTTGCACTCTTTTTCCCTTAACCATGGTTTTGTCCCACATTGGGTTTTCCTGGTGAGGTTTTTAATGAGGCAACATCATAAAACGTATTACGAAAGTGATGTACTCTTTTTCCTTCACTAGGTTTTTATTCCCACAGGGTTTTTCTTAGTAAGGTTTTAATGAGGCATACTATTCGATAATGGTCATCCAAGGGGGAGTGTTATATAATATATGTATTTAGTGGATGTCCATTATACCCCTATGATTATTCTAGTATATTCTAGATACTAGGTGTATAATTCTCTAAGGAAACCCTAATTGTTTCCTTTGTCTATATATATATATGTATGTACTCCCTTATGATTTAATAATATGAATATAGATCTATTCTCCTCCCCACAAACACTCTCTACTAAAACCCTAGTTTATAACAATATTTTGTATTTATCATAAATTATGCATTTTGGTATATCCAACCAAATAAAAAAGCATTTTTGGTATAAACATGAAAAATAAAAACAAAGGATGTAGTTCCATCTTATCTTATTGCAAATAAAGAGATGAGGATGCATGTACAAAATTTTTTTCACATTACGTCGTATAATTTTAAAACTCCCCAAATTAGTATGTTTCTTCGGTTTTTCTTGATTGCTACATTCAATTTTTGTATATCTTTAAAAGCGTAATTGACGATGTTAATATCTCATATTTCGTATAATAAAAAGTGATAATAATTATATTCTTCAATATATACATTGAGACATAAGAAACACGGGAACTTTTAGGACCTACAGTTTCGCTGTTTCGAAAATTCGGACACTCGGAAACTCTTTAAAGACGCTACCGAAACTTAATTTGAAAATCGGAAATGTTTCCTAAACGAGAAAACTTCAAGTGATGTTAAATGAAGCGTTTCTGAAACTTTGTGACTTACATACAAGCGCTTCCAACTTAAAACAAATCAAGTACATAAATAGTGTAGGTGGTTCCATTTTATATGCCATAGTTTAGAGCTATAACCCAAAAACACAAATATTAAACACTCAAAATATACACTCTGCCTTTGACGATGGTCGTTCTTTGTAAGTATATGGTATTTCTCTATATTAAGGTCTTCTCTATACTTAGATCCTTATTCCTAAACATAATTTGTGTTACTATTACTAGTTCTTAACTAGTAATTTGGCACGGTCGATGTTCCGGGTTGATCTCAAATAGTAAATATATTATTAACTTTTTATAATTTATTTTATTATCTTTTTGTAATTTTTGGCTCATGTAAAATTGATAAAAATTACGTTTCCATGGTAATCTTCTCGTAATAATTTAAAAAAAAAAAAAACACATTCATTTCTTTTTGGTTGAAATTAACAATTATTGGGCACTAGGAATGTGTTAGCAATAGTCTCTTATTGTGCATCTTACAGTTATACATATTTGTACACGTACTTTTAATTGCATATACTCATGTAAAAATGGATTGATGGTTGTGTACTTAAATTGACAGGTCACAAATTCAATTCTTAATGGCTACATGTTTTGTTGATACGAGTGTCAATAAATTAGGTTTTGAAGTGTAATTAAAATTTTAGTCAAGATTTATTTTCTTGTCTATAATACCATATAAAATAAAATGTTTGTAAATAAAAGTTTTTTTTGTTTTATTTATATATTTTTTTTGAAATTATATGCTTTCCTTTACGTTTCCTTGTTTTCTAAACTTTACGCTCCCCCATTTCCAAAACGTTTTCGTTTCAAAAAATGTAGTTGTTTCCTTGCTACCTAGATTAAGATAAATCAGACAAAATCTAATATGAATATTGTTTTTTTTACACAATAAACACCAAAGCGAATTAATAAAATTATAATATGAATAATGTCAAACTTTAAAAGTTTGAATGTAGCAAGTAAAAAAGACTTAGGGAGTTAGGGGAGTACATAGGCTCAAGGTAGGGGTGTGATGAGTCAAGACTTTTGTCGAATGCTCAGGGCTTGAGCCCATTACTAACAGCAAATTCTTCCATGAATGGAGTTTAGTTATGAGGTCCACCACCAAAAGAATGATCATTAAAATCCCAATCATTCACAACAACACTAACCCCCCTCCCCCCAAGTCTTTAGAAGAGACGAATTAAGCATGAAGATTAAAGCAAAAAATATCATAACAAGCAAAAATCTAAAGAAAACAAGATTAGTGATTAAAACAATTAACACAAAGTGTAAAAGTAAGTAAAAAATTATACCGAAAGACAACTAGAGAGATGAAAAAATAAAGATGTTACAGAAATAACTTCCTTATTGCTTCAAAAGATTCAACGATTTAGTTTTCTTGGTTTCTCTCTCTAGATTTTCTTTTCAATTATCAAACTAGACCCTAATTGAAACGAAAAATGAAAAGCTTGACCTAATTTCTCATTTAATGAATTATTTTACCCCGATGTTATTACATGAATTAAGGGCCTGTTTACTTCAACTAAAAATAGCTGAACTGAACTGAAATGAAAGTTTTTTTAGGAAGGATTAATGAATAGCAAAATAAGGGAAGAGCTGAGCTGAACTGAATGAAGCTAAACTGAACTGATTTTAAGCTGAAGTAAACAGGCCCTAAGACCCATGAAATAACCCAAAAATTTCTATATATACAACACGTGGATGGACGCTAATTTTTTCGAAATATGAATTGGACAATCAACTTCAAATTTATACATCTCCTACGTTACTTGGCCAAATGGCATATATGATAAAGGTGTGCAAAACCGAGTATTGGAAAATGTTCGATCCGAAAAACCGAATATCCGGTTTTTTCAAAATTTTAAAAACTATTCCATAGCCGATTCGGGGAAAACCTTTTTAACCAAAAATTTCGTCTAAAGCACTTCATTAGTCTTTTTAAAAAAACCGAACCGAAAGATTGAACATCCGGTTTGTGTTTTAATTTCCTTCTCGGAATCCGAATTTTAAAAATCCCATTATTGTTCCGATTCGGTATATCCGACCCGTTTTTTAAAAACCTGACAAGATATCCGGATTTTCAGAACGGAGGTTCGGAAAACCGGATCGGATATTCGAAAATGGAATTTTTTGCATTCCTCTAGTATATGACTTACCATTTTAAAGTTAAAGAGATAAGCTCTCCAATATTACAAGAGGCTATTCAACTTTAAAGACGATCCTTTTGAAAGGTTGAAAACCAGGCTTCTAATCTTTCATATTGAACTAAACCTTGATACCATTTTTAGAAGCTAGCTAGTGCAACTTATACTTTTACAAGGGACGTTAAACGTTAGTAGAGTTATTCAGGCTTGAATGTGTACATCGGTACATTATAGTGATGAGACAATCAATTTAGGTTCGCACCATTATTGTTTTGTAATAAGATTAAACTGCAATCACAATTGATGCTTTATTTTCCCAAGCTTGAGATGAACTGAATTGAAATAAATTCAAAATATTAACTCAAGAATAATTGAATTTGAATAAATGAGAGAAGGAATACCCCGAAAATATTTTAAATAACCATCCAAACTTTAAGTTGCTAACTCAAAACGAATGGAAATGAACTATATCGATACGAATCGAAAATAAGCCCAAAAGAAATCCTTTTATATTTGACTCAATTACTCGATATTTCGATTTCCCCCTAATTTTCGTCCCTCATCTCTATTAGGGTTCCTCTCACTCTCTTTCCCACCACCATTATCACCGAAATTCATCGCAATTTCGAAATCCCTAAACACAGATGCGTCGAAAACAAAGATAGCCAGCATTATACGCGGCAAAATCATTGCAAATTTCTTCAATTTTTGAACAATCAAAGGTATATATAATCGACATCTCAATTTCTATTGTTATTCCTCTAATTACAGTAGTTATGATTCAAATCTTTGTTTAGGGTTTTAATTTTGTTTCGATCATTTGTTCATTTGAAACTTTGGTTTAATCCTCAATATTCTAGGTTAAACTTCGGTTCATTTTGCAATACTTTCTATTGAATTGAAATGAATTGATTGAATTTGTAGTTGTTATTCGAAAATTATTGTTGCAATTTGAGCTTTGAAGTTTACAGATGTATACTTATGGTTTTATTATTCAAGCTATTGATTGTAATTTGTAGTTCGGACTATAATATTGTACTGTCGTTGTTTGTTGATTGACATTCTGGCGATAGTTATCGCTTGTCGATTTAAGCGGTTGGCGATTTGCAGTGTAAACTAAGATATTGGACTGTTTAATACTTTGATATGTGGTTAGTTTAGTTGTTTTATGTGTTATCTGAGATTTTGATTAGATTTTAGCATTGAGCTTTGTTGTTGTATAGTTCTTTAGTTTATCTTACCCTTATATCCCGAGTTTCGCTGCTGTATATTGAACTTATCTAAGTTAGGGTTTTTGTTGGCAGTATTTTTGTAGTAAAAACATTTAGAGTGGTGAGCTGAAGCAAGGTTTGAACCATGGGTTCATACAAGGAATCGGACCCTACATTAGGGTTCTTGACGAAGAAAGAAACAGAAGTAAAGCTACCACGATCGACGAGAGTCAAGAACAAGACTCCCGCTCCTATTCAAATCACTGCAGAACAGATCCTGCGTGAAGCTCGAGAACGCCAGGAAGCTGAAATCCGGCCACCCAAGCAGAAGATTACTGATTCGACTGAGCTTGCAGACTATCGTCTCAGGAAAAGGAAGGAGTTTGAGGATTTGGTACGTAGGGTGCGATGGAATATTAGTGTGTGGGTCAAGTATGCGCAATGGGAGGAGTCACAAAAGGATTTTAAACGTGCTCGCTCAGTTTGGGAGCGTGCACTGGAAGTTGATTACAGGAGCCATACCTTGTGGCTAAAGTATGCTGACATGGAGATGAAGAACAAGTTCATAAACCATGCTCGAAATGTTTGGGATCGAGCTGTCTCTTTGCTCCCAAGAGTTGATCAGTTGTGGTACAAGTATATTCATATGGAGGAGATGCTTGGCAATGTTGCCGGTGCTAGGCAAGTTTATGAGAGATGGATGCAATGGCAGCCTGATCAGCAAGGATGGCGCTCTTACATTAAATTTGAATTGCGGTACAATGAGATTGACAGAGCTAGGCAAATATACGAGAAATTTGTGCAGTGTCATCCTAGAGTTGATGCGTGGATCCGTTATGCGAAGTTTGAAATGAAAAATGGAGAAATTGCTCGATGTAGGAATGTTTATGAGAGAGCAGTCGACAAGCTGGCAGATGACGAAGAAGCAGAGATGCTTTTTGTGGCTTTTGCAGAGTTCGAGGAAAGGTGTAAGGAGTCGGAGCGTGCTAGATGCATTTACAAATTTGCACTGGATCATATACCTAAAGGGCGAGCAGAGGAGGTTTATAAGAAGTTTGTTGCATTTGAGAAGCAGTACGGAGACAAGGGGGGTATTGATGATGCTATTGTGGGGAAAAGGAGATTTCAGTATGAGGATGAAGTCAGAAAGAATCCCCTTAATTATGACACTTGGTTTGATTACATTCGGTTGGAGGAAAGTGTAGGTATTAAAGACAGAGTGAGAGAAGTATACGAGAGGGCAATAGCCAACATTCCTCCAGCTGAGGAGAAGCGTTATTGGCAGCGTTACATCTACCTGTGGTAGGCACTGAGTTCCTTTGTTTTATTTATTCTTTATCCACAATAGTGGTAAACTCTTTTTTTTTTTTAGCCTATGTTCTTAGCCCTTCTTAATTTCAAGTATATCTGTTTTAGGAACCAGTGAATTTTGACTATGTACTGTGTAATGTTCAGGATTAATTATGCTTTATACGAAGAACTTGATGCAGAAGATATGGACCGAGCAAGAGACGTATACAGGTAATTGGAAATTTGCACTCTTTGATTTATGTATGCCAAAGGTGACAGGTATTCTATTGGCTACTTGTACAGTGTACATGTGAGAAATTAAGAGTTAATGATTTAATCAAGCTGTGATATTTTCAAAAGAAAACAAACTTTGATGGCTATATGAACAGTCTTCATATGATGATAGATTGACACCCCCTTCATTTTGTAGCAGAAATTTTCTTGTCTGTTCGCATATCTTCTGTCAATATATATTGTGTAAGAAAATGATTTTTGGACCCTCTTCCTCCCGTGTTTTCGCTCTTAACTACATTAGTATTGATGCATTTGTTTTGTTTAATAGACATGTATGTGTATTTTTTATTAAATTTTGTTTTCGCTCTAACCAGGGAATGCCTTAAGTTGATTCCTCATGACAAATTCTCGTTTGCAAAGATCTGGCTTTTGGCAGCTCAATTTGAGTTGCGGCAATTGAATCTCAATGGTGCCCGCCAGGTATTGGGTAATGCCATTGGGAGAGCTCCAAAGGATAAGGTAGCATTTTGTTTAAGTAATCATTGGTACCCATATGAAATTTATAGTTCATGCTCTAACAGTATGTTTTTCCTGTCAGATTTTTAAAAAATACATTGAAATAGAGTTGCAGTTGGGAAACATAGATAGGTGCAGGAAGCTGTATGAGAAATATCTGGAGTGGTCGCCAGAGAATTGCTATGCATGGACCAAGTTTGCGGAGTTGGAACGTTCATTGTGTGAAACAGAAAGAGCTAGGTCTATCTATGAGCTTGCTATAGCTCAACCTGCACTAGATATGCCGGAATTGTTATGGAAGGTAATTAACTGTTGCCTTCCTCTGGATTTTTTCTGCCTTTTCTTCGAAAATTATTACTACTATTTAACTTAATATATTTACGTGACATTATGCTTCCACCCATGATGACTCTTTTGCCATCTTCTCGTTTGTTCCATTCCTTTGTAGTACACAGTTTGTCCTTGACGCTACCTTTCTAGTAGTTAAGTAACTGTTTCATTTCGTTTTCTTTTTTATGTCATACAGCAGCTTTTTTCAATGACTTTTTAAAAATTCTTTTAGGTTTCATATACGGGTATGAATTAGTCTCTATCATATATAGGTCTTTTACCTGGTACAGAATTTTGATCCTTTTAAGTCATGGTTACTATTTTGTCAATATGGTCATAGATGAAGGAGCACCTACCTCTGACAATGTGTTTGATAGTTTTTAATGGATTGTGTTGAATGTTTAAAGGCAGACACATCTCATTTAACACTTTGGTTTTATTGCAGGCGTATATTGATTTTGAGATAGCAGAGGGAGAATTTGAAAACACAAGAGCTTTATATGAGAGGCTGCTTGACAGAACAAAGCATTTGAAGGTGTGGATAAGCTATGCGAAATTTGAAGCTTCTGCTGTTGACGATAATGAAGCCTCAGAGATTTCAGAGGATGGGCTCCAAGAACCTTCACAAGATAAAAAGCAAATGTGTATTCAACGTGCTAGACGTAAGCATCTGCTGTCCTTTTATCGTTTTATGGCATTTCTCTGATACATGCTCAAGTTATTATACCTGATGGATTGGAATTAACCAATCTAACAATTATCATTGAGCAATTAAGGCTTGTTTGGTATTATTTCATGAATTAAGCTTATAGTTATTGTATTACTTTTGGTTTACTAACAAAAAATAAGTTTTCATATCCCAAAAGTAATTTAGTTTTTTATTGTGAATTTGAAAATTATGTAACTATGACTGATAGATTTTATGTTCTTCATCATATTATTATGTCAAAAAAGTTTAATCTCAAAGAAAAAAGTTTATATTGGCATTGGTATTTGACTGATTTTGCATTCATCATGTTACTATACCATGTTACTATAATCTGAAAGAAAAAAGTTTAAATCGGTAGTGATATCGAGCAAGATGCTCAGCTTAGAGTTTGAACTTTGGTTTTATGTATGTCTTTTCTGAACTTTGGTCTTTTGATTATAACTGTATTTGGTAGTAGTATTAACCATCAGTTTAGAGTTTGAAATGATATCAAACTTACCATTTTATTTCAAGTGAACAACCTTTATGTACTGGTATTATTAAAATTTTTGAAGTTTATATTATATAGAAATTAAGAAGTCAAAAATTTAAGGTTTGGTGATGGTAAAGAAACTTCATTATACTGCCATACACTATGACTTCAGCTTAGAGTTGTGTACTTGTATTTGGCATGGCAATTGTTAGCTGCACAAACCCTAGTTTTCATGAGAAAATTGTCCATCTATAGCTCCTTTACCCTAGTTTTCTGTCGAACAGCAGAACTGAAATCTGGTGTTATTCTTTGCCCATATTTCAGGAGTTTTTGAGAAAGCCCTGAATCATTATAGGGTTTCTGCTCCTGAGCTGAAAGAAGAGAGAGCTATGCTCTTGGATGAGTGGCTGAAGATGGAGAAAGATTTCGATGAGTTTGGTGATGTCAGTTTAGTTCAAGCTAAGATGCCGAAGAAACTCAAGAGGCGGCGGCCTCTAATGACAGAGGATGGACCAGCTGGGTATGTGATATTATCTCCTGTTATTCAAAATTCTTATTGTTTTGCGCACCATTTTGCTGTGGCTATGTGAAATTGTGTCATACTGAGGATGCCAGAATCAAAGTGGTCTGATTTGTATTTACTTTTGTTTACATTTCGTACGTGTTACGTTTCTGAAATTGGACCATTTTGACCTGTTGGGTATTTCTCTAAATAGATTCCAGGGTGTGTAGTTCAAGGGTTGTGACTTGTGTGGAGTGTATATATGTATTTAAGGATTGAAAACTAGTATTGGATTAATTGGTGGATTTAAAAGATGAATAGATACCTAACTATATAATCTTTAATATTACGGAGTATGAAATAATCCAAAGGCTTTCAACTTTTCTCCCCATTTGCGGTTGGATATAGAAATAAAACGAAAAAGATTATTTAGCACAAATTAACACATCCATGTGTCCTGCCAAAAATAAACACATGTGTCCTGCCAAAAATAAACACATCCATGTGAGGTATATTGATAGATGCGTATACCGTTAGTCATGATGGTGACATGGCCATAATGTGATGATTCGAAAAATTATACTTTGGTTTATGTATTGAATTAGGGTGACTTGGATGAAACCTGACTATGGTGAGCCTGTTATGGTGTATGGGTGTTTATGTGCATTAGTTTTGCTCACATACTCGTGTTTTTGAGCCTTTTTTATTTTAACAATGATGTTTATAATAATCTCAAATTTGTATGACAGGTTCGAAGAGTACTTCGATTACATGTTCCCTGAAGAGACCCAACAAACCAATTTGAAGATTCTCGAGGCAGCTTACAAATGGAAGAAGCAAAAGGCTTCTGCCGATGATGATTAGGATAAGCAACCTTTTTTTTTCTTGTAAATTAATTAGATTTGTAGTCATCTGTAGGAACTTGCTGAGCAAAAAGTTTGCACAAGTACAAGTCTGTATTCTTTCATGTAGAATTGTATGAAGCCACAAAGGTCGTTGTATCAAAATTTTCTTTGAGAGTATTGCCAAGAATGGCGTATTTCATGATTATAGTTGATTTGTGCCAATGTGCGGCTCATTTTGAATGTGTCAACCTTTTTGCAGATTAATCCAAAAAGAGATGAGCTTGCATATTAGAGACTGAAGTAAACCTAAGCAGCTCAATATTTTGGGTCTAAGCAATCTGATTTTTGTAAAAATTCCTCAATTGGCCACGTTACTGAAATGGTATGTTAATAAAATTTTCGCCAATTGACGCCCGTCCTTTTTCCTGATGTAACTTGTAATATGTGACCAATCTGACCATTTTTCAGTAATGAGGCTTACAAAAGAAATATTCAAACATTGGATATTATTTTTTTTTTCATACAGGTCTTTTCGATAGGGAAAATTATTATCGATTCATTGCAACATGTCAATTATTTAGGAAGCAAATAATGAGATCAAGAAAAGGCAGACAAAAGACGGACGAGAAAAATAAAAATAGGAATACACAATCTAGGTTGTATGGAGTCGGGAACGGGGTCGAAAACTAAATATGGATACAAGGACTGGGTTCATTTCCAGACGCAATTCTCATTGACATCCTCTCTCGTCTCGAAACCATAACGCTGCTGCCACCTCCGTGTTATCACACCGATGGCGACACCTTTGGACAGGCGTTACCCGTCTCCACTAACCGCTGTCCAAGGATCACGATGCGACTTGACCTCTCTAACCACTCGAATCTTTCGTCAGCTGACTAACTCAAGTTTCGGTCACAGCTTGGAGAAAATCATTATTAACTTCAATTCACACGGTTACTTCCTTGTATCTGCTTGTCTGTTTAATGTTAATACGCTTGTAATTTTGGAATTGAATGGTCTGTTGGAGTTGGAGTCGTTAACAAACACTGCTATTTGACTATCGAAACTTAAAAGGCTTAAGTTGTCATCACTCATCCACATTGCACCTTGTTTAGTTTCCGGAACTTTATTCAAGTCTTGTCATCTTTTGGAAGATTTAACTCTCATGCTCGACTTGTTCAAGCTTCCGAACACACGTACTATTCTGAACATATGTGTATCGAATTTAAAGTCACTGAAGATACATATGCAGGAATGTCATTACCAGATTGGAGTGCCGCGTATCATGGTATGTATTGACGCACCCAAACTAGCTAACCTTGAAAATACATGATTGTTACACGTCGTATTTTTCGTTTGAACGGAATCCGGCCAACTACGTTACTCAATGCGTGTATTGATTTGAAGTCATATATAGATTATGGAGATGGAGAAGTAACGGTTAAGGATACATGTTTTCTTCGGCAGATGTCCAAATTCCTTGGCCAAATGTCTTGTGTAACGCGGCTTAAGCTAAACGTAGACAAGGACACCAACATTTTACCTTACCTAGGGGATCATCAAAATCGGTTATACCAAACTTTTGCAACCTTATTAATCTCGAAGTTTCCTCTAAAAATATGGAACTATTTGACGATTTGCTATCTTCATTGCAACGGTTTCCAAACTTGCAACATCTTAAGGTGAACATGACACCAGATTGTTTGGCAAATAAGCTAAAGACAACTGAATTAGGGAAATACGATGGGACTTGCAATGACCTTAAGTTGCTAGAGTACATTCTAACTAATGCAATTGTTTTGGAAAAGCTTCGCGTACATGTTTGTTTTGAAGAAGATATAAGTCGTTCTAAGGATGGACGTTGACGTGAAAAGGCGTACGCAGCGTGGAGAGAGTGTGAGTATAGTAGGTCATTGTTCGAGCTTCCAAAGACCAGCTTGACTTGCAAAGTTGTGGTTGCAGGCAAGTACCTTAGAGCAACAAACGATGACAATAATGTTTTCAAAAACGGATTTCTTACGTTACAAATGTACTTGGGTCCATAATATTCAACCTTCCTTTTGTATCCAAATGCCAGCATTTGAATATTGAGTTTGTGTTAATATTTGATGATATTAATTTTTTTTTTCCTATGTACGTTATTGGATTTGTGTTGATTTAGTTCTTTTTTTTTTTTTTTTTTTTCCCTTTTTTTTTTTTTGGTTTCGACCCTTTTTTTTTTGAACATGAATTATAAATACATTGATGGTCAGTTTGTACATATGATGATCTATTCAATAAAGAATGGCAACAAGATAGTTATATGTTTGAATAATGATACCATCCTGAAGAGGATATGGATGATTTTAGAATGTCATTGATTAAAATCAATTATCAGTGCCGTAATTAAAATTAATGATGTCGCAGAAGAGACACACAAGTTGCTACGAACATAGATTAAGCCTGAAACTGTAGGTAGACTATTGCGTTTGAAATAATTACGTTGATATGAAAGAAAATGATATGTTTATGATGAATTTTCATTAGAAATATTTTATGTTTTAGTAAATTGATGATGTGTCAAGATTATAAAAATACTCTAGAAGAGTTAATATGTCCAACTTCATAACATGTATCATGATAATTATCAATGTCTAGCGATGAGAATATAATTGTTGCATAAAGTATTAGTCTTGCCAAGTATAGAAAGAAATCACTTGCTATATAGTGTTCTTATATCACAAGAATATTAATATCATGGCATGCCATGGAGTAGGTATAATAAAGTGATCATATTGTTTGAAAACTGACCTGAATTTAGAACGTAATGAATGTGATAGATTCAATTAGGCCATCCAGGTTTAAAGTATAGTATAATCACCGTAAAGGAAACCTGAAGTTTACAATTTGATATGAAATATGTGCTGACGCTCTCTCATGTAGATAGTGAAAATGTTTTGAATGGCAATACATAATTAACGAAATTGAAATGAGCTATATTGGATTGTGATTTTTAAGAAATTTCAAGAAAAGAAAAGGTTATTTTGAACAAATTTGTATATACATATGTAAGGAGTGACCAGAAGTTCACCCAAAATAGCTATATTGTTGTTCTATATTATGTGTACTAAAGGCTTACCAAACCACCTTGTATGTAACCATTGAGTAAGTTAAAAACTCATTATCAAAGTCATTGGCATCCAAAGATACACCATTTGCGTATAAGCTAAGTCATGATTATGTTTATATAAAATCATTTTTTTATTGGGGCTGTGAATATCAGCACACAAGAATAAACCGACAACTGCACAATAATTGTTCTCCCCATTGTCATTAATCTCTAGAGAGAACAGTTTATGATGAATTATAAACACATGTGTGTGTGCATCATAAGTTAGAGAGAGAGATGGTTTTCATCGATTAATAATTTCTCTCAGAAGAGCAACATATTTTGTTGAAATACTCTTCTAAACGATGAAATTTTGTTAATAAATCTTTTATTAGATGAAATATTTTTGCACATGAAATTAACACTAAGTTGGTTAAGAATATGATGCCCTATATTTGAAAATTTTACCAACTTAGGGGAGAAGAAGATTGGGATAAGTTGGCAATTACTAAATTAAAGTGATGATCCCTATAATGACTATTTGAGATATTATTGCCAACTTTTGTCTAATACTTTAAAGGTATGGTGCATCAATGGTTTGATTTGTATTCAGTATGTTTCATTTTACATGTTGACTGGACATTGAATAATTTTGGCCATATTATGTATATACAGTACATTGAGATAAAATCTTGCAACTATCATACATGAATCTACCACCTGATAGTGTAGGTTGTATGATCGTGTTCAAAATAAATATGTAAAATATGGCAAGAAAGTGCAGTTGACACTATTGAAAGGTAACGTTATTATGCCATAAGTTTGTCCGCGGAAGTGGTATAGATATCTAATTATAACAGATGGCCTATGATATAAGAACGAAGATGTTATAATTGACTAATGTACCAATGGGAATGTATTCAGATTCATATGTAAAATAGCATGCAATTATTCTTGAAAAATGTGATACTGGTATAGATGGAACCGATGGATTATATGCATGCAAAAGTAGGGATTTGAAAATAGGATCTGAAATAAAAGTCCTTTTATGTCGACATATGAGAATGATCAAAGCGATCATGGCACTGAAGTCCAACTAAAGGTGATAATGATGATATCAAGGACAGAAGTCGATATCAAGGACCAGAAGTCAGCAATGGATTTTTGAAATCCATACTGTACAGGTCTTGCATTTGAGTTTGTTTTACATTCATGGCATGGTGGAGTCATAGTAAATGCATTATTCATTGCATGTGTGATAGTATTTAGATGCGCAGTCACCATATACATATTTTATGTTCAATATCTTGTTAGTATACATTTTACATCTTATCATTTACATGTACTAATTTATACAATAATTGTAATATACGTAAAATTTTGTCCATTATATAGTAAGTTTGTGTTTACAATTATATGAAGATTTATATTAAAAAAAAAAAAATTTATACTCCAAGAAGAATATTTGTGATGAATTATTACAGATGAAGGTATTTAATAGCATGTGTGAATTATGCATAAAGGTTCTGAAGAACTTGTACAAGACATATACAAATATCTAGTGTTTCAAGTTCTATAGAAATATTTTGAACACCTCAATGGATATGGTGATATTATTATCAAACTCTGAAGAGTTTAAGACTAAATTACAACACTCAACCTGAAGTTTGAGTATGTGAGTGCTAATCAGAATCTTATGTTCATTACAGAACTTGATATATAAGGATAATCCTTTATTGGTCCAGAAGAACCATAAACATAATTTTACTAAATGTAATTACTAATTTACATAATATTAGACAATGATGTTGATTATATCACAAGTTGCCATAAATTATTATACAATATGAATTATAATAGTTATTTATAATACTTCCAAAGAAGGTAAGTTTAATATTTAAGGTCAACTTCACAAATATGTAGTAATGATAAACACAATGTAAGTATTATTTTCAAGAGTATGGAGAAGAATGAATATATCTCATGTTGAGATGCGAGTCAAATAGGAAGGATCAACTACCAAGGAGTTGAATTTTATTCTCTTCAAGTGCAAGCTACTACCAAAGACGTTGGGTTCATTATTCTAAAAGATCTCAAGTTATGCATTCATTAGGGGGGGAGACAATACGTGTTGCCATCTTTTTCCCTTAACCATGGTTTTGTCCACAATGGGTTTTCCGGTGAGGTTTTTAATGAGGCAACACATAAAAACGTATTACGAAAGTGATGTACTCTTTTTCCTTCACTAGGTTTTTATTCCCACAGGGTTTTCTTAGTAAGGTTTTAATGAGGCATACTATTCGATAATGGTCATCCAAGGGGGAGTATTATATAATATATGTATTAGTGATGTCCCTATAACCCCTATGATTATTTCTAGTATATTCTAGATACTAGGTGTATAATCTCTAAGGAAACCCTAATTGTTTCCTTTGTCTCTATATATATATATGTATTTACTCCCTTATGATTTAATAATGCAATAGATCTATTCCTCCCCACAAACACTCTCTACTAAAACCCTAGTTTATAACAATATTTTGTATTTATCATAAATTATGCATTTGGGTATATCCAACCAAATAAAAAGCATTTTGGATAAAATGGAAAAATAAAACAAAGATGTAGTTCCATCTTATCTTATTGCAAATAAAGAGATGAGGATGCATGTACAAAATTTTTTTCACATTAGTCGTATAATTTTAAAACTCCCCAAATTAGTATGTTTTTTCGGTTTTCTTGCATTGCCTACATTCAATTTTGTATATATTTAAAAGCGTATTGACGATGTTAATATCTCATATTTCGTATAATAAAAAGTGATAATAATTATATTCTTCAATATATACATTGAGACATAAGAAACACGGAACTTTTAGGACCTACAGTTTCGCTTGTTTCGAAAATGGACACTCGGAAACTCTTTACAGACCACCGAAACTTAATTTGAAAATCGGAAATGTTCCTAAACGAGAAACTTCAGTGATGTTAAATGAGCGTTTCTGAAACTTGTGCCGTTACATACAAGCGTTCCAACTTAAAACAATCAAGTACATAAATAGTGTAGGTGGTTCCATTTATATGCATAGTTTAGAGCTATACCCAAAAACACCAAATATTAACACTCAAAATATACACTCTGCTTTGACGATGGTGTCTTTGTAAAGTATATGGTATTTCTCAATAGTAAGGTCTTCTCTATACTTAGATCCTATTCCTTAACATAATTTGTGTTACTATTACTACTTAACTAGTAATTGTGGCAGGTCGATGTTCCGTGGTTGATCTCAAATGTAAGATATTTATTAACTTTTATAATTATTTTATTATCTTTTTGTATTTTGGCTCATGTAAAATTGATAAAATACGTTTCCATGGTAATCTTCTCGTAATAATTTAAAAAAAAAATAAACACATTCATCTTTTGGTTGAAATTAACATTATGGGCACTAGGAATGTGTTGCAATAGTCTCTATTGTGCATCTTACAGTTATACATATTTGTACACGTACTTTTAATTGCATATACTCATGTAAAATGGATTGATGGTTGTGTATTTAATTGACAGGTACAAAATTCATTCTTAATGGCTACATGTTTTGTTGATACGAGTGTCAATAAATTAGGTTTTGAAGTGTAATTAAAATTTTAGTCAAGATTATTTCTTGTCTATAATACCATATAAAATAAAATGTTTGTAAATAAAAGTTTTTTGTTTTTTATATATATTTTTTGAAATTATATGCTTTCCTTTACGTTCCTTGTTTTAAACTTTACGCTCCCCCATTTCAAAACGTTTTCGTTTCCAAAATGTAGTTGTTCTTCGACCTAGATTAAGATAATAAGACAAAATCTAATTGAATATTGTTTTTTACACCAATAAACACCAAAGCGAATTAATAAAATTATAATATGAATAATGTCAAACTTTAAAGTTTGAATGTAGCAAGTAAAAAAAAGACTTAGGGAGTTAGGGGAGTACATAGGCTCAAGGTAGGGTGTGATGAGTCAAGACTTTTGTCGAATGCTCAGGGTAGCCCATTACTAACAGCAAAATTCTTCCATGAATGGAGTTTAGTTATGAGGTCCCACACAAAAGAATGATCATTAAAATCCCAATCATTCACAACAAACACTAACCCCCCTCCCCCCAAGTCTTAGAAGAGACGATACTATAAGCATGAAGATTAAAGCAAAAAATATCATAACAAAGCAAAAATCTAAAGAAAACAAGATTAGTGATAAAACAATTAACAACAAAGTGTAAGTAAGTAAAAAATTTACCGAAAGACAACTAGAGGATGAAAAAAAAGATGTTACAGAAATAAATTCCTTATTGCTTCAAAAGATTCAACGATTTAGTTTTCTTGGTTCTCTCTCTAGATTTTCTTTCATATAAACTAAACCCTAATGAAACGAAAATGAAAAGCTTGACCTAATTTCTCATTTAATGAATTATTTTACCCCGATGTTATTACATGATTAAGGGCCTGTTTACTTCAACAAAATAGTATGACTGAACGAAATGAAGTTTTTTCTAGGAGGATAATGAATCAAATAAGGGAAGAGCTGAGCTGAAATGAATGAAGCTAAACTGAACTGATTTTAAGCTGAAGTAAACAGGCCCTAAGACCCATGAAAAACCCAAAAATTTTCATATATACAACACGTGGATGGACGCTAATTTTTCGAAATATGAATGGACAATCAACTTCAAATTTATACATCTCTAGTTCTGGCCAAATGGATATATGATAAAGGTGTTGGGCAAAAAGAGTTTGGAAAATGTTCGATCCGAAAAACGAATATCCGGTTTTTTCAAAATTTTAAAAACTATTCCATAGCCGATTCGGGGAAAACCTTTTAACCAAAAATTTCGTCTAAAGCAATTCATTAGTCTTTTTAAAAAACCGAAACCGAAAGATTGAACATCCGGTTTGTGTTTTAATTTCTTCTCGGAATCCGAATTTTAAAAATCCCATTATTGTTCCGATTCGGTATATCCGACCCGTTTTTTAAAAACCTGACAAGATATCGGATTTTCAGAACGGAGGTTCGGAAAACCGGATCGGATATTCGAATGGAATTTTTTGCATTCCTAGTATATGACTTACCATTTTAAGTTAAAGAGTAAGATAGCTCTCAATATTACAAGAGGCTATTCAACTTTAAAGACGATCCTTTGAAAGGTTGTGAAACCAGGTTCTAATCTTCATATTGAACTAAACCTTGATACCATTTTTTAGAGCTAGCTAGTGCAAACTTATACTTTTACAAGGGACGTTAAACGTTAGTATAGAGTTTATTCAGGCTTGAATGTGTACATCGGTACATTTAGTGATGAGACAATCAATTTAGGTTCGCCATTATTTGTTTTGTAATAAGATTAACTGCAATCACAATTGATGCTTTATTCCAAGCTGTGAGATGAACTGAATTGAAATAAATTCAAAATATAACTCAAGAATAATTGAATTGAATAATGAGAGAAGGAATACCCCGAAAATATTTTAAATAACCATCCAAACTTTAAGTTGCTAACTCAAACGAATGGAAATGAACTATATCGTACGAATCGAAAATAAGCCAAAGAAAGAAATCCTTTTATATTTGACTCAATTACTCGATATTTCGATTTCCCCCTAATTTTCGTCCCTCATCTCTATTTAGGGTTCCTCTCACTCTCTTTCCCACCACCATTATCACCGAATTCATGCAATTCGAAATCCCTAAACACAGATGCGTCGAAAAAAAAGATAGCCAGCATTATACGCGGCAAAATCATTGCAAATTTCTTCAATTTTTGAACAATCAAAGGTATATATAATCGACATCTCAATTTCTATGTTATTCCTTAATTACAGTAGTTTTGATTCAATCTTTGTTTAGGGTTTTAATTTTGTTTCGGCATTTGTTCATTTGAAACTTGGTTTAATCCTCAATATTCTAGGTTAAACTTCGGTTCATTTTGCAATACTTCTATTGAATTGAAATGAATTGATTGAATTGTTAGTTGTTATTCGAAAATTATGTTGCATTTGAGCTTTGAAGTTTACAGATGTTATACTTATGGTTTTATTATTCAAGCTATTGATTGTAATTTGTTAGTCGGAATATAATATTGTACTGTGTTGTTTGTTGATTGACATTCTGGCGATAGTTATCGCTTGTCGATTTAAGCGGTTGGCGATTTGCAGTGTAAACTAAGATATTGGACTGTTTAATACTTTGATATGTGGTTAGTTTAGTTGTTTATGGTTATCTGAGATTTTGATTAGATTTTTAGCATTGAGCTTGTTGTTGTATAGTTCTTTAGTTTATCTTACCTTATATCCGAGTTTCGTGCTGTATATTGACTATCTAAGTTAGGGTTTGTGTGGCAGGATTTTTGTGTAAAAACATTTAGAGTGTGTGAGCTGAAGCAAGGTTGAAACTGGGTTCATACAGGAATCGGACCCTAACATTAGGGTTCTTGACGAAGAAAGAAACAGAAGTAAAGCTACCCACTCGACGAGAGTCAGAACAAGACTCCCGCTCCATTCAAATCACGCAGAACAGATCCTGCGTGAAGCTCGAGAACGCCAGGAAGCTGAATCCGGCCACACGCAGAAGATTTACTGATTCGACTGAGCTTGCCAGACTATCGTCTCAGGAAAAGGAGGAGTTTGAGGATTTGGTACGTAGGGTGCGATGGATATAGTGTGTGGGTCAGTATGCGCAATGGGAGGAGGACAAAAGGATTTAAACGTGCTCGCTCAGTTGGGAGCGTGCACTGGAAGTTGATTACAGGAGCCATACTTGTGGCTAAAGTATGCTGACATGGAGATGAAGAACAAGTTCATAAACCATGCTCGAAATGTTTGGGATCGAGCTGTCTCTTTGCTCCCAAGAGTTGTCAGTTGTGGTACAGTATATTCATATGGAGGAGATGCTTGGCAATGTTGCCGGTGCTAGGCAAGTTTATGAGAGATGGATGCAATGGCAGCCTGATCAGCAAGGTGGCGCTCTTACATTAAATTTGAGAGGTACAATGAGATTGACAGAGCTAGGCAAATATACGAGAAATTTGTGCGTGTCATCCTAGAGTTGATGCGTGGATCCGTATTGCGAGTTTGAAATGAAAATGGAGAAATTGCTCGATGTAGGAATGTTTATGAGAGAGCAGTGACAAGCTGGCAGATGACGAAGAAGCAGAGATGCTTTTTGTGGCTTTGCAGAGTTCGAGGAAAGGGTAAGGAGTCGGAAGCGTGCTAGATGCATTTACAAATTGCACTGGATCATATACCTAAAGGGCGAGCAAGGAGTTTATAAGAAGTTTGTTGCATTTGAGAAGCAGTACGGAGACAAGGGGGGTATTGATGATGCTATTGTGGGGAAAAGGAGATTTCGTATGAGGATGAAGTCAGAAAGAATCCCTTAATTATGACACTTGGTTTGATTACATCGGTTGGAGGAAAGTGTAGGTATTTAAAGACAGAGTGGGAGAAGTATACGAGAGGGCAATAGCCAACATTCCTCAGCTGAGGAGAAGCGTTATTGGCAGCGTTACATCTACCTGGTGGTAGGCACTGAGTTCCTTGTTTTATTTTCTTATCCACAATAGTGGTAAACTCTTTTTTTTTTTAGCCTATGTTCTTAGCCCTTCTAATTTCAAGTATATCTGTTTTAGGAACCAGTGAAATTTTGACTATGTACTGTAATGTTCAGGATTAATTAGCTTTATACGAAGAACTTGATGCAGAAGTATGGACCGAGCAAGAGACGTATACAGGTAATGGAAATTTGCACTCTTTGATTTATGTTGCCAAAGGTGACAGGTATTCTATTGGCTACTTGTACAGTGTACATGTGAGAAATTAAGAGTAATGATTTAATCAAGCTGTGATATTTCAAAAGAAAACAAACTTTGATGGCTATATGAACAGTCTTTCATATGATGATAGATTGACACCCCCTTCATTTTGTAGCAGAAATTTTTTTGTCTGTTCGCATATCTTCTGTCAATATATATTGTGTAAGAAATGATTTTGGACCCTCTCCTCCCGTGTTTCGCTCTAACTACATTGTATTGATGCATTTGTTTGTTTTAATAGACATGTATGTGTATTTTTTATTAAATTTTGTTTTTCGCTCTAACCAGGGAATGCCTTAAGTTGATTCCTCATGACACATTTGTTTGCAAAGATCTGGCTTTGGCAGCTCAATTTGAGTTGGGCAATTGAATCTCAATGTGCCGCCAGGTATTGGGTAATGCCATTGGGAGAGCTCCAAAGGTATAAGGTAGCATTTGTTTAGTAAGTATCATTGGTACCCATATGAAATTATAGTTCCATGCTCTAACAGTATGTTTTTCCTGTCAGATTTTAAAAAATACATTGAAATAGAGTTGCAGTTGGGAAACATAGATAGGTGCAGGAGCTGTATGAGAAAATCTGGAGTGGTCGCCAGAGAATTGCTATGCATGGACCAAGTTTGCGAGGAGTTGGAACGTTCATTGTGTGAAACAGAAAGAGCTAGGTCTATTATGAGCTTGCTATAGCTCAACCTGCACTAGATATGCCGGAATTGTTATGGAAGGTAATTAACGTTGCCTTCCTCTGGATTTTTCTGCCTTTTCTTCGAAAATTATACTCATATTACTTAATATATTTACGTGACATTATGCTTCCACCCATGATGATCTTTTGCCATCTTCGTTTTGTCCCATTCTTGTAGTACACAGTTTGTCCTTGACGCTACCTTCTAGTAGTTAAGTAACTGTTTCATTTCGTTTTCTTTTTTTATGTCATACAGCAGCTTTTTTCAATGACTTTTAAAAAATTCTTTTAGGGTCAATAACGGTATGAATTAGTCTCTATCATATATAGGTGCTTTACCTGGTACAGATTTTGTCCTTTTAAGTCATGGTTACTATTTGTCAATATGGTCATAGATGAAGGAGCACCTAACTCTGACAAGTGTTTGATAGTTTTTAATGGATTGTGTTGAATGTTTAAGGCGACACATATCATTTAACACTGTTTTATTGCAGGCGTTATGATTTTGAGATAGCAGAGGAGGAGAATTTGAAAACACAGAGCTTTATATGAGAGGCTGCTTGACAGAACAAAGCATTTGAAGGTGTGGATAAGCTATGCGAAATTTGAAGCTTCTGCTGTTGACGATAATGAAGCCTCAGAGATCAGAGGATGGGCTCCAAGAACCTTCACAAGATAAAAAGAAATGTGTATTCAACGTGCAGACGTAAGCATCTGCTGTCCTTTTATCGTTTATGGCCTTTCTCTGATACATGCTCAAGTTATTATACCTGATGGATTGGAATTAACCAATCTAACAATTTCATTGAGCAATTAAGGCTTGTTTGGTATTATTTCATGAATTAGCTTATAGTTATGTATTACTTTTGTTACTAACAAAAAATAAGTTTTCATATCCCAAAAGTAATTTAGTTTTTTATGTGTGAATTTGAAAATTATGTAACTATGACTGATAGATTTTATGTTCTTCCATCATTATATGTCAAAAAGTTTAATCTCAAGAAAAAAAGTTTATATGGCATTGGTATTTGATGATTTGCATTCATCATGTTACTATACCATGTTACTATAATCTGAAAGAAAAAGTTTAAATCGGTAGGATATCGAGCAAGATGCTCAGCTTAGAGTTTGAACTTTGGTTTTATGTATGTCTTTCTGAACTTTGGTCTTTTGATTATAACTGTATTTGGTAGTAGTATTAACCATCAGTTTAGAGTTTGAATGATATCAAACTTACCATTTATTTCAAGTGAACAACCTTTATGTACTGGTATTATTAAAATTTTTGAAGTTATATATATATAGAAATTAAGAAGTCAAAAATTAAGGGTGGTGATGGTAAGAAATCATTTATACTGCCATACCACTATGACTTCAGCTTAGAGTTGTGTACTTGTATTTGGCATGGCAATTGTTAGCTGCACAAACCCTAGTTTTCATGAGAAAATTGTCCATCATAGCTCCTTTACCCTAGTTTTCTGTGACAGCAGAACTGAAATCTGGTGTTATTCTTTGCCCATATTTCAGGAGTTTTTGAGAAAGCCCTGAATCATTATAGGGTTTCTGCTCCTGAGCTGAAAGAAGAGAAGCTATGCTCTTGGATGAGTGGGTGAAGATGGAGAAAGATTTCGATGAGTTTGGTGATGTCAGTAGTTCAAGCTAAGACCGAAGAACTCAAGAGGCGGCGGCCTCTAATGACAGAGGATGGACCAGCTGGGTATGTGATTTATCTCCTGTTATTCAAAATTCTTATGTTTTTGCGCACCATTTTGCTGTGGCTATGTGAAATTGTGTCATACTGAGGATGCCAGAATCAAAGTGGTCTGATTTGTATTACTTTTGTTACATTTCGTACGTGTTACGTTTCTGAATTGGACCATTTTGACCTGTTGGGTTTTCTCTAAATAGATTCCAGGGTGTGTAGTTCAAGGGTTGTGACTTGTGTGGAGTGTATATATGTATTTAAGGATTGAAAAACTAGTATTGGATTAATTGGTGGATTTAAAAGATGAATAGATACCTAACTATATAATCTTAATATTACGGAGTATGAAAATCCAAAGGCTTTCAACTTTTCTCCCCCTTGCGGTTGGATATAGAAATAAAACGAAAAAGATTATTTAGCACAAATTAACACATCCATGTGTCCTGCAAAAATAAACACATGTGTCCTGCCAAAAATAACAATCCATGTGAGGTATTGTAGATGCGTTACCGTTAGTCTGATGGTGACATGGCCATAATGTGATGATTCGAAAAATTATACTTTGGTTTATGTATTGAATTAGGGTGACTTGGATGAAACCTGACTATGGTGAGCCTGTTATGGTGTATGGGTGTTTATGTGCATTAGTTTTGCTCACATACTGTGTTTTGAGCCTTTTTATTTTAATGATGTTATAATAATCTCAATTTGTATGACAGGTTCGAAGAGTACTTCGATACATGTTCCCTGAAGAGACCCAACAAACCAATTTGAAAGTTCTCGAGGCAGCTTACAAATGGAAGAAGCAAAGGCTTCTGCCGATGATGATTAGGATAAGCAACCTTTTTTTTTTTGTAAATTAATTAGATTTGTAGTCATCTGTAGGAACTTGCTGAGCAAAAGTTTGCACAAGTACAAGTCTGATTCTTTCATGTAGAATTGTATGAAGCCACAAAGGTCGTTGTATCAAAATTTCTTTGAGAGTATTGCCAAGAATGGCGTATTCATGATTATAGTTGATTTGTGCCAATGTGCGGCTCATTTGAAGTGTCAACCCTTTTGCAGATTAATCCAAAAAGAGATGAGCTTGCATATTAGAGACTGAAGTAAACCTAAGCAGCTCAATATTTGGGTCTAAGCAATCTGATTTTTGTAAAAATTCCTCAATTGGCCACGTTACTGAAATGGTATGTTAATAAAATTTTCGCCATTGACGCCGTCTTTTTCCTGATGTAACTTGTAATATGTGACCAATTGACCATTTTTCAGTAATGAGGCTTACAAAAGAAATATTCAAACATTGGATATTATTTTTTTTTTCAACAGGTCTTTTCGATAGGGAAAATTATTATCGATTCATTGGAACATGTAATTATTTAGGAAGCAAATAATGAGATCAAGAAAAGGCAGACAAAAGACGGACGAGAAAAATAAAAATAGGAATACACAATCTAGGTTGTATGGAGTCGGGAACGGGGTCGAAAACTAATATGGATACAAGGACGGGTTCATTTCCAGACGCAATTCTCATTGACATCCTCTTCGTCTCGAAACCATAACGCTGCTGCCACTCCGGTTATCACACGATGGCGAGACCTTTGGACAGGCGTTACCCGTTCCAATAACCGTGTCCAAGGATCACGATGCGACTTGACTCTCTAACCACTCGAATCTTTCGGTCAGCTGACTAACTCAAGTTTCGGTCACAGCTTGGAGAAAATCATTATAACTTCAATTCACACGGTACTTCCTTGTTATCTGTTGTTGTTAATGTTAATACGCTTGTAATTTTGGAATTGAATGGTCTGTTGGAGTTGGAGTCGTTAACAAAAACTGCTATTTGACTATCGAAACTTAAAAGGCTAAGTTGTCATCACTCATCCACATTGCACCTTGTTTTAGTCCGGAACTTTATTCAATCTTGTCATCTTTTGGAAGATTTAACTCTGCTGACTTGTTCAAGCTTCGAACACACGTACTATCTGAACATAGTGTATCGAATTTAAAGTCACTGAAGATACAATGCAGGAATGTCATTACCAGATTGGAGTGCCGCGTATCATGGTATGTATTGACGCACCCAAACTAGCTAACCTTGAAAATACATGATTGTTACACGTCGTATTTTTCGTTTGAACGGAATCCGGCCAATACGTTACTCAATGCGTGTATTGATTTGAAGTCATATATAGATTATGGAGTGAGAAGAAGTAACGGTTAGGATACATGTTTCTTCGGCAGATGTCCAAATTCCTGGCCAAATGTCTTGTGTAACGCGGCTTTAAGCTAAAGCGAGACAAGGACACCAACATTTTACCTTACCTAGGGGATCATCAAATCGGTTATACCAAAATTTTGCACCTTATTAATCTCGAAGTTTCCTTAAAAATATGGAAATAT
>PYUH01004012.1:341125-351363 GCA_016808085.1 Suaeda aralocaspica
TTGACGATTTGCTATCTTCATTGCAACGGTTTCCAAACTTGCAACATCTTAAGGTGAACATGACACCAGATTGTTTGGCAAATAAGCTAAAGACAACTGAATTAGGGAAATACGATGGGACTTGCAATGACCTTAAGTTGCTAGAGTACATTCTAACTAATGCAATTGTTTTGGAAAAGCTTCGCGTACATGTTTGTTTTGAAGAAGATATAAGTCGTTCTAAGGATGGACGTTGACGTGAAAAGGCGTACGCAGCGTGGAGAGAGTGTGAGTATAGTAGGTCATTGTTCGAGCTTCCAAAGACCAGCTTGACTTGCAAAGTTGTGGTTGCAGGCAAGTACCTTAGAGCAACAAACGATGACAATAATGTTTTCAAAAACGGATTTCTTACGTTACAAATGTACTTGGGTCCATAATATTCAACCTTCCTTTTGTATCCAAATGCCAGCATTTGAATATTGAGTTTGTGTTAATATTTGATGATATTAATTTTTTTTTTCCTATGTACGTTATTGGATTTGTGTTGATTTAGTTCTTTTTTTTTTTTTTTTTTCCCTTATCTTCTATTAGGTTACGACCCGTTTTTATTAGATTAATTGATTTCTATTCTAAAGTAAATTGTTATGAGGTATGGGGTTTTGAATAGAATTGATTTTCTTATGATACATACTAACCAAATTTACAATGTATGAATTTGAGTAATATTTCCAATTGTTCTATTTAATGGTGTTTATAAAGAAGATCATGTGAAAATTATTTTCGTTGTGAAATCCATAAAAAGGTACATTAAAGGTATTAAGGGGTACACGTACTTCATTGATGATATTTTCATATAAATAATAAAAATGGTATTTTAAATGTACTGTACCACTTTAATTCAATCTTAATATGTATCGGTTTAAACCTTATATATACCTTTTTTTTTTAAATGGTTTTTCATGGTTTTCAACAAACTTAAGATTTTTAGTGGATCCTTACTATATATATACTTATAAAATTAATATTATGATGTAATCCTTTATAATCACAATATATTTGAGAAATTGAGTTCATGTAACGTAATACAAAAATTTGAACTGAATAACATAAAATTAATCATTACAAAAGTTACTAATTAATTAAATATCTGCAATGTTATAATCAATAACTTCTTTATTGAGTTTTTATGTTTCATGAAATCATTATAGTCATTCTTTTATATATATGTTATTTTGAATTCTCTTGTAGCTTTGTAATCGACGCTATTGATATATCGTAAGTTTGTATTCCCTCCGTTCCATTTTTGTTCTTGTGGCTTTGACTAATGACGACACTATTCACATGTCACACTTTGACCATTTTTTGCCCTTTATACATAAATAAACATGTATTTGTACGAGGTCTTGTTTTATTCATTCGTCTTGATTTATTAAATTAGAATATATATATATTTTATAATTTCTACAATTACAAAATTATAGATAGATTTAAACACTAAAATTAAAGATTTACCTTGGAAAACATGAAAAGGTAAAATGTAAAGAAAAATGTGGAACGAAAAGAGTAATTTTTGCAATTAGATTAATAATTTTGACGGACTATCAAATCAACTAATCGTGAAACACTGAAACATACATCCTAGGATACTCATAAAATATATGTGAATTATGTAAATGAAAAAAAAGATAACGTTATCTATGTCTCTTCAAAGTATTTGATTTGATGAACTATCTATGAATTATTTGATTATCTTCTATTAATATTATGTTCTTTAATTTATATCTTCAAAGTATGTACAGAGAGGCCGGTAATATGTTCTAATAACTTCCTAATGATAACTCACTTTTATATCGGAATTTTAGGCATTTTTGGGTCTATATTTAGAGCATATTAGGTCCAAACACTACAAAAAAAAGGGTCATTTCCGACGGAAAAATTCCGTCGCAAAAGGCGTAAATTCCGTCGGAAATTGGTCGTCGGAATTTTGCTTGTTGCAAAACGGGTATTAGCGACGGAATTTCTGTCGAAAAATTTTTGCGACGGAATATCGGCGAAAAGAGTTGTCTAATTTCCGTCGGAAATCTGAAATAGAAAATTAAAAAAAAAAGGTGGTGAGGCAGCAATAGCCACCTCACTACCTCTTGTGTCACCACCCTCACCACCACCTCCTGTGTCACAACCCCCACCACCACCCCACCACCTTCCACAACCACCACCGGCCAACTAGACACAATCAACCACCTCGCCACAGCCTTCACCATTACACAACCACCCATTTTTCACAACCACTTTGCCACAACCGACAACGCCGCCACAATTAACCACCCAAAACCCCCGAACCATAAACCTATCAACCACCTCGCCACAACCTTCACCATTACCCACCTCGCCACTTCCCCACAACACAAAACTCAAAAAAAATCAATTTAATTCGAAGCAAATAACGAAAAAATGAAAAAAAAACATAAACACATACCTTCACCCATCGAAAATTCCAAGCAAATAACACCAGAAAACAAACCCGAAAAAACACAAAACTCAGTGGGAAACCAAATTAATTCCAAGAAAATAACGAAAAAAATAAAAAAAAAAGTATAAACACATACCTTCACCCATCGAAAATTCTCGAATTTGGTTATAATAGGTCAAATTTAACCAAGAAAATTGTAGATCTACAATTTTCGTGGTTAAATTTGACCTTCATAACAACCGATGACGGTGGTTGGCGGTGATTGCGACATACACTGAGGCGAAAAGAAAGAGAAGAAGGAGGATAGAGAAGGAAAAGAGACGAAGGAGAACGAAAGAAAGAGACGGACGGTGAGAAGGAGAAGAGAAAGAAAGAGAACGAAAGAGTGAGGTGAGAAGGACAACGAAAGAAAGAGACGGACGGTGAGAAGGAGAAGAGAGAGAACAAAAGAGTGAGGTGAGAAGGAGAACGAAAGAGAGACGGACGGTTGAGGAAGCACAAGAGAAGAGAAAGAAAAGAGAGGCAAGGAATTTTGGGTTTGGGCTTGGGTTTGTGTTAGTTAGGGTTTGGGGGTTGTGTTTATATAGTTAGGGTTTGGGGTTTGTGTTTTTGCTGAAATAGAAAATTTGCGACGGAATTTTCCGTCGCAAATTTAAGCCAACAAATTATTTTGAAAATCCGTCGGAAATGTTAAAAATCCGTCGTAGATCTGCGACGGAATAAATGTCATCGCAAATTTGCGACGGAAAATTCCGTCGGAAAAGTTACAAATCCGTCGCAAATTTTCCCATTTTGCGACGGAATTATGTTCCGTCGGAAAAATTCCGTCGCAAATAAGCTTTTTTTCTTGTAGTGAAAAGGTGTTGTGTGATCTTGGAGCAAGCGTTAGTCTTATGCCTCTATCAATGAGTAAAAAGCTTCAAATGGGTGAACTGAAGCCCACACGCATTTCTTTACAACTTGCTGATATGCTTGGATGTGTTTTCGGTGTGAAGGCTTATTGTGAAACTCCCTCTTGGAATCCTTGAAGATGTGCCTGTTCCGGTTGGAAAATTCTTCATCCCATGTGATTTTGTGGTTATGGATATGGAAGAAGATGCACAAATCCCAATTATTTTAGGAAGACCGTTTTTAGCTACTGCTGGAGCTCTTATCGATAAGAAGAATGGAAGAATTTATTTTGAGTTAGGTGAAGAGAAGATTGAATTTCATCTTCCCAAATATAAAATGGACTCACCTTTGGTGCACCAAGTCAATGCATTAGAGCAAGTGTTCACTCCCAATGCCCCAAAGTAGCAAATGTAAATCGAGATTTTCTTTAAAAAAAAAAAAGTACCTAAACACTAGAGTATAAGAAAGTTTAAGCAATAATATTAATAATAATAATGGGTCTTCACCTTTGACACAATATGTTTTGTCTGACTTTGTTTCGAGACGTGTCGTGACTGAGGCAGTTTTCCGCAAAAGTGGTAAATATAAAGCTCGATGTGTGACTATTAAATAATATGGTTTTATCCTCTTCTCCTTTTATTCGTTGGAAATTTGGAGAAGGATGCTATTGCCTTGTTGAAGCGGGTTCAAATTTTCTCTACGACTCAACATATTGGGGCTCATGCAGCTGCTCACATTTTTACCAGGATCGGTTTTGCTCTAACTAGAGGAGTAGATAGTATCCAAATTCCCAACTAATTTATTTTATTTCGAATGACTTGATATGCTTTTGATTAATAATAACAATAACAATAACAATAAGATAACATTAATAATAATACACCCAGCAATTATGGTAGTTAGTTGGCTAATAAGGGAAAGGGAATCCGATATAGCGACAGTTACTTTAGTAGGATATATAGATATAAATTGGTTTGATTTATCTTATCTAGGGATGACAACGGGTCGGAGTCGGATCGGATTATGTAGGATCCAACTCCGGCTTCGATTATAGTCGGATTATTTAAGCGGAGTTGGGGCGGATTTTTTTCCCTCAGATTTAAGCGGAGGTAGTCGGAATCGGAGCGGAGTGATTATTGTCATCTCTAATGATAAGTTGATAACCATTTTGTAACGGCCATATATGTGTGTATTTAGTTACATTAACGCATAAATTATAGTAGTATTAGTTTAGTAGAATTAATAATGATGATAATGATAATAATTATTATTATACCTAATAAGTAGAGAAGTAAAAGGCGGAATCGGAGTCAGAGTCGGAGATATGGCAGAGTCGGATTAATTGTCGGATAATTTGGATTATTTTTAGCATCCGACTCCGTCTCCAACTCGGAATCAGATTTTTTTGGTGGAGTCGAAAGCAGATTATTTTAAGGCGGATTTTTTTCTCGGATCGAAGCAGAATAGGATCAGACTTGGCCTGAACTGTCATCCCTAATCTTATCTAATTAAATTGAATTGAGTTGGTTTATCTTATTCCAATTTAAGTGAGTTCAAAATTATTGGTTTATGTTATCCAAAGACTAATGATCCTAGTGTCACTAGAGTGGAAACAAATGCTATTTGTAAAAGGCAAAATAGGGCTTTTTGTAATGGGCAACTTATGTTACTTACCCAAAATTATTTTGTGTAACAGTCACAATTCATTGTTAGAAATAGTTGGTAAAAAAAAAAAAAAAAAAAAACTTTGACCAATTATTTGCAACATTAATTGTTACAAATATTCTGTCATAAAAAAAACTCCCTTACAAACAATGCTATTTGTAAAGCACTTCTATCATGCGGTTCATTAATTAATTGATACTTTCCCTCCATTATCAAAAGTCAAAATCATATATTTGTAACGGTCGCTGAGTTTTATATATATGTATATATACATACATATATAGGGTCAAATATATTATGTATATACATACATATTTGGTGTTAGACATTAGCCAGTTAGCCACACTAATTAAAAAATGGTTCAACTCAGAAAACAAATTCTCATGCTCATCATGCTAGTTCTTGCGTTAATGGTAAACCTAAATGATGCATGGTTTCATGATAACCCAGTAGTAGTTCGAGCATATAATAGCTTGTCAAATGGAAAAACCCTTACAATACATTGCAAATCCAAGGACGATGATCTTGGAGAACATCAATTAGCACCAGGAGAATTCTTCATGTTTCATTTCCATTCTAATATAGTTTTTACTACACTATTTTATTGTAGTTTTGTGTTTGATAACAATTTGCATTGGTTTGATATTTATAGGGATGATCGTGATAATAAGGGTTGTTTTAAGCGATGTGATTGGGATATAAAAGAAACAGGTCCTTGCTTACTTCAAATGGGTCATGATGGTTGTGCTAATTGGAACTAAATTCAAAGTCTTCAAAGGGCTTAGTAATTATTCGATCAATTCCTATGATAAAAGCCCTAACAATCTCCAATAATTATTTAGTTCCTACAATTATGCTTATGTATTTTGGATTTTATACATCAACAAATAATGTAAGATTTGCATATTTTTACCTTTAACTCATACTCCCTATTATATAGCATTATCTAATTTTTAATAATTCTCATCAACAATTGTATAGGGAAATATTTTATCTTTCGCCTTTCAAACACTTTTCTTATCAACATAATGAGCATAATTTCGATTAAGTTTTGTTCAATTCTAAAGTCCTAGTAACAATTAGGGAAAAGAAAAAAGAACTAAGAGAAAAACTATTCAGTGGATCGAACTAATTAACAATTACTCGACATCAAATACCAATATTATGCTTTGAATTACATCATATCAACTAGTTTGTGATCAGTTATTACACATTAGTCTCGCAATTCAAACTATATATAATATGTATCCACATTTCTCTACTCGAGATATAAAATTATTTGAAAAAATAATTTAAAAGGCATAATATTTTTTAATATATAAATAATAAATAATAATAATTTATGTTGTAATAATTATGTTTTAATCTATTAAGAATTTATTATACATGATTTATTATATAATACATAGTTATTTAAAAGTTACAAATAAACTACATATATAATTTTAAATGGCTATCAAATACAAAAGCACAAAATAATCATTTCTATTGCACATGTTCGTTGATTACTTTCTCGAAACAACAATCTTCTTCCTCTTTATTCTTCGCAATCTTGAGCAACTTCACTAGTTTTTTTTAATAATTTGCCACATTAAACACAAATTACTACATTTGTCTGCTAAACATTTTAAATAATTAACAGATAATTCCATTAGTAAATACAATACTGCATGTAGCAATGAAACACTTACAATAACTATGACCTTGTAGAGCTAATATAAGTTGTTATGAAGCAAAACTTAGTAGGTGATATTCACTTCATCTCATTGTCAAGGCGAGAATTAGCCTGTTATTCATTATTCATACTCTTTTTCGTTGCTACTCTCTTTAGAAAAGTTTAGCAATAATATCAATTAAAACCTCGAGCTAATACAGGTTCAGCATAAGAACCGAAACACAACATTACACGGATTTGTAATGAGCCACAACAATATTATTATTGATTATGAGTGAGCCTTTAAAAGTTCAATTGCTTACTCTTGCTTCAACTTTTTAATCAAAGATGATCCCGAAGTACATTACTTCTAGAATAATGAAGGATAACCTCCATTGCATTTAGCAGTTGCGACTGGAAAAGTAATCTTCTTCAAGAACATGCTTGCATAGTGCTTGAAAATTACCAAATATATGATGTAGTGCTTAAAGCAAAGTTACCCCTCTTACCATTTGTCTTATCATGATTGTCAAAGTATAAAACACAAGCTTTGGCACACTTACTTGCAACAAAGGGTATTTTTTGTGAGACATAAAAAAATTCCTTTGTTGCAAGTAATAGATTAGAGAGGTAGGACATGTTTACTTCAACTGAAAACAGTTAAAATGAATTGAACTGAAAGTTTTTTATGAAGGATTAATGAATAGCAAAATAAGAGAAGAGTTGAACTGAGCTAAACTAAAATGAACTGAACGGATTTTAAGCTGAAGTAAACAGGCCAGTAATATGCGATGTTATCTTGGTTGAATAAAATTTTTATAATTTGAAAAGTTGCAGCTTCATGCAAGCATTGTCAGTTCAATAATCAGATAATGGATCACCATTCCACAGCTTCCTGAATCCTGTAATACCAAATTTGCATCAAATGGCAAGAAAAACTATATGCCACTAAAATTGTTGCAACAATCATGATCAAAATTACTCAGACTCCCTGCCAGCATTAACTAGAAAGTACATTTATGAAGTTCCGAACATAAGTTCATTACTGCAAATCGTTTTCTTTAGCATAAGCGTGAAAAGGACTATGATGAGGTTTCAAATTTTGGTATAACATGAGACTAGTAGGTAACTAATGAACTTTTGGATTTGGAAATTGATTTAAACACACAAAATCTCCAACCATTTGAACTCTAACCACATATAGAGTTCCATTGCATTTACAATTACTTGTGATTGATAAAATAAGCATCGGAAATTGTGTTCAACCATTCTAACAGTAAATTATAGCAACAAAACATTCAACAATCTTCAACAATGATGGAACTCCACTCAAACCAAGTGAATACAAAATTTATGGGGCAAACAAGATTCAGAAATGCTCAATGCTGCATGCAAACAATTCATTCTGGTGCCTTACAAAACTTTTGTATCAACACCATTATTACATACACAAGGTACCAATATTACTTAAATGAATTTCCTATATGGCCTCCCAGCATCTTCGTCTTGCATGTGCTGCATCCACAACCATTATTAACATAAGTTCAAAAACAACTCAAATGAGAATAGAAAAATGTACTGAATCTTCATAAACATATGATAGATCACATCAAATAATACAGAATAACAAATAGTAATTAAGAAACTTTTGCATCAGTAAAACGAGTGATTTATTTCATATAGAGAAAGAGATTGCCGACCCCATCCTTTTGGGGTTAAGGCTTTGATTATGATTATAATTATGATTATGATGATGATGAGAGAAGAGGTAAACAGAACTAACGGCTATGCCAAGACCATACTCCTTGAAAAGTGTATTGCACCTTGGAAATCAATTAATGTACAAAGTGCCAAAGCATAATATCTTCTCCATCACACCCAAAAACCTATTATATGAAACACTCAACAGTCTGAAATGGCATGAAACTCTCCAAATTAAAACACCTTTACAAAGCGGACAGAGATAAAGAGGAGGTAACAAAGGAGAAAATGACACAATATATTCTCACAGAGTCAAAAATGTAATTGGGAATGAAAATCTAACAAACAAGTCACCCAAAATTGTGTATAGGTGCATTTGTTACATGAGCCACCTATGCAAAATTCTTTTCAAAATGTTTCATGAGTGCAAGTCCCTGAACTCAAGAATCACTTGTATAAGACAGTGTCCTCTTATCTAGAATTTTGAACCCCAAAATGTCCAACTCCGAAGTCCATACTAAGCCCTTTTTACTACAGACACAGCTGTTACCACATTCTTTTCTAGATATCAACTCCAAGGCTACTGAAAAACTTTAGGGGCTGTTTGGTTCACTTTACAGAAAAGGACAGAGACCAAGAAAAAAGAATTTATAATTTTGGTTAGGTTCAACCTACTCATTGCTTCAACAAAAGAATATAACATTATTCTATTTGTAAATATTTTGTTGTCAAAATATAACCATTCAAATAATCCATCTTTGTTTCTCCTTGGTACCCAAGAACCCTGTCCAATTTCATTGGCCAAACAGGTAGAAAAGACCCACCAAAACCATCACTGTCACCTCCCATCCCAAATTCCCTAAAAGTAAACCAGCAGCTTCCAACGCATACCACATAAGCACTCATTACCACCATAATCCTAAGCAACTATTGAAACCACTCAAATAATTCATTAGTTCTGGATCTCTTTCTCTTTCCCTCAACCTTTACGCTTCTTCTGAGTATGGGAGCTGCGACAATGGTTGAACGGGTACTTCTTTAGTGGTGGTGCTAGGTATGAGCAGTGGGCTGAGAGCCTGAGAGCAGGTTGTGACAAATGAGAGGCATAGCTACGCCAATAGTGATGATTGTGGTGGTGATGAGATGATAAGGGTAGTGGTAGTACTAGTGGTTTTAGCCTGCGATAGTGATGTTTTAAGCAAGAATGAATGTGGGAGTCCAAGGCCTAAAAGAGGGATTGGGAGGATCATGAATTCATGACAGAGTGTTTAGGGGTGAATACTCCAGTGTAGACTGGGTCTAGTTCTACAAATAATTTTATTCCCTTTCATAATTAATTTCAACTAAAAAATCTTTTAAAAGCGTCATTTTTTCTTTTATTTTCCAAGGATTACACTTATACCCACGCATGCAAATTAGGTAAATTGCTGATACAAGAATGACAAGGTAGTTGGAAAGTTTGAGTAATGGAGTATTACAATATGAGCAAACCAAAAGCATTGGGCTGACATATGTTTAATATTAGAAGCATTTGAGCAAAAAGTCTATTTAATACAATCAACAACAGAAAGAAAATAACTAAGTGTAACAGCAACACTTAACATCTTAAAATTATAAGTGCATCAAGAAAACAGCATCATCTTATGAAGCTAAAATCAACCTAGGCTCAAAATAAGTTTCTCACTCCTCCTTAAACAACAGCTAGTAAGTGATAATAGGTAATAGTGCATGAGAAATAGCTAATACGGGAACACAATTCACTAGTTAGCTGATTTTGGGATTTGCGTGTGTGTGTGTGTGTTTGGGGGGGGGGGGGGGGGGGGGGGGGTGGTGGCTGTTGTGTGTGTGTTTGGGGGGGGGGGGGGGAAGGGGCGGGGA
>PYUH01004012.1:352596-471628 GCA_016808085.1 Suaeda aralocaspica
AGGGGTGTAAGATATCAGATTTCAGTACGACTTTGGGGACTTCTTTTTTTGTACCCTTAATGAAAGTCAACATGCAACATTCTCCAAAAATATAAACTTGAAAGGCAGCAACAACTAGGAAACTATATAAAGTACCTCTCCCATCTCCATTTCCTCCTTAACTAACCACAATTAGAGAAACATATCGATTTCTCTTCTCTTTAGAACCCTTTCTCCAATCAAATCTTGATCCATGAAACTTTGGCAGCAGGCAATCAGTGTAAACTTCCATGAACACCACCATGTACCACGAAAACACCTCTCACATAACTGATGTAACATGACCTCATAACTTACAAAAAATTCCTACCTTAGGAAACTTATTCATAACAAAACCTTCAAAAGGGAAAGGAGCCAAAATCTATGGTGACACCTTGAAGAAACTCAATCACCCAAACGAGCAAGACCATAGAAGGACAAAGACATTTTCAGGGATAAATTACAGGTCAACCACAATTATAGGATGATGAAACTTAAAACTTGAGATCTAAACAACTTGCATTTTAGCACCAACAGTAGTACTAAGCATTGTGCCTGACATTAACACAGGTGCAGCAAAAGAAAAGGAAAAAGAAGTCGCAATTATATGTACAATTGCCATATCTACCTCCAATACTTACAGCTGCATTTCCAGCAGTTGTTAACAGATCAGGAGCATTGTCGCCTCCCTGGATTGCACGGAACAACAAGTGGATTTCTGCTTCTCCTATAGTCCTATTCCCCTTCTTTGCCTTTCCACTCACAACATCCCCTTTCAACCTAAATTGCTCCAGCGCATAAAGGAGAACAAATACACACACTACGGGAGTCCATAAAAAGAATGTGTGGAGTCTGGGGTGTCCCTCTTCGAGTAGAGAAAAATAGGTGACTTTTACTTACTCGAAAGATGCTTACTAGTCCAATTTTCTACAAATTGCATTTTTTACTCTAACACAAATCAAAAAGAAGACAAACGGAATATGCCATTTTATCAGAATCTACTTTTCCGCAAATTAAACAGAGCTCATCCACAATTTCCGGAAATAGAAACAACAACGTCGTTGCAGCTACGAATCACTTGATCAACGAGCAAAACTCGTTGCATTCAAAACGTTCAAACATTTTACACACGACAAAATAACCTCGATTAACAAACATAATCCTCCCTGCAGTCTACGCGACACATTATACTGACTCCCCTTTCCACCTCCTACCTCACAAACACTCAAATCCAAATTCCAGCAACAACACATAGGCACATTACCAATTATCCTCCCATCATCGACGACAATTCATAAATCCAATGATCATTTTTCCCCTAAATCACATAATCCACACAAAACCAATGTTCAACCAAAATCAATCCATCAAATAAACTACCACCAACATCAAACATTTCAACATTTGAGCTCAAAATTGATTCAATTGAAACCCTAGATTCAAATTCAACCTACATTTAATACGATCCCAAAACCTAAACCCCAAATCTCCGAAATCAAAATCAAACAACAACAATATCTTAAAACACAAATTACAAACAACATAAACAATTCAAAATTAGAAGATTGAAGAAGATCAAACTTACGAATTCCTTAACAATGCCTTTGTAAACCAAAAGAGGAACAGCAATGCCGAAAATTCCAATTAGGGCAAAATTACGACGAGTCCAACGGAAATTGTGCTCGAGATTTTCCCTCGCACTTCCCCATTCTTCGATGAATTTGTTCTTCGATGCTTCCATTCCTCCTCCCATTTTTGATTTTTTTTTTTTTTTGGTTTTTTAGGGTTTTCTTGAAGAAATTAATTTGGGGGTTGAAGATTAGCTGAAGTGGTGATGAAGTAGTGCTACAAAATACGAGTACAAATGACGACTATTACTTTTGGAAGTGAGTTTAGTTTGATGGATTGTTTGAGTTTGACTTGGCTCAATGGGCTAGTGGTTAAGTGGTTAAGTGGTTTAACCGATGGAACGGGTCGACTTTGATACCTAGTGGAGTATTAGTAGACGTTCATTGCATGAGCGCTACACTAATTCGTAGGGGTATACCGCACCCTCCACGGCTCCACTTGAGAGATATAAGTTGAAAAACTTCAGTGATATAAAAAAGATGATAATGTTAAAATCTAATTATTTTCGGTCAAAATTTTGTTGGTAAAGGAAACCTAATATACTCCGTATCTAAAATTTCAAAAATTCAAGGTGTTCAATATTTATAATTCATCTTTTCCTATTATTTAATATTATAGTTTACTTTTATTTATATTTTATAAATATAAAATAAAAGAAAAAATAAATAGATAAATAAATAATGGTTTAGGAGGGAAAAAAAAGAGTGATTTGGGAGGGAATATTAGTTTTAATGACAGTCACTTTAATAATAGAACAGATGATACCCGTGCGATGCACGATTTTATAAACTATATAGTATATATATCAATCCATAAATTAACATATTAGTTGACAAGCAAATAAGGCAAAGTTTATTTACCATTATTACAAAATAAAACAAATTACTTCAATTCTCACTCAAGGTCACCTCCCTTCTTTTTTCATGGCCAATTAAATTTCTTTTCAGCTTTTTCACCGGGTACTCCTGAACTTTTGCGAAAAATACCCTTAAAAGCTGATGGCATTAAAATGATTGTTAATTTGGAAACTTAATGCACCATGTACCCCCTATACTTTTATTAAATGTAAATAATAACCTATGATGGCTAGTTTTTAAATGTAGGCTACAAAACTGGCTGTTATAATTGCTCCTTCTTTTCCTCTATATAAACTTTAATGCTTTTTTTAATTAACATACTTCCATTTGTTAAAAACCTCTCACAATTCATTTCTTCACTTTCTTTTGTTATGTCCAAATGTCTTCAAATCCTTTATCGACAAACTTTAAATCTTGTTACGGCAAAATTCCTTATCGTATTTGCACATGTAGTACAAAAATGATAATTAAGAGCTCAAACTCTACCCCGAATCCGAGATGAGTATGTGATAATTGTGCTACATATTCAATTATATCATTTACAAATGTGTTGTCTTAATAAAAGAAAGTAAAAAAATGAGTAACCATGGGGGATTGTAACAATCTAGGAAATATGTTGATGAAAATAAGCAATGGAGTTTCTATAAAAGAAAAGGATGAGCAATTATAACGGTACGGCTAGCTTTGTAGCCTATATTTTTAAAAACTAGCCGTTAAAGGTTATTCATTGCATTTACTAATTTATGGTGCATTAATTTTTAAATTAATAAACAGTTTAACATCGTCAACCTGTTAGGATATTCTGTGCACGTTTTTCAAAGTATAAGGATACATGATGCATTATATCCCTAAAACATTGAGGGTACCCTGTGCGTTTCACAAAAGTTCAAGGTGAATTTCTCTTTTCTCTTCTTCATGTTTGTTTCCTTCAATTTGTTTCTTTAACAAATAATTATGAGTAAATTAACAAGAAATTTATAAGAATACTTTTTTATTTGTGATTTTAGTGAGTAATGCATGCATGCGGAGTTCTGTAATTGTTATAGTCCGACATAATATTAAGAGTATTACTAATATGTAATTAATCTTTCTAGGGAATAGATGTTCTTGAATCTAAACTATATGTAGTCTAGAATAATTAGTATTTCATGAATATGTTTTTTCAATTCTATTATTCAAGAATTAGTTCTTCTATTACATAAAAATTCTTCAATAGTCTTGAATATCCAAATTTATAGTACTCCCTCTGTTCTACATTGTTCTTTACATTTTACCTTTTCACGTTGGCCAACGTAAATAGTCAAAATAAGACGAATCAAATAGTCTTGAATATAATTTTGTATTTGTAAACATAAATAGTTGATTTTTAATAGAATAAAATAAGATAAATCAAACAAGATCTCATATTTCTTTTACATATATATAAAATATAAACAATGGTCAAAATGTGATATGTGAATAGTATAGTTAGTCAAAGTAACAAGAAAAATATGAAATGGAGGGAGTAGTTTTTTTTAGGCTCTTAGGAGGAAAAATTAGTGACGTTTGGAGGAAATTTTGACATAATGACAACCGCTTTAGGAAATAATATAGATAAATAAATAGATTGACTAGACATTATTCGCACAAATAATTGAAAAGATTCAAGGCATCGTTCCAAGTTTTTTAGAGTGAAGATTACTATTATACATTGACTCAACCAATTTTGGAAATTTGGATCATCATTCTCTTTTATCAAGTCAAATGGTTTATAGTGCATCCCTTGTTAACATTCCTTTGTCTTGAATGACGTATACAATATTTTCACAGCATATCGGAAATTATTATACCTTTTTAATTAGGTATAAAACATTTCAAAACATTTAAAAAAAATAATATGTATTAATTGTTTTAATTTTTTGTTCGCACGACAAATAGGCAGATTCAAGCTCAAAATAAAGGGTCAAATGGGTCCAACAAGTGCCTATATATATAGTGCGTCCTTTCAACCCTTGAATGACCTCATTCTATGTTACAATTATATTTTGATTTCTCTCATTATAAAACTATCGCGGAAATATTATTAAAGCTCTTTTTAAGAAAGCACTTTTTATTTTTAGGTTTTTTTGTAATTTCTATTTCTTTTTTCAATTGGTATTCATTTCTTACAAAAATCTTAGGAACATAAAAATTAAAAACCCTTTTTTTCAATGATTTAGTTACCCAAGATATATACTTAAAAAACATTCTAACAAATGCCACCACTAAAAAGGGAAAAAATTACGTCTTTGCAAAATGCCCATGGTCGTCTGGTGGACTAGAGATTACCTAATAAAAATGTGAAAAAGTCAAAATTTTTTTTAACCGAACATATGATATTGCATAATTTTTATTTTACTTGTTTATCTTAATCAATAGTGTTGTGACAGACAAACTGTGTAACCACATAAAATGACAATAAATATAAAATAAAAAATATATTTGATCCGTCAATTCGAGTTGTTTAAAGAGACATATACTAAGCATTGAATCAACGAACTTTGCTTTGGAATTTTGGATTAATATTTTCTTTTATCTAGTCAAATGGTTTGCAATGTCTCCCTTTATCCCATTCTGGTGTTTCAATAAGAGTTGTGCTTTTCATAAAAATATGGATTGTGTTAAGCATTTAATATAAATTCTTAAGGGAGTGTTTGGCTAGAAGGATAAAGACCTAGAGTTAGGGAGAAAAGGAGAGGGGAGTGGTTGAGAAATGATTTGTTCATTTATGATCGAGGATAAAAGCGCCCTTTATCCCTTGATAATAATACCTAAGGGGCTAAGGGGAGTGTTGAATTAGTTAATGTGTAAGTGGCTAACCTAAAAAAAAAATGATATTTAGACTTTATCTTTTCCTAATACGTAGTATTTCTTTTGATGCAAATCTTTACCTAATATTTAATATTATACTTTACTGTCATCTATATTTAATCATGCAAATAAAAGAACAAATAATGGTTTAGGAGTTTTAATGTGATAGTCACCTTAAAAATAGACTCGGCGATACCCGTGCGATGCACGGTTTTATAAACACTATATATCAATTCATAAATTAATAAGTCTTTGATAACATCAGCTTACGATAAGACCATTAATTATTTGTGAGTTTTCTTTAATTATTGGGTTCATTTATTTAATTAATATTATTTTTTGTCTAACAACCTAATGGTCTTACCATATAAGAGTAATAATAAGACCATCTTACATGAGTTGTTAAGATCGTCTTATGATAAGACCATCAACTATTTGTAGGTTTTCTTTAAATATTAGTTAATAAGAAAATAAGGCAAAGCTTATTCACCGTTATTGATAAGCTAATATTTGACATGTATTTTACCCCCAATCCCAATTGATTTTTAGCTCTAATTCGGCTCTTTTGAGCCATTTCTACTAACTTTTGCTATTTCGATTGTTTGTTGTGCTTTTTATAAGTTTTTACAGGAATCGATGATTTGTCGTTGTTTTCCGAGCCTTTTGCAGCACTTGAAGAAATTAGTGAAGAGTTGAAGTCATTTGGGAAGCTTTACTGAAGATTAGGAGTGTCAAATGAAGAATTAAAGAAGTAATTAAGGAAGAACGAGCAAAAACCGAGAAACGAAGCCAAGGCTAGCCACTCGCCTGGGTCGAAGCCGTATGCCCGGGTAGGGGTTGCTCCCCCGGACCCCTCTGGGCGGGCGGCTTCGAAGCTCCTTTTTCCGCATTTCTCCTTCTTTAGCCTAAGTACTTAATGTTTTTGTACTCCTAATGGCCAATTACGCTTTTTACATTTTACAAACCCTAGTTTTAGTCAAAAATTCTCTCTTATTGTAGAACTTTATTCAATCATTCAATCAATAGTATTCAGATTTTATTCAATCTCAATTCTTGTTCTTTATTATGTTTATTATTAGTTTTAATTTATGCTCTTAGTTTTATTAATTTTATGATAGATTTTAATTTCTTGATTTTTGTTGGTTTGTTTAGTTTAATCATGTTTAGAACTTTAATTTCTTTCATTAATTTAGTTTTTATGCTTTCAATTATGAGTGAGTCTAGGATTAGGGGATCCATGGATTGATTTTTGATGTTTTGCTCATAATTGTTAGTTTGGCTATTAATGTTCTTGAATTTCTGTTGTCAACTTTTATTGCTTTCAGTTAAATACTGGCCAGGTTTAATTGTTAGTTTGATATTGTTGAAATCGATGCCGAGAGGTAAGTTTACCACAATTAGATTATAAGGACAATAGGCAAAACGAGTCTAAGTGAGCGAGAGCCATTAGAGGAGTTTTGAAGGAGACTAGGTTCAAGAGAATTAGTGCATCTTAATTCAAAGAAATCGATAATCTATTAATTAATTGTGTGCAATTCGTTTGTTAATCTGTGGTGAAACGATGTCCTAGGCTTAGTTATAAATTCATTCTATTAATCGATTCAGTTCTAGTTTTAGTTAACTTTTTAGCCATAATTCGACATTTCAAAGGCCCTTTATATAGTTTAACTTTTTAGAACTAATAGGATTAATTGCTTCCATGTGGATTCGATCCCTATTTCCCTAGCTATATTAGTTAGAGTGGTTTGGTTTATTTTTGATACGTGTGCGATAGCCTCATCAGTTATTACGAAATAAAACTAATGAATCCAATTCTCATTGAAGATCACCTCCCATCTTCTTATTTTCTAGCCAATTATATTTCTTTTTTCTCTTCTTCATGTTTGTTTCCCTCAATTTGTTTCTATAACAAATAATTATGAATGAATTAACAAGAAATTTATAAAAGTACTTTTTTCATTTGTGATTTTAGTGAGTAATGCATGCATGCGGAGTTGTGTAATTGTTATAGTCTGGTATAATATTAAGAGTATTTACTTATATTTAATTATTCATTCTTAACTAAGGAATAGACGTTTCTAAATCTGGAGTGTATGTAGTCTAGAATACTTAGTATTTCATGAATATATTTTTTTTCTATTATTCAAGAATCAGTTCTTCTATTACATAAAAATTTGGCAATAGTCTTGAATATCCCTATGTATAGTACTCCATCATTTCCACATTTTTCTTTATACTTTTACATTTTCACGTTGGCCAACATAAATCTTCTAGCGTTTATATAATTTTGTATTTGTAAAAATTATAAATAGTTGATTTTTAATAGAATAAAATGAGATGAGTCAAACAAGACCTCATATGTTTTTTACATATATATAAAATATAAACAATGGTCAAAATAAATATATGAATAGTGTAATTAGTCAAAGTGACAAGAAAAATATGAAACAGAGAGAGTAGTTTTTTTTTAGGATCTTAGAAGGAAAAATTAGTGACATTTGGAGGAAATTTTGACGTAATGACAACCGCTTAGGAAATAATATAGATAGTCAAATAGATTGACTAGATATTATTGGCAAAAATAATTGAATAGATTGAAGGCATTGGTCCAAGTTGTTTAGAGTGAAGATTATTATTATGCATTGAATCAACCAATTTTGGAAATTTGGATCATCATTCTCTTTTATCAAGTCAAATGGTTTACGGTGCCTAGCCTTCCTTGTTAACATTCCTTTGTCTTGAATAACGTATACATTATTTTCAAAGCATATCGGAAATTATTATACCTTTTTAATTAGGTATAAAACATTTCAAAACATTTAAAAAATGAATATGTCTTATTGTTTTAATTTTTTGTTTGCACTACTCAAGCCCAAAATAAAGGTCCATCTAGTGCCTATATATAGTGGGTACTTTCAACCCTCGAATGGCCTTATTCTATGTTACAATTATATTTTGATTTCTCCCATTATAAAACCATTGCGAAAATAATATTAAAGCACTTTTCAAGAAAGAACGGAGTGTCAAATTTTAAACTATTTGGTGATAAATTTTGGTAAGTAAATCCATCAACTTGTTTTGTTACAATTGTTTAATGAGTTGTGCATGTGATTTGGATAATTAGGGTTAAAATGTTTGAGTATCTGCAAAAATTAGGATTTTTTTAAAAATTTTTTTAGAAATTTTGCAATTAGATTTTTTGTGATTTTTAATTNGTTCAAGAGAATTAGTGCATCTTAATTCAAAGAAATCGATAATCTATTAATTAATTGTGTGCAATTCGTTTGTTAATCTGTGGTGAAACGATGTCCTAGGCTTAGTTATAAATTCATTCTATTAATCGATTCAGTTCTAGTTTTAGTTAACTTTTTAGCCATAATTCGACATTTCAAAGGCCCTTTATATAGTTTAACTTTTTAGAACTAATAGGATTAATTGCTTCCATGTGGATTCGATCCCTATTTCCCTAGCTATATTAGTTAGAGTGGTTTGGTTTATTTTTGATACGTGTGCGATAGCCTCATCAGTTATTACGAAATAAAACTAATGAATCCAATTCTCATTGAAGATCACCTCCCATCTTCTTATTTTCTAGCCAATTATATTTCTTTTTTCTCTTCTTCATGTTTGTTTCCCTCAATTTGTTTCTATAACAAATAATTATGAATGAATTAACAAGAAATTTATAAAAGTACTTTTTTCATTTGTGATTTTAGTGAGTAATGCATGCATGCGGAGTTGTGTAATTGTTATAGTCTGGTATAATATTAAGAGTATTTACTTATATTTAATTATTCATTCTTAACTAAGGAATAGACGTTTCTAAATCTGGAGTGTATGTAGTCTAGAATACTTAGTATTTCATGAATATATTTTTTTTCTATTATTCAAGAATCAGTTCTTCTATTACATAAAAATTTGGCAATAGTCTTGAATATCCCTATGTATAGTACTCCATCATTTCCACATTTTTCTTTATACTTTTACATTTTCACGTTGGCCAACATAAATCTTCTAGCGTTTATATAATTTTGTATTTGTAAAAATTATAAATAGTTGATTTTTAATAGAATAAAATGAGATGAGTCAAACAAGACCTCATATGTTTTTTACATATATATAAAATATAAACAATGGTCAAAATAAATATATGAATAGTGTAATTAGTCAAAGTGACAAGAAAAATATGAAACAGAGAGAGTAGTTTTTTTTTAGGATCTTAGAAGGAAAAATTAGTGACATTTGGAGGAAATTTTGACGTAATGACAACCGCTTAGGAAATAATATAGATAGTCAAATAGATTGACTAGATATTATTGGCAAAAATAATTGAATAGATTGAAGGCATTGGTCCAAGTTGTTTAGAGTGAAGATTATTATTATGCATTGAATCAACCAATTTTGGAAATTTGGATCATCATTCTCTTTTATCAAGTCAAATGGTTTACGGTGCCTAGCCTTCCTTGTTAACATTCCTTTGTCTTGAATAACGTATACATTATTTTCAAAGCATATCGGAAATTATTATACCTTTTTAATTAGGTATAAAACATTTCAAAACATTTAAAAAATGAATATGTCTTATTGTTTTAATTTTTTGTTTGCACTACTCAAGCCCAAAATAAAGGTCCATCTAGTGCCTATATATAGTGGGTACTTTCAACCCTCGAATGGCCTTATTCTATGTTACAATTATATTTTGATTTCTCCCATTATAAAACCATTGCGAAAATAATATTAAAGCACTTTTCAAGAAAGAACGGAGTGTCAAATTTTAAACTATTTGGTGATAAATTTTGGTAAGTAAATCCATCAACTTGTTTTGTTACAATTGTTTAATGAGTTGTGCATGTGATTTGGATAATTAGGGTTAAAATGTTTGAGTATCTGCAAAAATTAGGATTTTTTTAAAAATTTTTTTAGAAATTTTGCAATTAGATTTTTTGTGATTTTTAATTTTTTCACCTTGCATTCATTTCTTGCAAACAACCTTCGGAAAATAAAAATTAAGAACCCTTTTTCAATGTTTCACCCAAGATATACACATAAAAACATTATAACAAACGCCACCTCATGCTCGATTTTTCAGTACAGAATTTCATTTTACCAGTTCAGAAGCGGAAATTGATACTCACCCTAAAACTGAATTTTTATTTTTTGGTTATTTGAAAAATCAGAGTTCCGAACAATAATTATGAATTAAACTTTTATTCGAGACCGCCTTTTATATCCCCTAAAAACAGGCCAGAAAATCGATTTCTAGAGACTGTTTTCCTTACCAATCCGGAATCCCAAATTTACAACATGCATTTTGTTTCCAATACAGTCCACTTTTTTTTCTTTCCGAAATATAAAAAAATCAAACCGGATGCTCCATTTTTCAGTACGAAATTTCATTTTACAGGATCATATTGGAAATTCGAAAGCTAAAATTAATGCATACCTTATTTCTTAACCCTACCTTGATCCCTTACACCTCGTTACATGATGAAAAGACTATCGATTATCGTGAAGTGAGGTGGGAACAAGTGATAAGTTTCCTTCCACAGAGTTGTGGGTGCTTTGTGGTGGAGTAGCATGATGATAGGGCCCAATGTAGGCCAAATGTCATTTACACGTAGGGAATCAAAATACTAGAAATAAGGAAATAAATCAATTAGAGATATTTTAATTTGTTTAAAAATCGTAATACATTTATTTCTCAAAAATATTTTAAATATGATCGAGTAAAAACCGTGTGACATTATTTTACAATGTACTTGTTAAATAATGATGCGTTGTATCTTTATTTTTCAATCAACACAACGCTTCATTCATTCACCAATAATTGCACCGTTTCAAACTTTCGCAACATTTCCTTACCTTTTATTTACCATCTTTGATACTATATATCTACCCCTAACCTTTACCCTCTCGTGATCTTATTTGCTTCTTTCATCAAGTATTTTTTTTCCAAAGTATACTATTATTTTTTCTTTTCCATCCCATTTTTTTGCCGATCTTCATCATAACTTCTAGCGATCAATTTTTTATAACAATCTCACACCCATATTAACTCACGAAAAGCAAACGAAACAAACAATTTACCACCGTAACACAAATCTGAAAATGAATTTTCACTCATCCTTTAACATTCGAAAATCCCTATAAAAACCAAAGTATCTCCAATCTTCATTCCCTTACAAAAAAGAAATTCCCCTTTCTCTCTCTTCATTACATCACCTTCCTATTTCTACATCCTCCCTCCATACTTTCTCTCTCCTCCTCTGTTTCCCGCAGTTTTTTTCTTTTCTTTTCCCCATTTCTTTTCCTTCAAACCCCTCCATAAATTAATTCTCAAACAAAAATTTCCACTTAAAAATTTAAAAATCCAAAACCCCTCTTTAGATCTCCTCAAATTAATCCACCCCATCTTTCATTTACTTCTCATTAATTCAATTAAATCAAGTCAAATTAAATTATCTCCCTCCTTTTTAAAGTAATTAATTCCACAATTAGATCTTCTTTCTTTTTCCTTTTTTTTTTTAATTTTATTTTTGGTTTTAATTTTGCTTACCCAATTTTCTTTTTTGCAGGAAATTAAGCTCGTAAAAATGGCAGAAACCCCAACTACAAACCCCATAATCCTGTCCTCAGACGACGAAGACGAAGAAGAACAACAAAAAACACCCGAAAACAACTACCAAATAGTCCCCTACAACCCACCCGAACCCGGCCCATTACAGCCCGACCCAATCCGATCAATCCCCCTAAACCCGAACCCAAAAGTTCTCCCAGCAGTGGGGACGTTCACAGTACAATGCGCGAACTGCTACAAATGGAGACTAATACCAACAAAGGAGAAATACGAGGAAATACGGGAGCATATTTTGGACCGTCCATTTACATGTGACGTGGCAAAAGAATGGAGGGCTGAGATTTCTTGTGAGATTGAAGGTGATATTGAACAAGATGATGGAAGGTTGTGGGCCATTGATAAGCCTAATATTGCTCAGCCTCCTCCTGGCTGGGAACGGGAGTTAAGGATTCGTGGTGAAGGCTCCTCTAAATTTGCTGACGTGTATGTTTTTTTTTAAATTATTACATTATATAAGGATTTTTGCAAATATTTTTTTTTTTTTTTTAATTTTTTAGGATTTTAGCTGTTTTGTATTTTTTTTTTTTGGGTATGATTTTATGATTCAATTTTGGTGGGTGTTGGTGTTTTTGCTTTGTTCAGATTTATATTTGATGTGTATATTTTTTTCTTTGTTTTTTTTTTTATTTTTAATTTTTAAATTTTTTTTTTTGAGATTTTATTGCTTAATTAATAATTTAATTAATTGATTTTTTGGGTGGGGGGGTTCTTTGAGGTTTATGTTTGTTTTGGGATTAATTGAGTTTTTGAATTTTTTAAGAAATGTTTATTTTGAATAAAATTGGATTATTGAGATTTTTTTGCTTCATTTTTTTTTTTTTGAGAAATCATTTAACAATTTGTTTTTGGAAAATCCGTTTTATTTGTTTTTGGATAATGTATTTGATTAAATTTTAATGGAATTTGAGTTGATGAACATGTTTGTTCTTCTATAATGTTGATTAGAATTTGAATTTTGTTTGTGTTTGGTTTAAATTTGGTATATAACAGTTGTTTGTAGTAGTTAGTTGGTACTAGATCATATGATTGAATTCTCATGTTGATTGTTTGTACAGTACTTTACTTCATTTAAGACTTAAAAGAGTATTGAGTATTAACTGTGTTTTTTTAATTGCTTGTTTGGTTGTAGTTAATGGTGTAACTTTTTGGCTATAATGACAACTGGTTACCAAATTTGTAAGGCATCTTTGTTTAAGTGCTTTCTTAGTTATTCACGTCGCTTCGACTTATGGTTTTGTCATTCTTTTATTGGTATGAAAGGTTGCTGTTATTTGGTAATCGATGGTCAAATGGTCCGTGTCTTAGTCCTTAAGGAACATGTCGATTGTGTAACCAAAAATTAGACTAATTGTTTTGTCATTCAGTTGTGTTTATGTACATTTTTGATTAAAAGGCTGCATTTGAATTATAAGAGAGTGTAGGAGGACAGTTTAAGAGCGTGAAGCGTAGCTGTTGTTCATATCTGTGGAATGTGTCGGTTTTCACTGCTCAGGCAGTTTGGAAAATTTTGTGACTTAGTGTGGTGGCTTCTTTACTTGATTATGTTTCATCACGTTATCGTATTGAGGTGTTAGGCTGCAATCGAATGAATCTTATGGTCTATTTGGACAGTTGGCATTTTTAATTGTTCATAAGTACTAAGGGTATCCAGGATCTAGGTGTGGAAGTATAATAATCCGAGGTCCGTAGATAGCCTCCTTTTTTCAAGTAGGCGTCGTGTCAGTTTTCTGCAGTGATTATTCATGGTTTTATTTCAGCCATACACCTGAGGTAACTTAAATTTTAAAGTGAAATTCGAACTTTTATGGGCCTGCAGCCACCACGAGATATATAGTAGAGATAGCAAACTAGACAATTAGTGCAGAAGGTTTCTTAAAGCGAGATCCTTGAGGTAGAAGTCAAGCGAGAGAGGAATTGTTTTTCCTGCAATTCTGTTATAGGCTCGCAAAGGAAGTTTTTTACAACAATATTTCGTTTGCTTTAATGTTACTTCACTTTTCATCGTGTATCTATAATCGACACCTTTAGCCATTTGTCCTATACTTGGTGACCAATTAGCCTAAGCCAGAATTTTAGTGCCAGAATCATTTTTATATGGATCTGACCTACATTATATTCTTTTATTCCTTTATCTTCTTAGATTATCTTACTTATCTAGTTACTAAACTAGTTTATACAGTCTTTACTTCTTAAGCTATAGGTAACATGATTCAGTGAATATAAAGGAAAAGGTAGGGAAGAGTGATATATTATTGGCCTCCATTTTTAATGTAACACAGTAACAGTGTTGATTAGTGAATATGTTTTTGCTGCTCCATGTGATGGCATTGCACATCATCAACTATCTTATTGTATAAACTTGGTTGTTCGCTTTTGACTAAATCGAGTTTTGCATCATTAGCCAATTCAGCCCTCCTTTTTTTATTTTTTTTATAAAGTTTATCACGATGAAGAAATGTTCTTATTTTTTTCTTTTTTCAGGTACTATATTTCCCCAGCTGGTAAGAGACTCCGGTCGATGGTTGAAATTCAGAGGTATATTTCTGTTCATCTTATTGCTTGAAAGTTTCATCTGGGGGTCTATGGTTGAAATTCAAGAATCTGTAATATCTGTTCTGTATTGTTCTTATGGAATATATGTTGCTCAAATGTTTTCTTTGTGCAGGTACCTGCTTGAGCATCCCGAGTTTATGACTGAGGGAGTAACGTTATCTCAGTTTTCTTTTCGGATCCCAAAACCTATGCGAGAAGACTATGTCAGAAAGCGCTCTGCTTCAAAGCCTCTTCAGACCATTGCAGGTATCTTTTGGTTTATATATTGCTTGCTTATACCACCTTTTAATTAACAGTTTCATTGGGGTACCCTATTTCCTGAGCGCATGAGCTGAAATAAGTGCCAAAGAAGACCTGCCAAACATAATTTTAAACACTTTCTAGATGACAAAGTAAAAAAAGGGGTAAACGCTACACGGAGGAAAATAGTCGGCAGCAGTTAACATTTAACATATACATATTCTAATGTTGTGCTTTCGTAGATGACTTGTCTTTTTATGAGCTTCCAATTATATGCGTAAAAGGAGTTGTTACTTGTTATGCTAGGTTAATGTGAAGAACATTACTCTTTTTAGATGGAGGGGAATGCATGCTGGAATATGTGTTGTTTGTGAGAAATGTAAACTGGCGAATTATCATTGTAGTGGGAATTATCATTGTAGTGGGAATTATCATTGTAGTCTTTCTTTTTCCGTTTTCTCAAGGGCTATAACTTATATTCCATAGCTAATAGTCTGAAAATGGAGACAGTGTAAAATGCCCTGCATAAACTTGGTTTTTGTGGAAAAACTGTTTAAAATTGAATTCGAGTAGACATCTAGTTGAGACTTGAGAGAGATAGAAGGAATATAGGTTTGATTATGGTCCATGAGGTCATTTTGTTAGTATAAAGCTCTAATTTAATTTATTTATGGCAGATGGGGTTTCGGCTTTATTATATGGTGTTATTGCCTGAGTTGTGTTTGCTGTCTAATATGGAATGGTCTCCTTAAGAACATGGACTTTAACTTTTAAGCTTTCCTCTTTAATATACCAAGGTTGGATTTCCTTTGTTCCTCCTTCCTCACAATTTACTCAACCGCTATTTGTTACATATGTATCGTTCTGGTCTATCATATGTCGAGCTGCTTCACTCCACTATCCATATTTGCACTGTGATCAAACTTTGCCCTATGTTCTGTTTATTTAGTGCATCAACACTAATGTAAGTGTATTATTTGCTGCCTTTTCAGCGAATCCTATATCATGGATTGCCCCAGATGACGCAACAAGTTTGCAAATCGTTCAACCTGGCTATTCTGCTGATTTTGTTACTCCGCCGGCGAGAAAGAAGGCTCGTCCATCAACAAAGCTGACCAACAACAGTGACCTCTTACAGCACAGTCCAAATTTCAAGATCAGAGGTCCTCAAATACCTCCAAATGGTCTCTATGACTTGTGAGTTTTTCATTGGCTTCTCAGAAAGGGTAGCTCCACATTTTTGGTACATCTAGGATAGGGATGTGTAATATATAAAATTTTCATTTGCCTTTTGCTTCCCTACACAGTGTAAGTTCCAGGGAAGTTGAAAACGATGCCGGTTTTTTGCGAACGTGACAAAGTTTCAAAATTAGGCTTTACATATAGATCTGAAATTAGGTTGTTGATTGGGGTTTGGCTGATGGGGATAGTTTTACTTACAAGCTGACCTTTTAGAGGTCTCTTTTGCTTTAAGCTAAAATACTTCAAAACACAAATGATGATACATGTTACAATCAATATCAATATGCTCTAATCTATATCATGTTTTTTGCAACTATATTTCTATCTATATTATTGTTTTTGCAACTTGATTATTTCATGTACTACGTGATATATTTATTTTTAGTACTTAGAAAAGAAATAATACCGTTAGTAGACGTTGTCTAATCCAATTTGAATTTTGGATGTTATGGATTAGCTTATCCTATTAAATTAAAGAATAAAGAATGTTCCTTTCCATATGGCTGTGTTTGGTTCGGGAAATTCGTTGAGCAAAAATTATTTTTGAATGTTTAGATATGCTCAAGTGGTTATGTAACCCAAAAAAGGAACATAAATTGCGGCGCTAGTGGTGTCTTTTGAGAGTAATGTCTAGGATTTGGTGACAAACAATTTGTTTGTATCATTGATCAACTCTTTTTCTAAAGGAAAAGGAGTACTTTTATGTTCTTATTTTGAAAGTAGAAATTACGAGTAGAAACAATAAAGCATGGTTTGTTGAAGTATGGACCATGTGAAAATTTACTTTGATTATTGTTGAACCCCATACAATTTCCACTAAATTATAGAAGAATGAGAAGAGATTAGTCCACTTAATAAGCTTAGGAATTACTCCTTCGATAAATTTTATGTCCTTGAGCATCCCGATCATCACTTATAACTAGGGGTGTGCAAAAAATTCCGGTTTAATTTTCCGTTCTGAAAATTCGGGTATTCGGCCCGTGTTTTTGGGATTCTAAAAATCGAAGCGGACATCCAAATTTTCAAACTGGAAGTCGGATCGGACACGGAATGGGTTTTGAAAAAACCGAAATTCGAATTTTTAAGGAATATAAAATCCGAAATTCTGATTTTCTGCATTTTTTCGGGTTTTCGATTTTTCGATCCGGTTTTTTAAGGGTATAAAAGTAAGTTTTGCTGCAAAAATTTGGTGGATAATTTGAATTTCCGGATTTCCGATCCAGTTTTCCTAGATATACAAAACAAAAACGGAGTCTGAAAGTTGATATTCGATTTTGCACATCCCTACTTATAACCTTTAGAGCATGAATGAGTGCTTTATTCATGTTGTTTATGTTCGAATTTGGTTACAAAAATGGTTCACTCAATTTTTATACATAGTTGTTTACTTTGCACTAAAAAAGAAAATTTGTAAGTTACCTTGCAATGCACAATCAATGGTAATCTACAAAGCACAAGCAAATTGATTAAAAAATAGCCTTGGTTGTACCATGTTTAAAGACAATCGTTGTACTAAACATTTGCTACTAAAAGTATTAAGGAGTATTACTTAGGAAGCTAGGAATTATGACTTCCAACAATACTAACCTAAAAGAACACACTTCATTAATGCACAACATATTTTTGGAATTACAAAAGTAAAACGAGTTGTTGTATTTCCAATTAAGTTGAATATGCACACTCTTGGATGCAAAAAATCTAGGAACACTTCGTTAGTTTTTTTACTTATCGTACTATATCCATACAATTTAGACCAAACTTAACAATTTGATGTTTGTATTATATAAGCTGAAAATCCACTAAATATATGATCACTAATTTTATGTAACTCGAATTAGTTCTTACTTATCACAAAACGTCAATAATAGGAATAAGAATAAAAAACCTCTCATACTCTCCATGATAACATCTCTAAATATGAATTATTATTGAGTTCCAATTACATTGTATGAATTTAAATAAATGTGTGAGTAATGAGTGTAATAAAGTGAAAGACCAAACACTTGTATAGTTGCATTTCGATTCTCAAAGTGGTCTACGCCTTAACAAGAAGAGCCCAAGAACCCAACCAAACCCGAATCCTTAAACCCGATTATCATTCAGACAACTTTCCCCTTAATCCTCAAAACCAAATTTAATCACAATTACCCAAATTAATAATAAAAAAAAAAAAAAACAATAACAAAAATCATAAACCCTAACTTTAACCCCTATCTTCAAAAAATCCCTCCATTTTCCCCCAAATTGAAACCTCTCAACTCCTTCATCAATGGCAGAACCTCCATCTTCAACAACCTCCGAACCTCCACCACCACCACCACCTCCTTCCGAACCTCCATCTTCAACCTCTGAACCTCCACTTTCCGATCACCAAACCCTAGGAAAACGAAAACAATCAGAAATCACCGAACAACAACAAAATCTAAATGACGAAGATTCTCAAACAACAACAGCAACAAAAAAGCGAAATTCACCACGTACATGCGTGCACGAAGTAGCAGTACCTAAAGATTTCATCTCTGATAAAGATGCAGCAGTTCATGGAACTCTCGCAAACCCTAGCTTCAATGGAACAATGGCGAAAACTTATCATTTCACCTTAGACCCCTTTCAAGAAGTCTCAATCGCGTGTTTGGAGCGTAAAGAGTCAGTTCTAGTTTCAGCGCATACTTCTGCAGGTAAAACCGCGGTTGCTGAGTACGCGATTGCAATGGCGTTTCGTGAGAAGCAGCGCGTGATCTACACTTCGCCGTTGAAAGCATTGAGTAATCAGAAGTATAGGGAGCTTAGTCAGGAGTTTACTGATGTAGGATTGATGACTGGTGATGTTACGATATCGCCGAATGCTAGTTGTTTGGTTATGACGACGGAGATTCTCCGCGGAATGCTTTACCGTGGTTCCGAGGTGTTGAAGGAGGTGTCGTGGGTGATATTTGATGAGATTCATTATATGAAGGATAGAGAAAGAGGTGTTGTTTGGGAGGAGAGTATTATTTTCTTGCCGACGGAGATTAAGATGGTGTTCTTGTCGGCTACGATGTCGAATGCTACCGAGTTTGCTGAGTGGATTTGTAATATTCATAAGCAGCCGTGTCATGTTGTGTATACCGATTTTAGGCCTACACCGTTGCAGCATTATGTGTTCCCTGTTGGCGGGGCGGGTTTGTACTTGGTGGTGGATGAGAATGAGCAGTTTAGGGAGGATAATTTTTTGAAGCTTCAAGATACGTTTGTGAAGCCGGAGAAGGGAATGAAGGCTGCTGCTGCTAAGGCTAGTGCACGGATTGCGAAAGCTGGGTCGGGGCCTAAAGGAGGTTCAGATATTTACAAGATTGTTAAGGTGAATTTTGTTGGATTATTAATTGATTTGTTTATTGTATATATGGATTTTGTTGTTTTGCATTATCTTTGGATTGTGTTTCGAGCTAGGCCATTGTGTTGCTAATTATAATTTTTAATACTTTCGATATGTGGACTAGGAGCCGAGTGTAGAGTGTTGTGCTATACTGTTATTGATGAGTGGTGATTGATAGTTATAGCTTACTAGGAAAGACTTGTTTCAAGTGGCAGTGATTTATTGTTACAGAGTATTAGCGATTTACTGTTAAGAGTTACAGCCCTTGATAGTTATGGCTTATTAAGAAAGACTTGAGTCAAATGTCAGTGATTAATTTTTATGACTTATGAAGTATTAGAGTGAGAAGTTTGGGGCCCTACTAGAGTTCCTTGAAGTTGATAAACCGAACCGTGGCTTTTGTGAACATATAATTTACTTATTCATTGATTTTCAATGACTTTGGGAGCTTGTGTAGGTGTGTGTAGTGTTTGTATCCATATGTATGATACCTCGGCCTTTTTATTTGTATTGAGTTCGGTTAGTGTAGTACCAATATAGTTGACTTTTCATTGTGGGAAGACGGAAGTCACCCTTTTTGCCTTTCTCAACCCTTAAAGGATTTTTTTTCCACATTTATAATAATACATAATGATGGAATTCTATAGGGCGCGGAAGAAGGACCTCCATATGGTTTTCATTAAGACAAATGATGGAGTTCTATAGGGCACCTAAGAAGGACCTGAATTTTCGAGTGTGTTAGTCTTAAGAGACTGTAAGATGATTCTAAGCTCTAAAATCCATATCAAAATTGATCTAGAGAAGGCTTATGACAAGGTTCCAAGAGATGTACTTTGGTGTGCAATGATAAAGAAAGGTATACCACGGAAGTATATTGACCTGGTTAAGGATATGTATCGGGAGGTGTCCACAAATGTTAGGACTTGTGGTGGGTTGACTAAAGACTTTCCTATAACAATTGAGTTGCATCAAGGGTCGGCGTTAAGTCCTTTTCTTTTTACAGTGATTATGGATAAAGTAACAAGGTCAATCCAAGATGAAGTACCATGGTGCATGTTGTTTGCAGACGATATTTTATTAGTGGATGAAACTAAAGAGGGGGTTAATGCCAAATTAGAGCAATGGAGAAAAAGGTTAGAGTCTAGAGGGTTTATGCTAAGTCGTAGTAAGACAAAATATATGGAATGCCTCTTTGGGACTCAGAGGGGGGGGGGAGTAAGTGATGCGGGGGTGAGTTTGGACGGAAAAGTCTTAGATATGTGGGAATGTTTTAAATATCTCGGGTCATTTATCCAAAGAAATGGTGATATTGACCAAGATGTGACACATAGGGTTAAATCTGGGTGGCTTAAATGGGGAGCAGCTATGGGAGTGTTATGTGACAAAAACATCCCGTTAAAGTTGAAGGGGAAATGCTACATGAGTGTCCTAAGACCAGTGTTGCTCTATGGTTCAAAATGTTGGGCTTACAAAAAAGAGCACATTCAAAATGTAGGAGTTACGGAGATGCAGAGGTTGAGATGGATATGCGGGAATACTCGAAGGGATGTAGTCATACATAGAAAAGTTGGTGTCGCAGACATTGCAAGTAAATTAAGTGAAAATCACTTGTGTTGGTTAGGACATGTGAAACGGAGACCTGAGGGAGCCCTGGTGCGACGAGTGGAAGGGTGGGATTATGGAGGTTTCAAACGAGGTAAGGGGAGACCGAAAATGGCTTAGTGGGAAGGTGTTAGAAAGGATATGAAGCTTTTGGATTTACAAGAGAATGAGGTCCTTGATCGCAAGGGATGGAAAAGGAAAATTTATGTTGATGACCACATGGAATAATTTTTTTGGTTCATGTAGCCGACCCCAATATTTGGGATTAAGGCTTTGTCTGATTGATTGATTTAAACTGCGACATAATATTGCTCGTAATGTGGCAAGAAGCCTTGAAAATGTTGGTCATTGGTGTGGGGATGGTTTTGATAAGTTAACTTATAGATCAAAATTTTATGTCAACCCTAGCCGTGAGGTTGAGTTTTGATAGGTTGTTGTGTGATAGAATCTGGAACATGACTTTGATAACCTGCTATTACAGCTAAACCATCTTTGGACAAAAGTGACTTAATTTTAAATTCATATTTATAGTAGGGCATGGTGTCTCCTATAGGCTACAATCTTTTTCATTGTGCTTCTTCCCATTCGTATAATTTAAATTAGCTTATGAGGACATGTTCGGCCTGAGAGAATACTTGGGCAGCTTTGTAATTCTTAAAGGTGCACAGTATCATGTTTANTCCAAGAGATGTACTTTGGTGTGCAATGATAAAGAAAGGTATACCACGGAAGTATATTGACCTGGTTAAGGATATGTATCGGGAGGTGTCCACAAATGTTAGGACTTGTGGTGGGTTGACTAAAGACTTTCCTATAACAATTGAGTTGCATCAAGGGTCGGCGTTAAGTCCTTTTCTTTTTACAGTGATTATGGATAAAGTAACAAGGTCAATCCAAGATGAAGTACCATGGTGCATGTTGTTTGCAGACGATATTTTATTAGTGGATGAAACTAAAGAGGGGGTTAATGCCAAATTAGAGCAATGGAGAAAAAGGTTAGAGTCTAGAGGGTTTATGCTAAGTCGTAGTAAGACAAAATATATGGAATGCCTCTTTGGGACTCAGAGGGGGGGGGGAGTAAGTGATGCGGGGGTGAGTTTGGACGGAAAAGTCTTAGATATGTGGGAATGTTTTAAATATCTCGGGTCATTTATCCAAAGAAATGGTGATATTGACCAAGATGTGACACATAGGGTTAAATCTGGGTGGCTTAAATGGGGAGCAGCTATGGGAGTGTTATGTGACAAAAACATCCCGTTAAAGTTGAAGGGGAAATGCTACATGAGTGTCCTAAGACCAGTGTTGCTCTATGGTTCAAAATGTTGGGCTTACAAAAAAGAGCACATTCAAAATGTAGGAGTTACGGAGATGCAGAGGTTGAGATGGATATGCGGGAATACTCGAAGGGATGTAGTCATACATAGAAAAGTTGGTGTCGCAGACATTGCAAGTAAATTAAGTGAAAATCACTTGTGTTGGTTAGGACATGTGAAACGGAGACCTGAGGGAGCCCTGGTGCGACGAGTGGAAGGGTGGGATTATGGAGGTTTCAAACGAGGTAAGGGGAGACCGAAAATGGCTTAGTGGGAAGGTGTTAGAAAGGATATGAAGCTTTTGGATTTACAAGAGAATGAGGTCCTTGATCGCAAGGGATGGAAAAGGAAAATTTATGTTGATGACCACATGGAATAATTTTTTTGGTTCATGTAGCCGACCCCAATATTTGGGATTAAGGCTTTGTCTGATTGATTGATTTAAACTGCGACATAATATTGCTCGTAATGTGGCAAGAAGCCTTGAAAATGTTGGTCATTGGTGTGGGGATGGTTTTGATAAGTTAACTTATAGATCAAAATTTTATGTCAACCCTAGCCGTGAGGTTGAGTTTTGATAGGTTGTTGTGTGATAGAATCTGGAACATGACTTTGATAACCTGCTATTACAGCTAAACCATCTTTGGACAAAAGTGACTTAATTTTAAATTCATATTTATAGTAGGGCATGGTGTCTCCTATAGGCTACAATCTTTTTCATTGTGCTTCTTCCCATTCGTATAATTTAAATTAGCTTATGAGGACATGTTCGGCCTGAGAGAATACTTGGGCAGCTTTGTAATTCTTAAAGGTGCACAGTATCATGTTTACATCTGAACTCAACTAGTGGGTCTACAAGCTCTTCGTTAGTTCTTGCATAATTTAGGGGTTATGTGAAAGTGGATAGTTGCATAAGCACACGACAACTCAATTCAAGAAGAATGCATTTATAATAATTCTTGTGGCTTTTGTTGTTCCCTTTTCTTTGTGACAATCCATCCAATCATAAGACAAAAATTTCAAAGACAAAGGGTATTTCTGCCTATTCTTGGAAGTTTTCAGTAACTCGTCTTGGATCTAGTGGAGTGGTGTGAAGGTTAATAACTCATGATTGTCGAGATAGGTAGTTCGGATACCATAAACAATGATCTTGGTAGCTTTTGTTGTTTCCTTTTCTCTGTGCCAATTCAATTAAAAGACAAAATTTTCAAAGATAAAATAGAGTATGGATGCCTACTTTTTTGAAGGTTTCAATTAAATCATCATTGGTTCCAGTGGAGTGTTTTGAAGGTAAATGCTAACTTGTGATGGAATGATGTCTTGTGCTCAACTGCTCATGTAGTGGCTTGTGGTATTTGGGTGGACAAAAGATATATGTTGTAGATGGGAGTGACGGGCATAGGTAAGAGACTAAAAGGGTTATGGTGGTGTTTTTTGTCATGAAGAGGAGAAAGATGAAATAAATGCTTAGTGGAGAGAGAATATGGATCAAATGATACTGGCAATTATCATTATCATCAATGCTTTATCAGTCCAATGTCATGTCATAATCACATTATAGGTTTATTCAATTTGGGTCCAAAGGGTGGAAACATGATCACAATGATAAAAAGGTATATGGAATACTTATAAAAGTTAGGCCCAAACTTTTTAAATCCTTAGGATAGGCCGGACTGTTGGAGTCATCCGACTTAGTTGGGTAAGGTTTTTTGTGGAACCTTAATTTCAAAGCGCGTGCCTAGGCGCTAAGACAATTGCCTGAGGCTCATACCCCTACTTAAGCGCACAAAGGCGAGGTGCAAAGGTGCGCACTCCTGTTGGGCTTTTATTTATTCATTTTTTATCCTTTTGAGCCTGATCCACAAGAAGTGCACTGAAGCGCAAGGCGCACACCCTGTTGTGCCTCTCACCTGTTAAAACTTAGAGTATAACTCAATAAAGGTGCTTTTGAAGTACAATATCGTAAAAATTAAGAGAAAATCTTTTTTTTTTTTTTTTTGGCCAATTGTTTTAGATGAAATTAATGTAGCTTTTCTAACAACTGATCAAACCTAGTATAGACAGTGCTTTATAGACTTGTGTGTGTTTTGGAAAAATGTTGCATTATTGGTCAAGAATTGCTTAATGTGTTTTTCTTGGAAAATCAGCCTACTAATTGCTTTGCAAGATTTCTACCCATTTGTGGTTTAATTTTCAAGGCTTAAAGATGTGGCAAGTCTGTTTGATGTCTGTTAGGGAGCACTCTAAATTTTGTAAGTGTCATCTAAATATGTTGCTTTTATTGCCAAAAAAAATAAAATCACGTTGTTTTAATCAGTTTCATTTCATGCAATTGCAACATGAAACCTGTTTTTTTTAAGCTGTAGACTAGTAGGTACTTACTACCTCCGTTCCAAATTATTTGCAATGATGATAGAATTTTTGGGGTTTGTCGTACTCTATGTAAGTTTCATTTGAGCTGAACATTTTAGTTGCCCATTTTGGCGTTGAGTAGTGACTTTCAGTGTGTAGGTTTATGTGGGGTTAAAAGAAGAAGTGAAGGAAGAAAATAGTGAGCAGTAGGACTTAGTGTATGAGAGGACAAAAAGAAGAAGTTTGATTGAGGGAGGGAGATAAACGTTGGTGACTCATTGTTAGTTTAATCACTCATCATTCTACTTGTTTCCACCCTTCAAGGAGGAAGTTTTTCATCCCCAGGTGAATTGGAGATTATGAGGTCAGATTGGGAAATTTTGAAGTGATGTTAATACCAGCATAATACTGTTGGTGTTTTTGAAAGATCTGGATAACATCAGAAGACTGTTGAATTGAAATTGGCAACTATTGGCTTTCCTGCAATCTTTGAAGGTTCTGATCAGTTGCATAGTTATAGAAAGTGAGGGTTGGTAACTAGCCATTATGTTTCCCAGAATATTTTTCTGTGCTGATTTAAATTTAATCTTGATTCATTCATATCATATTTATTTATTTATTAATATTATTATTATGTCATATTCATTGTTTCTTTTGCAATGACTAGGATTGGGACTGCTTATATCTAGAGCTTCCCAGACCTTGCCTATGGTGGGATCCAGATATCTTGATTCTTGACATCTTGTTGTATCTGTTTTCCTTTTTGTCTTCTCTGAGCATCCTTTGCTTATATCAACAATTTTCTTTTATTCTATTGTGTGCCAGATGATCATGGAGCGAAAATTTCAGCCTGTGATTGTATTTAGCTTTAGCAGAAGGGAGTGTGAACAACATGCCATGTCCATGTCAAAGCTCGACTTTAATACAGAAGAAGAGAAAGATGTTGTGGAGCAGGTTTTCAAAAATGCAATTCTCTGCTTGAATGAGGAGGACAGGGGTCTTCCTGCTATTGAATTGATGTTGCCGCTTCTTCAACGGGGCATTGCTGTACATCATTCTGGGCTTCTTCCAATCATTAAAGAATTAGTGGAGCTCCTTTTCCAAGAAGGGCTGGTGAAGGCCCTTTTTGCCACCGAAACTGTAAGCCTTCTACCAGATACAACAAACAAGTTATTTGATGCAAGTTACTTTACTTGATATGCTACATTTTTTTGGAGATACTCTTCAATAGCATTTCTCTTAAATTTGGTAAAATTTTTAGCACTGATTGATACAAGAAATATCTTCATGTTAGGTCCTCATTCCATGAACAATTATTTAGATCGTGTTTGTATTTTCCTGCTACAAGTTTTTAATTCTTGTAGTCGCCTTTTTTTTGTTTTTCCAGTTTGCAATGGGGTTAAATATGCCTGCAAAAACAGTTGTTTTTACGGCTGTTAAGAAATTTGATGGTGATAGCCATCGTTTCATTGGATCTGGTGAGTATATTCAGGTGAGTGAAAATATGTTGTTACATGTGATGTATCTAATTATTGTCTGGTTTTATTTTTTACTCATGGATTTTTTTTTTTAACTTTTCTGTAGATGAGTGGAAGAGCCGGTCGTCGTGGAAAGGATGACCGAGGCATTTGCATTATAATGGTCGATGAACAGGTGATACTTGTTATTTAGGTTGAGCACTTTTTAAAAGCTAGCTTCTGTAATGCATTTCATTATGCCATTTTGCCTTTTATTCTTATTTTTCCTAGGGTTTTTTTTTTTGGATTTTTTATTCCATGAGCTATCCATCAAATAATTGTTGTAATGTATTTACTTATATTAGATGGAAATGAATACTCTTAAAGACATGGTGTTGGGTAAGCCAGCTCCTCTTCTCAGTACCTTCAGATTGAGCTACTACTCAATTCTAAATCTTATGTGCCGAGCGGAAGGCCAATTCACTGCGGAACATGTTATAAAACATTCTTTTCACCAGTTCCAGCATGAGAAGGTTTGTCTCCTACATTGCTTTCCTTTTCTCAATCTTATAAATAAGGTAATTATAACTATAACTGTTCCTTTACAGGCTTTGCCTGAAATAGGGAATAAGATTGAGAAGCTTGAACAGGAAGCTGCCTTGCTTGATGCTTCTGGAGAGGTACTCTTTCCCTTGGAAAAAAAGTTTGCTGCTAAATTCAAAGCTTTTATTCTGGTTTTAATTGAGCTATGTTTCTAGTCTGGAGTTGCAGAATACCACAAGCAAAGACTTGATTTAGCTCTACTTGAAAAGAGGATGATGTCAGAGATTACAAGACCTGAGAGAGTTCTTTACTATCTCCTTCCCGGGAGACTGGTAATCTCCTATAAACTAAAATTATTGCTTTTATTATTCAACCTCTACTCTCTCTGCTTTTATGTTGCTATTGCCACTTCTTTCATACAGTTCAACAGTGGTAGATTTAGTGACGACTGGCTTCTTTTCTTACTTTGTATGAAAATATCCAGGTTAAGATCCGTGAAGGAGGAACAGACTGGGGTTGGGGGGTTGTGGTCAATGTGGTGAAAAAGCCCCCCGCAGCAGTGGGAACTGCACCTCGTGGTGGAGCCTATATAGTTGACACGCTGCTTCATTGCTCCCCGAGTACAAGCGAGAATGGTTCTAAGCCTAAACCATGCCCTCCTCGTCCCGGGGAAAAGGGAGAAATGCATGTGGTGAGTTCACTACTTTACCCTTATGCTTACAGCCATGCAATTCAGTTGTATTATTGCATCTTTTATCATTGATGTATATATGGATTGGGAAGAGATTTTTTTTTTTTTTTNCCTGCTATTGAATTGATGTTGCCGCTTCTTCAACGGGGCATTGCTGTACATCATTCTGGGCTTCTTCCAATCATTAAAGAATTAGTGGAGCTCCTTTTCCAAGAAGGGCTGGTGAAGGCCCTTTTTGCCACCGAAACTGTAAGCCTTCTACCAGATACAACAAACAAGTTATTTGATGCAAGTTACTTTACTTGATATGCTACATTTTTTTGGAGATACTCTTCAATAGCATTTCTCTTAAATTTGGTAAAATTTTTAGCACTGATTGATACAAGAAATATCTTCATGTTAGGTCCTCATTCCATGAACAATTATTTAGATCGTGTTTGTATTTTCCTGCTACAAGTTTTTAATTCTTGTAGTCGCCTTTTTTTTGTTTTTCCAGTTTGCAATGGGGTTAAATATGCCTGCAAAAACAGTTGTTTTTACGGCTGTTAAGAAATTTGATGGTGATAGCCATCGTTTCATTGGATCTGGTGAGTATATTCAGGTGAGTGAAAATATGTTGTTACATGTGATGTATCTAATTATTGTCTGGTTTTATTTTTTACTCATGGATTTTTTTTTTTAACTTTTCTGTAGATGAGTGGAAGAGCCGGTCGTCGTGGAAAGGATGACCGAGGCATTTGCATTATAATGGTCGATGAACAGGTGATACTTGTTATTTAGGTTGAGCACTTTTTAAAAGCTAGCTTCTGTAATGCATTTCATTATGCCATTTTGCCTTTTATTCTTATTTTTCCTAGGGTTTTTTTTTTTGGATTTTTTATTCCATGAGCTATCCATCAAATAATTGTTGTAATGTATTTACTTATATTAGATGGAAATGAATACTCTTAAAGACATGGTGTTGGGTAAGCCAGCTCCTCTTCTCAGTACCTTCAGATTGAGCTACTACTCAATTCTAAATCTTATGTGCCGAGCGGAAGGCCAATTCACTGCGGAACATGTTATAAAACATTCTTTTCACCAGTTCCAGCATGAGAAGGTTTGTCTCCTACATTGCTTTCCTTTTCTCAATCTTATAAATAAGGTAATTATAACTATAACTGTTCCTTTACAGGCTTTGCCTGAAATAGGGAATAAGATTGAGAAGCTTGAACAGGAAGCTGCCTTGCTTGATGCTTCTGGAGAGGTACTCTTTCCCTTGGAAAAAAAGTTTGCTGCTAAATTCAAAGCTTTTATTCTGGTTTTAATTGAGCTATGTTTCTAGTCTGGAGTTGCAGAATACCACAAGCAAAGACTTGATTTAGCTCTACTTGAAAAGAGGATGATGTCAGAGATTACAAGACCTGAGAGAGTTCTTTACTATCTCCTTCCCGGGAGACTGGTAATCTCCTATAAACTAAAATTATTGCTTTTATTATTCAACCTCTACTCTCTCTGCTTTTATGTTGCTATTGCCACTTCTTTCATACAGTTCAACAGTGGTAGATTTAGTGACGACTGGCTTCTTTTCTTACTTTGTATGAAAATATCCAGGTTAAGATCCGTGAAGGAGGAACAGACTGGGGTTGGGGGGTTGTGGTCAATGTGGTGAAAAAGCCCCCCGCAGCAGTGGGAACTGCACCTCGTGGTGGAGCCTATATAGTTGACACGCTGCTTCATTGCTCCCCGAGTACAAGCGAGAATGGTTCTAAGCCTAAACCATGCCCTCCTCGTCCCGGGGAAAAGGGAGAAATGCATGTGGTGAGTTCACTACTTTACCCTTATGCTTACAGCCATGCAATTCAGTTGTATTATTGCATCTTTTATCATTGATGTATATATGGATTGGGAAGAGATTTTTTTTTTTTTTTTGGGGGTAAATAGAGATTTGTTAAGTAGACTTGCTGATTGATTTTGAGTTTCTTTTAGGTCCCTGTGCAGTTGCCTTTAATAGCAGCTCTCAGTAAACTCAGGCTTTCTATCCCGTCTGACCTTCGGCCTGCTGATGCAAGACAAAGCATACTTTTAGCTGTAGAAGAACTGGAAAGACGTTTTCCGCAAGGCCTTCCTAGACTTAATCCTGTGAAGGTTTGTAATAACATTAAGTTGTACTCCGTGTATAAATTTCTTCTTCTGATGGTTTATTGCTTGTATATATAATTGGATTGTATCACTTGAGGCATTGTTAGTTCTCTTCTATTCTTTGAAAAAAAGTTATGTTTTGAGTTAATTTTGTATTATACTCCGGTGTACTTTATTTTGTTGTTTATTTCCTCCTAATTACAATCGTGAATTCCTGATTGTATTTCCTCTTTGTGGTGTGTGTCTCTAACATCTATTTACATTATAATTCTGCGAGTGTTGGATTTCATCCCACCCTCAATGCACACAGAACAATGCATGGTTCGTAGTTCATCTTTTCTGTTGGCTCTCTGTATGTAGAGTGGAGGATTGATTATTTTTGATGGCTGTGTGTAAAGTTTTTTTTAGTTTACTTTCTTACATAGTTTGTCTGGTCAGGAATAGGAGACAAATTATGTTGGTTTTGTCATAGTTGAGAAAGACCTTCGGCATCAGTTTTTACAAGTTTCTGCACTGACATTGGTATATTTGACGCTGCAGGATATGGGTATTGAAGAGAAGGAAATTGTTGAGTTGGTCAGTCAAATTGAGGAGTTAGAGCAGAAATTGTTTTCGCATCCAGTACACAAGGTTGCCCATAGTCTTCTGTTCATGGGTTCTGCATGAATGACGTTACTTTTTTAAAGAGTATTATATTGTCTTTGATGATCTATCTTCTTAATGCATTGCAGTCTCAAGATGTCCATCAGGTCACATGTTTTCAGCGAAAGGCTGAGGTGAATCATGAAATTCAACAGTTGAAGTCAAAGATGCGCGAGTCTCAGGTAGTTTTAAGTGGTTCTGCTTTAATTATCTGCAACTGATAATCAGTTGATTGTTGTATACTTGTATCTATAATTGGGCGATGGAGTTCTGTTCAAAAAATTTCCGTTATGGACAATAAACATGGCTTATGATTTTTTCGGGAACTTTTGCAGCTTCAAAAGTTTCGGGATGAGCTAAAAAACCGGTCACGTGTCTTGAAGAAGCTTGGTCATATTGATGCTGATGGTGTTGTCCAATTAAAAGGCCGGGCTGCTGCGTTGATAGACACTGGCGATGAACTTCTTGTCACTGAGCTGATGTTTAATGGCAAGTGCTTTAGTTTCTGATTGCAGGATATCTGTTACACATTACAATTCATTGATGCCTTGTCTCTGCTCTATATCTATAATGATCCTTCTTTTTTTGTTTTTCCCCCTTTGCTTGTCATTCTTTTTAATAACAGTCTATGCTTAAAATAATTCTCTCAACCGTATGTATATATAAGATACATAAAGGAGGCCCTTTTCAAGATTTTCTAGAGTGCCACCTAGGATTAGCATTTAAAGGCTCAATAACATTGGGTTTATCTGCAAACAAGTTATTCCTATGATATATTACATATTTACATGCGAACGCGACTTTTGTTTAAATTTAAATTTAAATTTAGTGTCCCAAGGATGAACTTGGAGCTTTACCTTTTTTGAGACTGTTTTTGTTATTCTCAAATGCTGTTTCCACCTATTAGGAAAGTGGAAGTACTCATTTTGTGATCTGATGTTTGACAAGGCAGCAAAGTTGAATTATGTTTGAGTTATTTTTGGGAACATGTTTTTCTGTCCAGAAAGCTAACTGATTAAGGCCCATGTTCTTTTAGACTTCATTACTTGTTTCATGAGTTCAATTCTTCAGATTTTTTTTATTGTTGTCCACTCTGCTTCAGATTTTTTCAGGCCATATGAGTATGTAATAGACTTGATGAGTAGAGATTAATAAGAGTGGGATAAAGGTTTATGCCTTTTTTTCTTCTTTTGATTGGATCATCCAGACATCCGGTTGACTATATTTTGAATAAACCAAACTGACTCAAAGTCTCCTTGTGAATAGTGCTCATGCTGTATTTGTTGCGAGTAAAAAAATAGATAGGTTACCCTTATATGGATTTTGAAATTTTGAGCTGTTTGTGAATAGGCTTTTCTGAGATTTAGTTGATTGTGTATTCAGGATTTTGGAATGTTTTAGATTCAGGATTTACGTTGCAGACCTGAGGAGTAGGTTTTTTGGCTTTTGGGAATTTGGTGTTTAAATGATCTTGGGAAGTGTTGGAGCATTTTCTTTTGAGTTGGATTCTATATAGCATCAAGTGATCAAGAGTAGGTATTGATTTCTAAGAAGTGGTTGGAACGAATCTGGAGTCCGTGTTTAATTGTGGTTGAAGTCTATTTTCTATTCCATTATTTGCATCAGACTGAAGAGTTATATAATCAGTTTTCTTGACAGATCAACTGATCAAGTTTTGATTCCTTTCTTTCTCTGATCAACTGATCAAGTTTTCTTGCATTAGGTGTCACTGTTTATTGTACTGTGATACCCCAATTTTGGAGTTGAACTATGGATTTTTTTTATCATGGAATTCCCTTTTATAGGAACTGTTCAACTTTAAATGAACAAATTTTCCACATTTAATTGCCAGATGTGTTTTGTGATGGATATTGTAGTGTATCATTCATTCACGCTGTCATATCCTGCAAATGATTATGCCCAACAAGATGCTTTATACATTGGCGGATGTCAAAATAAATATTTGAAGCCAAAAATCTTGCATTTTCATAGACACCGTGCAATTGTTTTTCTTTTACGACAAATTTTGACCTTTAAACCTTTAAATTTTAATATATTTATCATTTCGTAGAACTGTTAATTTCGGCCTGATTGCTTTATTGGATCTGCTTTCATCCTTGAAAGACATTATTTTTGCTTTTCCTTGATTTAATTTGTGTGTAATTGTGTACACAAACACATACTGAGCTTGTTGGCTAACATTACACAGGTACATTCAACGATCTTGATTGTCATCAAGTTGCAGCTCTTGCAAGTTGCTTTGTTCCTTGTGATAAATCAAACGAGCAGATTCATCTGCGAACAGAACTTGCAAAACCCTTGCAGCAACTCCAAGACAGTGCAAGAAGAATTGCCGAGGTTCTTTCTCTTTCTCTCGCTTATCCCTTTATTTGTGAATTTAAGCTGTTCGATTTAGCAAATATATTTATTTTCAGATACAACACGAATGCCGGCTGGAGGTAAATGTGGAAGAATATGTGGAGTCAACTGCGAGACCATATTTGATGGATGTGATATACTGTTGGTCAAAGGTGAGTTCTTCTTGTCACAAGTCTACTTTGTGCTAATTTGCCATTAGTAATGTTATATGATGCTTTTCTTTTGATGTTATCATCCATTCATCCATTTGATCATTTTGGGCACTTAAGCCTTTTTCTCCTTCTTTTGCCTCCATGTAGGGGAATCTTTTAATGTGCTGTTTCTTTCAAAGTTCATGTCTGCAGGAATCTTTGATCTCTAAGATGTATATGGAGTATTTATTATTTTTAGAAAATTTGGTGTTTGATAAGTCAATTCTTTTGTGCTCAGGGATCCAGTTTTTCTGAAGTCATACAAATGACTGATATATTTGAAGGAAGTATCATAAGATTAGCAAGAAGGCTGGATGAATTCTTAAATCAGGTAAACGAAATTCCGAGGACTTGGTCTCTCTCTGCGATATATGTGGGCTTCTTTTGGAACCACAGATATCCACAGAGAGCTAAACTAAAATTTTTTCCTGCGCTTGTACTAGTGGGATCATCTGATTGTGGTTCATCCTATGGTTTTTGCTTATTTCTATAAGCAAAATAAAATTAAATAAACCCCTCACATCTGTGAACTTTTTCTTTACCAGTTGAAGGCTGCTGCTAGTGCAGTTGGAGAGGTTGATCTGGAGAACAAGTTTGGAGAAGCAAGTGCTAGCCTCCGTCGAGGTATTATGTTTGCCAACTCTCTTTACTTGTAGGGCTACAGCTGTGATGGCTGTAATATTCGAGTTTTAGATCTTTAAATTGTAGTCAGATGTATAAATGTAAGGCTTTTTGTTGAGTAGGTATGAAATTTAGAAATCACTATTGAGCTCATTAATGAGCAAAGAGTTGTATACTCCTTCATGTATCGAAATTCCTCAATTTTGGCCCAAAGCAGGAACCACTAAATAGAATTTGAATTTGTGCATATTTCAGCACATGCTTTTTTCTGTTTATATTTTTGAGCACTTTGTTTTAGCGCTTTACAATTTTATGAGACTAATTGTAATTTGGATTATGTGGAGAAACTTAGATGTAGACAGAAAGTTGCTAGTATACAAACCCTTGAGCTTGCAACGTAACTGTATGTTCATATCCACTGTTACCCTACCCGCCTTGATTCTTCATATTATTATAGTATTAGGTAGTTTCAAATTTTTACTTTTCAGAATAGAACTGTTTTGGGCCTCGACATTCCCCCCTTCTTTCTACCAAGTACTTTGAATATATCGGGATTACAAATTTTAAAAACTTGATTTGTTCTCTTTATGACGGATTTTCAAAATAAGGTCAAACTGGCCTTTTTAGCTCTCTCGTCTGTATCAAACGTCTTATGATCAAATCAACACAAAGTAACTATCTCGGGAGCCCCTTATGACCCATGGAGCACATATGAAGTTTTCATCAATCAAATCAACACAAAGTAACTATCTCAGGAGCCCCTTATAACCCATGGGGCACATATAAAGTTTTCATCAATTTATTTTTTAGGTCCCCGTAAACCCCGTTAAAGTGAACTATAACCTTCATTCGGCTCCTGAAAGGCTATTTGGGGTCCTATATTTTTTTTGCCCGCAGGATGGGCAGAGGGAGTTGGTATATAATTATAAGCGTTTTAATTTGCTCATGTTATAAAGTAACAACACAACCAAATGGAGTGAGAATCGATCCAAAGATTTCATGGAATCGAGAGGGAAGCTTTAACCACTTAAGCTACCCCTCACTCTTGCAATACATTACACATTGCTTCTTGTGACAGTGAAGGGTAGCTCAAATTGTTAAAGCTTCTCTCCCAGTTTTATGTGATTATGAGATTGAATCTCATTACTTCCCTTGTGGCTCCTGAACACTACCAAAAAAACATATTGCTTCTAGTGATCTTCTCTTCTTTCTTTTCTTGGGAAGTTATGACCCATTTAACGTTCCTAACGTACAAGAATGTCCGATCCGTATAGTATGCCTTGTTGTTCTTCCATAATGTAAACCTGTGTCAAAGTAAATAACCAAGCCAAAGTATTTCAAGCAGCAGATACCTTTCTGTTCATAACATGAGCAATAACAATCCCAGACAAATATAACAACACAAGAAATGTAGCGCGCAACATCAATTCAATAGCAGAAAGACCTCTCCTCATTTCTCTTCGATCTTCTGTATTAAAGTCGAGCTTTGACATGGACATTAATTAGCATTTTGTTCACACTCCCTTCTGGTTTCTGCTAAAGCTAATTAAATACAAAAATATGCTGAAATTTAGCGAACTTTTAGTGTGCAGCATTGAACTCAACTTAGTTTAAGTTCAAAGTAAATAATATTGAACATTGAACTCAACTTACAGCTGCATGCAACAGTCGATTGAAGGACCGTGGCGCATTGCAGCTCTTTTAAACGTCCATAGTTCCGAGGAGAAGAATTATGGACTATAAGGGAAATCTGAGAAACGAGGAAAACAGTCTATTTTTGAAGTTAAGTTATGTACTTTCTTGACCATAATATGAGAGATCGAGGAGTTTAACCACTTTTTAATAGGGAAAACAGGTACATATATGAGGTACGTGTGTTTTATTATATGACAATTATTTAATGTTTAATGTTGTAAACTTAACATATCGGTATGGAAAATGAATAGTAATGGGTCATTCCCCATATCTCACTGTGAGATGGCTTTTTTGCATCTCACAGTGGCATTGTTGTAAATACAACCAATTTTAAGGGTAATATACAAATACAATACAAATATATTATGCATACAAATACAAATACCATTACCCAATTTCACCAACCACCATCACCACCACCACCACTCTTTCTACCACCACAAACCTTCGCACACAATCACCACACACCCACCTTCAAACCCATTCGTACCTTCGCACCACTCACCTTTGCCCCCTCTCTCACATGGCACACCACTCACCTTCGTATCCCTTCGATTCGCATACAGCACATTACCTACCTTCGCACAACCCACCCACCTTCGCACACACCTACCTTCGCAACCCTTCGCACACCGCATCCACCACTTGGAAGCCCTTTCGTTATCGCGGATCCGGGTCTTTTTTAATGTGGGGTGGTGGTTTCAATCCAGTGTACAAAGTTGTGTGGTTTCAATACATAGCTTTCTGGCGGAGGTTTCGATGGCGGTAGGATGTGCAAGTGGAGAGTCCGAGTGGTGATGGTGATACCATGGTGACGAGTGGTGGAATTGCAGTGGTGGTGGAAGTCGTCGTGGGTTAGGGTTTTGGTGGGTTGTGGTCATGAAATCAAGGTTGGATTTTGATTGTGGTTGTGGTTCTTGGGTTGTCGGTATGGCTGGTGGTGGTGGACCAACAGTTTGGTAATGGTTGGAGCAGCAAACTCGGATTCAGCAAGAATCTCATTTATTGGTAGTAAGAAGAGGGAATTGGCCCAAAAATGGGATAGGGGTCAAGATGTAGTCGGGCGCCGGTGGCTGACTCAAGTGCCCCTCGAACCGCGCGAAATGGTCGCCGTTGGTGGCGGTGGACCGACGGTTGTGCGTAGAAGGAGTTCAGGTCGGTGGTGGTGATGGTACGTAGTGTTGTGGTGGTAGATTGGTGGTCGGTGAAAGTTTATATTTGAATACGTATATTATTTGTATTTGTACAGGTATTTAGATACTTGTATGTATTACTACAGTTTTAATACAATTTGAAATGACAGAAATGCCATTGTGAGATATTTAGTTTTGCATCTCACTGTAAGTTGTTAGTAATTCCTCAATAATAATTGCTCATAGTTTTAGTTATAAATATTTAATGTTCGGAAAACAATATTAGCTAGTCATATTGCATGGATGTGATCTACAAAGTAATATAATTAGCAATATCATTTTAATAAATAGACATTTAGTATATCACTTTAAAAATATTGCATATTGAAAAATAATGATGTCTTATACAGTCATACTTGCCAAACATGACACAAGGATATATCATATATATTACATATTTATAGAAGTTTCCTAATATAATATAATGTCTCATACCATGGGATTACTTGAATGGTGAACTATAAATTAACATCATTACATTATATTAACATACAAAATCACACCAATAATCCTAACAAAAAAAAAAAAAAAAATTGAAAATGATGGAGAAGTTGTTGAATATATCAAAGAAGGAGTTATTCAATGTAATAGGGAGAGATTGTCTAATTGGTACAGCAGGCGGATTCCTATACAGTACGGCAAAGACCCTCATAGCTAACCCCGAAATGGCTGTATCAAAATATTTTAGCCAACGAAAGCATTCGCATAGGTAATTGTGGCATTGGTGCTGGTATAGTGTTTGACGTATCACATTATACCATACGTCGTCTTCGTGGCTCAAAAACTGGTTGTTGGAACGACTTGTGTAACCTTTTCATAGCTGGTGCTGCCACTGGAGCCATAATGTTTTCATCGCTCTGCTGCTTGTGCTGCTCTTACTTTGCCTGCTGCCGCTGTCCTTGGCTTCCCAGTTGATCATTCCTCTGATTCTATTCGTGCCACTTTAAATTGATCATATGTTATTATGTTTTAGTTCCTTGTTAATTTTAATTATTTACTAATTTTCTATTTTTTTTTTTTTTTATTTTCTCTTCTTTATATATGTAATCATCTAATGAAATACTCGTAGTATATTATTTTTTTAATTTCAAAATCTAATTTTGAGAATTCTACTTGTGTATTGTGCGTGTTTGATTTTGGAGTTTGAGATATTAATTGGTTCTGCCATATTTTATAAAACGTCAATGATTTAATCGCCGTTTAGAAGTAACAACACAGATTTTTCCTCCATTCATAATAAATATTTTAACTCATAAGTTGCAAATTCTTATTACTTTATGTTTTTCTTAGTCAAACATATATTATGTTTTTCTTAGTCAGACATATATTATGTTTTTCTTAATTGTGGAAGATTGCTATTATTATATATACTCCCTTTATTTTATTTTATTTCATTTTATTTTTTTCTTTTTATCTATACATACATATTTGTGAATGCAAATTTTATAACACTTAAATCTTTATTTTTGTATTTGTAAAAAGTATAAAAACTTGAAATTGATAAATCAAAACGAATCAAACATAACCTCATATAAATATATTTTTATTTACATATAAAGTATAAACAATGATCAAAGTATGGTTTGTGAATAGTACGCGTGCCCAAAGTTATAACGTAAAGAATAAATTGAAATGGAGTGAGTAGTAAAACCACCATTACTATGACAATAATCTTGATTATACATTCAAAAGTAACTGCATTACCCAAAAACTAGAACAAACAAGTCCAATTATACAAGATGTAATTAACTTGAAAAATAATGAATGAGTTGAGTGAACGAGTGAGATAAATTAAGTGAGTGAGTGAATGTATGCATAGGTAATATATAATGATATGAAGTCATATACTCGTCGTACACTTACTTACAAATGCTCGGTTGAATTCAATTTATAGAGAAGGTAAGATTAAAACTGAGTTGCTATTGGCCAGGTGAGTTTAGTACTTTAGTGTTCCAATCTTCAAGTTTCAATTCTTTTTAGTATAACTATGGGTTGTTATTAAGTTGAGCAGTTTCGCGAGCAGATCGTGATTGATTCGATCAAAGCTCAGGTTAAAGTCGAGCTCGACTCGGAACTTTAACTAGCCAATTTAAGCAGGGACGATAAGTTTATAAGCGCTCGATAATTTAATTAAGCAAATTACAAATATGCAAAATTTATATAACACGGACTTTATTTGGTAATACCACTATATATATATATATATCAAAACAAATAACGGTACTAAATTACTAATTATCATGTAGTCCATGTACTAGACTACTAGTACGGAGTATATGCTTTTGAGTATGGGCTTAGTCTATTTCATAGCCCAACAACTCAAACTCAATTACAAGTTTCAAAACAATTTTCCATTCATCCACCATTTTTGGTCTTCTTCTCTCTCAACTTTGATTATGGGCTTAGTCCATTTCATAAGACATGATTATAAATTAAACAAGAAAAAGCTAAAAGATAAATAGGGAGCAAGTGAAATTGAAATATGACTCGGTTTTGTTAACCTAACATTACATATACATATAAATAAAAGTTGACACACACTATAAATCTGTATATAAACCAAAGACTGATGTAATGTCAAGAATGAACAACAAATTCATAAAGAAACGCACTTTATAAATCACTACAAAAACCACAAATTCAATTCATTTAGATACAAAAAGATCAGTTAATTTTTGTATCGCTCAACTCAAATGATTATATACAAGCTCATTATAGCCCTAATCACCAATCACGTTACCAAAAATTTCATTTGCAAAAGGTCATAAATGGTACTCATCTTCATCCCACACAAAACCTCAATTAAATCAAAAACGGCTTAGAATTTAGCTAAAATCAACAAAGACCTACAATTCAAGCATTATGTATTTCACAATCATCAAATTTCATTTCGTTTTTATCGATCGATATATATATATATATATATACAATCGAAAAGTTAAAAAAAAATTGCAAACGAATTAAAATGTACAAGTCACCAAATTAAAATTACACGGATATTATATATACTAGTTGTACATATAGAAGAAAAATATATTCTTACATAAATAGTACTTTGTATGAGAAAGTGATAGTTTATACACTTTAATATTAAAAAATACAATAAGGTAATGAAAGATACGAATACGAAAAATTAAATCTCAAATAATCAAATCCGGTAAAGAATGAGTTGAATGGACACACACCCAAGGACCAACTTGAATACGAATTGGTGTGATAATTGTTCTATTGTGGCTTTGAGCAACATACTTTGACTTGCTTACTAATTTATCCATGATAACTTTTGACATCAACAAAGCAATTTATGTTTTAATAATCAAGCCAGGCTACCATATACAATTACCTACCAACTACAATTTTAATTGAAATTATAACTAATTCATACCAAATATACCTCTTTAAAAGGGTAGAAATGGAAATTCACCCAAAAAAAAAAAAACATGTTCTTTAACGGTTATTATGTTCAGAAGAGAAGGTAAAGAAGTACCTAATTAACTCCTTTTAAAAAAATACTGCTATATTATAGTTTGTAAATAGTCTAACCTTTATTATAAGAAAAGCTACCGCATGTTATTAGACAATTTTATGATACAATTGGTTGTACGTTTGTATCTTGCTAGGTACAACCATACAACCAAATTTCAACGGCAACAAAATTGTTTATTTAATTTGATGAACAAATTTTTTGTCTGCTAGATACAACTGGTAGTATCATGTATTGTATAACCTCCATTATTATGCTAATGAAACTCCTACCACTACTATGATTCTAAGTTCCTAACTAATTAGTATCATTACTTATTTGAAGTGAGATTAACAAATTAAATATATATTCTAAATATAGAACTTGTGGCAGGAAAATAAATAATGGCTGCAAATGGAGAAAAACACAAGATAATAAGTTGTGCAATTGACTACATAATAGATGCTCAGAACAAAGGAGAATTAAGCGAGGAGAATGTGCTCTACATAGTTGAAAACATCAATGTAGTAGCCATAGAAACAACCTTATGGTCCATGGAGTGGGCACTAGCTGAGGTAGTTAACCATCCGAAAATCCAACACAAAATCCGAAATGAAATCGCCACTAAACTCAAAGGAAAGCCAGTTACAGAAGCCAATCTTGAACAATTACCTTACTTACAAGCAACTATAAAAGAAACCCTAAGGTTACACACCCCTATACCTTTGTTAGTACCCCATATGAACCTTGAGGAAGCTAAACTTGGTGGGTATACTATACCTAGTGAGTTGAAAGTGGTAGTCAACGGGTGGTGGTTGGCCAATAACCCTGAGTGGTGGCAAGACCCACACGAATTCCGGCCTGAGAGGTTTCTTGAGGAGGAAGCAACAACGGACGTGACCGTGGGTGGTGGAAAGGTGGATTTTAGGTACTTGCCATTTGGTGTTGGAAGGAGGAGTTGCCCTGAAATTATATTGGCATTGCCAATATTAGGGCTCATAATTGCTAAATTGGTGACTAATTTTGAGATGAAACCTCCTATAGGAGAAGAAAAGGTTGATGTGAGTGACAAAGGAGGACAGTTTAGTTTGCATGTTGCCAAGCATTCAACCGTACATTTTACTCCCATTCATGCAACTAACTTGATTTGATTTGTAGTACAACTTTTTTTACGTGCCTAGAACAACATATTCCGGTCAACGTAACGGTGATGAACACAAATTTTATACGTACCACAATATATATTAGTTTGTTTCATAGGCCTAGCTACCTAGGATTGTTTAANGAACCGTACATTTTACTCCCATTCATGCAACTAACTTGATTTGATTTGTAGTACAACTTTTTTTACGTGCCTAGAACAACATATTCCGGTCAACATAACGGTGATGAACACAAATTTTATACGTACCACAATATATATTAGTTTGTTTCATAGGCCTAGCTACCTAGGATTGTTTAATGTCCCATTTAACATTTTATAAACTTGTTTTTACAATTATGTTTCGAGTTTCTTATCTAGCTTCGTGTTTTATATTGTCCATCTTAATGTTTCTTACCATATTTGTATATATAGTTCATTCCTAATAATATCAAGTTTGAATAGAAAAAATTATACGAAGTACCTTATATTATTATTTAATTGTGTTTAGAGAGTCAATTAATCTATATCCCTCACTCGGCCCGAGCAATTTCGCTCAACTTATAATTTTCTTGCGCGCGCTATGCCCAAGCAATCTCACTTGACTTATATATGCGTTCGGCTAATAATCATGCTTTAAGAATGCAAGAATTAAGTTTCTGAGTTCTAACTAACATAATACTTTGTATAAAATTGGGATTTGATGAATTCTAGATGGCCAAAATAGTTAGTGGCAAAAACACAAAATTTTGAATTTACACCACCAAAAACTTCTTTATCTAATTACGACGGTACACATTAACGACGGGTTGTCGTAAATGACTTGATTTCTAGTAACACTANCTTAAATCCCGTTATAAATAACCAAACAGGTTGTCGTAAATGACTTGATTTCTAGTAACACTATAAAAATCAACAACAATAAAAAAACATATACAATGAGATGGCCACGGGAAAATTACATTTACGACGCTCTTTTTCTATAATGGGATCACATTTACGTACGACGACCCTTTTCTACGGTGGAAAATATCATAACTTCTTTTCTAATAGTGTTATAACTGACAAATACAGTTAGAGATGTCAATGAGCCGAGCCGAGCATAGTAGTAGCTTGTTCGAGCTAGCTAGGCTTGGTAACTATTAATTGAGCTCGAGCATAATCGAGCTTTCAAAATTGTTGTTTGAGCTTGGCTCGTTTAAATTTGTAGTGTTCAAGTTCGGCAGCTTGTTTAAGCTCATTTATTTTTTTTTCAAGCTCGAGCTCAAATCAAGCCTTTAAGTAAACGAGGTTATGATTAAACGAGCCTTCTACATATTTTTTAATCATCTATTTGCAAAATTTATGCAACGAAATATATACTCCGTATTAAAAGTAAAAATATAATCATTAATAAAAAGTGAAAAGTTTAATGCAATGTCAACTTATTCAAAAAATTAATTTAGAAGAAATAAAACATAATACAATAATGCATTTATGTTTAATTATACTACCTTAAAAAATCGTGCTTCAATGAGCTACAAATGAGCTTATAAAGAGGCTATATGAACTAATTGTTCGCGAGCCTGAATGAGTCGAGTAATAAGTTGTTTGAATATAGCTCATTTATTAATTTAGCTTGAAAATTTTGTTCATATACTCATTTATTTATATATAAATGATCCTTGACCAAACTTTGACCGAGCTTGTCCACGAGGTGCTCACGAGTGTATCAGCTCATTGACATCCCTAAATACATTAGCAACATAATGATTGAAGAAAAACAATTTATATATATATATAATATATATATATATATATAGATATATGAGTGAATGAGTGATTCAAACAATTCCACGTACCATTATTAGACATTTACGATGACTTTGTGGCCCGACGACATATAAATATATAATGACACAAAAATTTTAAATAATAGCCTAATAAGTTGTACTTGGGTGCTACTTCAAAATTCAAATGGTAGTCATTTCTTCCATATCATTTCTCTTGTTGACAAAATTTATAGGTTAAAAGTTCTTATTTTCGAACGTAACATCCTAGCTTTTAACAAGACAAATCGTTAATTTTTTGTTCAGCATGATTGAGCTCCAACTGCAAGTGTGCAATTGGGCTAAGGTGGACTATATAGTTCCCAAACACTTATTTTAAGGAAGTTTAAAGCATACGAGTTTTAGACATTGTTTTCGTCAACTTATTTTTTAGTGATCTGAATTTATTTTTGCTAAACTATACTTATTTTTATTTATGAACCTAGACCAGAAAACTTGTAAACTTCGCCGGCTAATTCTTGAAAAAATGCCTAATTTTATTGTTTTGCGGGTTTTTGATTTATTTTTCCAACTTTTAGTTACATATTTAATTTTATTGTTTTGCCGGTTTTTGAGTTACTAAGCCTAGCTTGAACAAGCTAATACTCGACTTGGCTCGTTGACATCCCTGTCAATTGGCCATTTTTTGGTTATTGATTCCCACTCGAAACTCGATCCTCCTACTAATGATGTGAAAATACGAAAAATGCCTTAATAATTATACTCGATAATATTTTCCAACCTATCCTTTCCAAAAATTTCCTCTCTCTTTTCTTTGTTGGGTTTTTCTTTATCTTCCCCTTTGGTGGATGTTAATTGCACCAACCCCACCTTCTTCCCTAATTTCTCTCTTTCCTTAATTTTCACCTTCTTAATCATTCCACCATTATTTTCTCTCAATAATCCACCAAATAAAAAATATAATAATAATAATAATAATTTTGATGCCCCACAAATCTAATCTAATTATCTCATGCATCTCACCTACCTACTTCCGCAAATTTCCCTTGCAAAATTCATTGAATTCAGCAAAAAAAAATTTGGTGGGAATTGAAAAAATTGTGGGATTTTGAGGTGGGGCCGGGGTTTTTGATTAATCAATCAATTAATATATTATTATAATTAATTAAATCTTGTTATTAAACCGTGGAGTGAAGTAAATGAGGGGCTCAATTTGTGTTAATGATGCAAATGAAGGTAGGTTTACTATTGGTTTTAGTTTCCTCTCAATTTGAAATATGTTTGAATTGAATTCTTTATATTTTGTTAATGTAATTACATTTGAGTTAATGATCTACAAACTTGAGATGATGGGTGTTTTTGAATTGTGGTTAAATTCAATTTTTTGCATATGTTATTTCAATTACTCGAACATAGCTCGAACCATTATTAGTTAGCACATTATCTAATTAACACAATTTGTTCTCATTTACAAAAAAAAAAAAAAAAAAAAAAAAAAACAAANAAAAAAAAAAAAAAAAAAAAAAATACCAAATCATTTATTTGTTGGTGGTTGCTTTTCAGCTAGCTTTTGGCTTGTTGGACTTGGTCAAACAGCCAAAATACTTGTTTATTTTTGTCTTATAACATTAACTGAAAAGCTAGGGGAGCCTTTTCTTTTGGCTAGCAAATAAGTAAATTACAATTTTATCCCTTAAAAATTAAAATAATTTAATTTTTTAATTAAAATAAGCGTGTCCTTAAAGGTAATTTTACCTACTAACGTACAGTTAAAAGCCACACCTAGTTACCAAACAAAACAACTATCAGCTAGTCAAACCAGTCAATACAATCAACGAGTTAAACCACCCAGACAAATCAACTAGCAGTTAGCAACTCTCAGCCAATTACGAAACAGGGCCTATGTAGGCTATGTTTGACATTTAAGTGATTGGTTAGATAATGAATATCCAAGTCATTTGGCTAAAAATTTGCCACGTGTCAAATTGTGTATTTTTTGATACTCAAAATTTAGCTAAATTCCATACATGTTTCATTGTCTGAGTTTCTTCTAATCCTAATTGAGGTCAGGTTAACATATGACTTGTCTCGAGGTTGACTGTTCTTTACAACTTATGAGAGAAATAGACGTGGAATTTTCATAGCCAAAAATGTAATATGACAACTATTTTTTTTTCTTTCTATTTTGACATTAATCACAATGTATTGAAAGAAATCTACTTCGATTGTGATTTTCAACTTTATTATCATATTCTAGGATATAATTAAAATAAAAATAGTTGTGAACCTTATTTANCTTTCTATTTTGACATTAATCACAATGTATTGAAAGAAATCTACTTGGATTGTGATTTTCAACTTTATTATCATATTCTAGGATATAATTAAAATAAAAATAGTTGTGAACCTTATTTATATAGAACATGTTAAAATAGCTTTCTTATAAAGATTTTTGATATTCAATTTGTTAATCAAGATCAGATATAGAATTCGAATTGAATGTTGAGTGCCTTAATTTTTAAAAGGAGTGTCCGTACCAATTAATCTCGAAGCTAGAACAATGACTTTACCTATAGAGTATCTCGAAGTAAGTAAGTGACGACGAAGTCCTAGCTGAGTAAGTGATCATGGTTAAATCCAAGTCTTATAATTATAAGCTTTACCTTTTTTTTTTTTTTTCTTGGGTGATATGCATTGAAGTAATATTTTCGCAAAATTGTTGAGTCGACTATCATTTAGGTATAGTATATAGTAATGATAAACAACATAAGAAAACTTTTCGTGACATTCATTTCAAAATCTACCTTATGTGTAATCTAAATTCGACTTTTAGTTACTCACGCGAATATGCATTCTGTGTATATATGTGGATCTCATATCCTCGACCATCAATAGTTGAATAGATAAATTTCAATTTTCTCAACAACCATTACAATAACAATAAACAAAAGGCTTTCTTGTTTGATTTTATGGTCGATATAGTGCCTACACTTTATGCCCACAACATCAAAAAAGGATATATAGTAATATAGTATAACAGTTAGATAAGTAGAATTAATGATTGATGTAATGTCATTGTAACTTTGTAAGTTGCATATGTAGTTCCATGCATTATTGCAAGCTAAGGGTTTATATCATCCACAAAAGAAATACCCCACCAAAAAAAAACCAATAATAATAATAATAATAATATTCAACTGTCATTAAAATTGAAGTGTGTACTTAGCTCCAAATTTGCATCCTCTCTATTCTTCTCATTCTCAAACTTCAACAATTCTGTTTCTCATTCTCTTTGCAAAATAATTTCATAAAATCACTTTTTTCAAGGTGAAGAACTTAGCTTATATTTGTTAGTACTTTCATTTTATTATGTTCAATAATTTTATACTCTTGTAGTCTTGTATATTTGTTCTTTTTTGTCTGTTTTTATTCTGATATTAAGTATTGGTTATGTGGAAAAATTGAGCCTATGTTTGAATATTATAATGGAGTTGGGTGATAATTCTAAGTTCTATCCTGAATTTTATAACATGCTTTCCTAATAGTTCAATACATGCTTGACATACTGGGAATTTTATGGCCGGTTATCTTAGCTTGAAGGAGTAACTTTGCCTAGGGGATCAAGTTTATAATGTGTTTCGATTTCGTTGTTCTTGGAAATAACTCTGGTCTTTAGATTATCATACATGCCTAGAAGCCTAAATTATAATAATCACCATAGTTTTCCGACAGTTGTTTCTGTCCTTTGAAATCGGATATTAAATTACACTATCCTATCCAACATCTACGTTCCCTTATGATTTTGGATATCTATCACGGAGTAAAACTTAAGGTAAAGGCCTTAGTTTAATCGTACATATATTAGATTATGTTAGTTATGCGTAGTAGTTGTTAATAGAAAGTTGTACACATACATAAACATGTCTGCATAATCTGTGTGTCGATCAATAACATACTAACATAAATTAGTACAATATTTATGTGATTAGTGGTCAGCACTATAGGAGAGTTAGCAAAAATTAAATACATAGTTGTGTGTTTTAGGAAGATAAGATGTGTATCATGCATGTATGTAATATATATGTTTTTTCTGACATGATTTTGCTTTGATGATTACAGAATCACAGCTTAGGTTGAAACAAAATCATGATGAGTACACCATCCTCAAATCCTCGTCGACGTTCACTTAACATGGAGAGGACAGACTCTCTAGCTATGGAAAGAACCGGCCAATGGTTCTGCACGTACAATATTTATATATTGATCAATTTTCATTTTCCTTTCTAAGAACAGAAGTACAAGAATGTTCTGAGTAAAGTTATGTTGAGCTTACTTTGCTTAATTGCCTGTGATTTTTCATTGATGACAGGGTATTTTCTCAAGATATTCCTTCTGATATCATTGTGCAAGTTGGAGATTCAACCTTTTCTCTTCATAAGGTAACTAAATCACTGTTTTTATTGTACGTGCAATCGCCTTTGTATAAGAACCTGTATTAGTCTTTTTCGCCTAAATACATTTAAGCTTATATTAGGCTTAAAAATGGTTTAACATGTTTGTTGATTCATACCCTTGAAAGAAACAAACAAACAGTATATGAGATCTTGATTAATATTGAAAGAAATTTTATATAAGACAGCAATATGCTTTTGACAGCAATTTACCTTCTTCTGATTTGGTTTTTTCTCATTGCTTTTCGCCTATTTTGATCATCATAAAACTTGTTTGTGGGATGACAGTTCATGCTAGTGGCAAAGAGCAACCACATAAGAAAGCTAATACTGGAGTCTAAGGAACCTGACCTAGCAAGAATCGATTTGTCGAATATACCTGGAGGAGTTGAGGCATTTGAGAAGGCCGCAAAATTCTGCTATGGTGTAAATTTTGAGATAACTGTGCATAATGTAGCTGCACTGCGGTGTGCATCAGAGTATTTGCAGATGACTGATAAGTTTTGTGAGAATAATCTTGCAAATCGTACTGAAGATTTCCTCTGTCAAGTAGCCCTGACTAATCTTTCTGGTGCAATCATCGTTCTGAAGACTTGTGAGAATCTTCTTCCTATGGCGTTCGATCTCAATATCGTTCAGAGAAGCGTGGATGTCATCAGTGTTAAGGTTAGCTATAACCTATCAACTATCTTACTGTCACACATTATTTCCTCTTATGTTTTGATCCATCACATAAAACTCCAAGATTAAATGTAAGTGTAACTGTATAATTCTCATATGTTTTGTTGTTTTTATTTAACTTCAGGCATGCAGTGAGGCTACTTTCCCTAGTCGCACACCACCAAATTGGTGGACCGACGAGTTATCAGCCCTTGACATATCCTCCTTCAAAAAAGTCATCACATCCATGAGATCACGTGGAGCCAAGACTCTGACAATAGCCAGCGCGCTCATCACATATGCTGAGAGATCCCTCAAGGATTTGGTCCGAGACCACTCAGGAAATGGGATTAAAACATCATCTAATACGGAGAATTCTGACTGGTTAATCCAACAACGAGAGATCCTCGAATGCATAGTTTCCCTTATGCCTTCTGAGAAGGCTGCATTCCCCATCAAATTCTTATGCTCTCTTCTTAGATGTGCAATCTTCCTTGAAGCCTCGACAAGCAGCAAGAGCGAGCTAGAGAAGAGGATTTCGGATATATTAGAGCATGTCACAGTTGATGATCTTCTAATACTGTCTTTCACTTATGATGGTGAGAGCCTTTTTGACCTTGAAAGTGTGAGGAAAGTGATCTCAGGATTCGTGACTAAGGAAAAGAGTGTGGATATCTTTAATGGGGGTAACAACTTCAGAGAGGTTTGCTCTGCTTCAATGCACAGAATTGCTAGGACTGTTGATACCTATCTTGGTGAATTAGCGGCTAACACAGCACTCAGTATCTCTAAGTTCAATGGCATTGCTAATCTAGTTCCGAAAGATGCTAGGAGGACGGATGATGACCTTTATAGAGCAATTGACATCTATTTGAAGGTGAGTTACTTGGATCTTATGCTATTTTTGCCAGATATATTTGCTGCTATTAATTCATCTTATACATGCATGATTTCCTTGGCTAATTAACACCAAAAAAGGCAATATATGGAACATGCCCAAGTGTCGGAGATGCACACTTCACAAAAATTTTGCATGATTTTGGTTCAAAATAAAGTGTACGTTCTAATGCCATTCTTTATGTCCAAATGCCGAAATCAAAAGTTTATAAAGGCAATGCAGTTGTGCATATACAGTTGCTGCTTGAAATAGGGGCGAAAAAGAATTGAATCAATTATGCTGAATAACTTACTGATTACCTAACAGAAAACCTGTTATTCTGATTTCTGAATTTCTGAAAGATTGTGATAATATATGTCTTAATGCAGTCACATCCAAACTTGGATGAAATCGAAAGAGAAAAGGTATGCAGTGCAATGGATCCACTGAAACTCTCGTATGAAGCACGAGTACATGCCTCACAGAACAAGCGACTCCCAGTTCAGATAGTCCTACATGCCCTATACTATGATCAACTGAAACTGAGAAGTGGAGCAAATGATCATGGGAGTTTACCTGAAGCAGTAGCAATAAGAAATCAAGTAAACACTGATGTCTCCCTAGTAAAGGAAAATGAGGCCTTAAAAACAGAATTAATGAAGATGAAAATGTATATTTCGGAGTTACAGAAAAATACTAACAATGCAACAACCTCGCGTAGTAGCACAAGTACTAACAGCATGCCTAAGAAAACGTTCTTCTCATCAATGTCGAAGACACTAGGTAAGTTGAATCCCTTCAAACATGAATCCAAGGACACTTCTAATTTGGAAGATGAAGTTGATCTTACAAAGCCTAGGAGAAGAAGGTTCTCTATTTCTTAAGAAGCATGATTTATGTGAGTTAGTCCAATATATATTGATATGCTGTTAGTGATTTGTTAGTTGTCATGAGTTTGTTTCTGTAAAATTAACTATATGTAGGTGTGATATTAAGCTTTTGTACTGTTAATTAAAGTAGTATACTGTGATTTGTGTAAAGTATTTGCATGCAACTTCTTGTGCATAGGTTGCTAAAAGATTTGGACGTACTTCTACATACTTTTCTTTGTATTCACTTCTATTTTATTTAACCTATACTTCTATTTTTTAATAAAATTTGTAGCCATTCCCTTCAAATTCCCCCCACATTACTCATTTACTAGCTACATTTTCTTTTTCATGGCATTTGACACCATTTTACTCATTAACGACTTCAATCATGTATCTAAATTCTAAAATATAATAATAAAGTTGTTATTATTGAAGTATACCGAGCAAAATCATAGGTTGTTAATATAGTGTCTAATAGCCACAAAACACCACCATTTTGACAATAAAAATACAATACTAATTGTCAAAAAAGAAATATAATAACAAAATACTTTCAATGCCCCTATAGATTAAATTCAATTTTTTTTTTTCCTATGAACTCATCTCTCAAGCACTACCTATCAACAATATTTTCCCTACGTGCATGACATTGAAGTATTTCATGTTGAAGTTTTTCTTTTGACTTACCCAAGATACCAACTCATTGACATGAGAGGTTAAATTAAGGCCCTCTTCGATCTCCTTATCTTATTTTACTCCTCTCAAGAGATGTCAATGAATCTTGGACCCGCCCCAGATTGAATATGGATATTTTCTACAAAAAGCAGATCTGGATATGGGTCTAGTGATATCTAGTTCCGTTTATCCATTTACCCAATTTTTTTTTAAATATCGATATTTCTATAAAAGTATAAATGCAATAAAAATTATGGAGTACATAAAGACGACGTCACCTCATTACCTAAATTATTATTATTATTATTACTACTACTACTATTTTGTTTGCTCTATTATATTTATTTCAATTATTATTTGAAACTTGAAAGAAACGTGTAATTGTGTTTGAACTTGTAATATTGTATGCTTTGATAATAGGTTGTATTTGTTGAATTTGACTTGAGATGTTAAGTGTAAGACTAGAATTTCCTTGTAGAAGTAACAATTATGAAAGTTAATTTGCTGAATATTTTAAAAAATTTATTAAAACTAATAGGACTCATTTTAGACCTGTTTTAGATCCAGATATGCAGAATCCAACAGATCTAGATATGGATCTTTCCTTTCCATACCCAACGGATTTGGGGCATATATGTATCCATATCAGAAAAAATAGATTTGGATCTTGATCCATCTCGACCCTGCCCAATTTCGACCCATTGTCATCCCTACTCCTCTCTCAAATGCTAGTTGTCATTGAGATATTTTCCTTACATGTAATTGAGATATTTCATGTTGAAGTTTCTGTATCTTCTTATCCAAGATTTCAAGTGTAATCTCAACTCATATAATGAAGAGATTGAAGAAAGACATTGTTATCCTTATCTTTACTTAATTTCAGCAAAAATAAGGCTATGTTATCCTCATCTTATTTTTACTAATTTCAGTAAAATTAAATTCAGTTCACAAAAATTAAATCTAGTAAAATAAGTTTAGTTTAACAAAATTAAGTTTAATCAAACAAAATAAGTTTCAATCCTTAATAAATTGTTAACGATTTCATTAAGAGTTATTTAACAAAAATAGTTTTAAATGTATAAAAATAAGTTTAAATCATCAAAAAATAAGTTGAGAAAAACAAGACTAAGTTCAGCTTAGCAAAAATAAATTTAGCTAAACAAAAATCAATTTCATTCATGAATACTTTTATATTCTTATTGATTTCATTAAAAATAAGTTTATTTTAGCTAATATCGTGTTCTCCTTATCTTATTTTTACTTATTTTCAATAAAAGTAAGTTCAATTAGTTAAAATAAGTTTTGTTCAGCAAAAATCTGTACCAATCCTCATTAAATTGATAATGATTTTAGCAAAAATAAAGTTAGTTTAATGAAAATAAGTTGAGAAGAACAAGATCTAAATTTAGTTCAATTCAAATAAAAATATGCACAGACTACAGATACATAATAAGTTCAATTAAGCAATAATATTTTGAAAAAAAATAAGTCTAATTAATAGATTTTCCTTTTTTTTGAATTCATTTGTCCAAATTCAAAATTAACGTCACTCGACTATTATTTGTAAAAAGATCAATAAGGATAATCCACCAAATTATTAAATTTTTAATTTATATTAGTTGCAACGATTTGATATAAAATATGGAAAAAATGTCATATCATTGTAAGTAATATAAAAACGATGTAGTACGTGTTAACTTGTCAAGGACCGTAGACCGTAATTTGCAAAGCCTACACAAACCCCTCTAAAAATCACTCTACACCGACCGTCACATTCCCTCATCACAGACCAATAAAAACTCTTTACAAGTCAAACTTGTCTAACAAAATCGTTGCAAGTAATATGAAAACGATGTAATAGTTGTTAACTTGTCTAACAAAACCGACATAAACCCCTCTAAAAATTAATCTACACCGACCGTCACGTTCTCACGTCACAGATCAATAAAAACCCTTTACAAGTCAAACTTATCCTATAAAATCTCACCACAAACATCACCGCCATGTTACTCTACCCCACATATTTCGGCCTTTTACTTTTGCGTTTCCCCCAAGTAATAGTCCTTAACCCTTTTGTAACGCCGTTACTTTTCCCCCTCTCTATTCTCTATCTACCTTCCACCGTTAACCCAAAAAAATTAACTCCGTTAATAATATTTTCTTCATTCATATATATATGTCTCCTTTCTCTCTCTAACCTCTGTCTCTACTTTCTCTCTCCTCTCTTCTTCAATTGTGTGAGTTCTAGGTTCGCCGTTTCTCTCACTTCCGCCGTCAATTGAATTCGATTGTAGGTATGGTTTCTAGGGTTTTTGTTCATCAATTAAATTTATCGCTTTTTTTGTGTTTAAATTGTTTATTTGTTGACACTTAGAATTTGATGCTTTTTTTTATTTTTTTGTTTATTTTTATGTGAATCAATTGAATGGTTTTGATTTTTTTGATGTTTAGTTAGTAGATCTGATGAATTTTTAGTACTTTTGTGTTGATTTGTTGTTTTCCGTTGTTAATTTGAGTTTTCTTTAATCGATTTAGGTTTTCGGTTTGACTTTTGATGATTTTTAGGGTTTAAGTTATTTGGTGAACTTTTTTCAGGAAATTTGATTTTGTTTTGGAGTTTTGAACGAATTCAAAAGTTATATGTTTTTTAATTTGTTTTTTGGTTGCAAAATTGAATTATGAGAACTGTACTTCAATTGAGATGTTAGGGTTTTAATTTGATTTTTTTTTGGAATTTTAATAAGTAGGTCAAATTCTTGGTTTGGAAAAGCATGGAGGTAGGAACATTGAGGAATCACACGTGGATAGTTGTATAGAATTAAGATATCTGTAAATTGTTTCTTTCGCGCTGATTCCATTCGTGGCGTTATGATTGGTGATTAGATGTGCATATCAAACTATTTGAGCAATGAAATTAGGGTTTGTATAACCAAAACGCGGACTTTTTTCGAAGGACTTCGAAATGAAATGACACTTACCGAGATCCATGCATTGGTTATCCATTGATCCTCCATGGTTAAATATGTGAATTTAACAAAATTGAACTCCTTGAATTGTTGTACTGTCAAAGGAAAATGTTACCTGTTAGTTGGTTTTTTCTAAAAATGTTATCTGTGTTGTTTTCCGAAATTCTATACAAATAAACGGAAGCTTTTAAAATTGTGTCAATTATATCATTTTGGTGATTACGTAATCATCCCTTTTCCAAACCCGCTTTTTGGCCTTTAGCATTGCAACCTTTGTTGTTTGCCCAGGTTGTAGTTTTCACTCTCCTCAATGTTGGGCATAACCTAAATTAGTTGAACAAATATGCTTATGATTAAACAATGTACGAAACCCTTGCTTCATCTTCCTTTTGTTGTTGAAAGTTGCAAGAATCTTCATGGGAGAAGCTACCGATAGAAGATTTTTTAAACGATTGAATTCGAGGGTTATTTTTATCTTTTTTACAATAATCAAGTTTTTACAACCAGAGAATCGGAGTACATATGATGTTCTGGTACTGTCATATTGTTTTAATTGTTTTTTGGCAGAATCATACTGCCTAAATTGTTTTAATGTTTTGCCGTATTTTAATTACTTGAGTAGCAAGCCACTTAATGGTAGAATGAAGTAATAGATCATTTTTTTGACGTTCTTATAACCAGAGAAAGTTGTATATGCAGGGTATTCTGGTAATGTCATAGGCTCATAGATGTAACGGCTTTTGGATCTTTTTCCCTATAAAGACCCCTAATTGGACAATTATGTCCTTTTTCAAGTATTTTGTCAATATTATTTGGGGTATTAATTACCAAGGTTGAATGAGTATTATTTTTTAAAGCTAACACGGATGGGTTGGGCATTAATAGAGTTTTGTTTAGATTCTATCTTATGAATTTTCCGTAATAAATTTCAAAGCTTTTGACTTTTCTTTCTTTTGATGAATGGTACTTTTAGATTTGCTCATCCTTCAGTATTTTTGCGATTATGTGGAATGGCATGTGAACATGTGCTCCCCACTTTCCCGTCCTTCCCAACAAAAAAACTGATTGCATTTTATGTTAAGTGGCAGGAGTAATGTTAAGTAGCTGATCTTCAATATATCTGTCACGTGTGGTGAGATTACAATGGGACTCCTTTAAATTTTCTGGTGAACCTCCGTGCTCGTCTTCAAGTTTAGCTGTCATATTGTATTGGAGTTTTGCTGTTCATATTCTATCGGAGTTAGCTGGATTACTGTATGATAATAGGTATTGCTGATTTCCTACCTCTTTTAAATCTGTTCTCTTTAATTCTATCCAATTAGAGTTTGATTTACGATAAATTCTGAATGCTGCAACTTGGAAGCTCAAGTTTGGAATTTTATTCTTGCTTGGAGTAAGCAGTATTTTCTGTAGTGTTTGTATTGTATTTGCAATAATGGATGATTAGGCGGCTGTTTCCACTCAGGTCTTAACTTTGGTTTAGGACTCAGCAATTTATTTGTGGAGATATGTAAATTTCGTTTGATCTCATGCCATTTAGCAAGCTGTTTCCAGCTGTTAATGCTTAACCTTTACATGGATTGTGTCGACTTAAATTGTTATTGATTCTACATTATAAAAAATTAGGCAAATTTGTTAAAAAAATTATTTACTAAACTACTTGGCACTACCTTTATTTAGGGGTGTTCTGATCGATTCGATAAGTCGGATATCTGACTATTTTCGGTTCGGTTAAAATGTAATCCGAATCAAGCTGGTTATCCGGTCCAAAATATCTGAAAATGTTGCATCGGATAACCGGACATCCGATGATCCGAAATATATTAATAAAGTAAAATTTTTATTTAAAAATAACACAAAATTATTAAATTCAACAAAATAAACCGATCCAAGTGATCTGAAATATGCGTGATTCGATCCGTTATCCGACTGATTCGATAAGGCTATTTTTTCATGCATTTTTGATATTACGGATATCTGGCAATCAAAAAGGCGTGATCCGTATCCGATCTGATAACTGCCAATTATCCGATCCAAAACATCCGAAATGAAAAAGTTGCAAAAATTATCCGACTTTTTTCGGATCGATCGGATCACGAATTGGATTATTTTGAACAGTTTAGCCACACTTCTTCATTTTACACATTGAAATTTCACTTTCCCGAAGGTGTTTTAGTGGGGATGATGGGACCCACAGCCGAAAAAGTGAAATCAAAGGGAAAAAAAGTAAAATCGCAACTGGAAAATTGGAGAAATTTTGGCTAAAGGTAGTGCTAAATGACCAAAAAATATATGTAAGGTGTTTTGGTAAATAATTTTTTTTTGTAGAAGTTAGTTATTTCAACTTTTGGGTTTTAGAAGGTAGATTTTGACAATTTGGCCAAAAATTATTCAGCAAAAGGCAGTTTTTGTCCATGGTTGCTTTGTTCTGTTACTGATTACTTTTACATTTTTGCTTGTGTTTTCAAAACTTCCTCTTTCCTAAATTATACAGAATAGAATACCCCTAACATTGAAACAATCTAGTAGTAAGTAGTGTGTGATTGTTATATATCTTCAGTGGGTGATATGGATCATCTTGTTTGATTTGAAATGGAACACTTTTTAGGTATTATTTTTGCTTTCTGCATGTGTTCACAAATGGTCTGTTCATCTATTTATTTATTTAATTATTTTTTTTTTGTGTAGGTTTTTTTTAGTTTTTTTAAAACAATAAATGGGTGTCGCTTCAGTTGCTGAAAGGTATGTGCCATTTATTGTATTTGGTTCTTTTAGTTTATTGTATATTATTTGAGTTGCAACTGTTGTGCAATTTCCTTTTCCATGTCGTTGCTCAATTTTTGAACATAATGTTTGTCTATCTCTATAATATAAACTAGGGGAGGGAGTGTGTTTTCTACATGAGATTACTACACTACTAGTCTTTACTTTTTATTACTTTACATCACATGTAGGTAGGGGCAATTTAGCAAATTGAATATTCTGTAATATACTTTTGATGATTATATCGAATCATTAATAATAAATTCATGATTCGATATTAAGAAGCAATTTTAAGTTAGATGATTACAATCAAATTCATAATTATGATGCTTCGTAATAAATTTATGATTCGAAATCAAGAAACAAGTTTAAGTTGAATGATTACAATCAAATTCATAATTATGATGCTTCGTAATAAATTTATGATTCGAAATCAAGAATCAATTTTACGTTAAATGATTATAATCAAATTCATAATTATGATGCTTCGTAGTAAAATTATGATTCAATATGAATAAGCAATTTTAAGTTAGTTGATTGCAATCAAATTCATAAATATGATGCTTGTAATTATAATTGCAATTGACCCATTAGTTGGTTCAAATCACTTCTACACAAAACAAGGTATAAGTACTAGCATTATATACTTCACATAAACAAATTCTATCAACTGTCATATTAACTGAAATATAAAATATTGTACGAAGTAAAAATATTTCTTTAAGGTATGGCCATGTACACATTGTACTCCATACTTTGGTTAAGCATTAACGTTCCTTGGCATGTTTACTTTTAAAAGTAGTAATGACCACGCTCAATGATTCTGTGATGTGTTAATGAATTTCTTAAGAGTGATTTGCATGCATCATGTGCACTAAAAACTAGTATTCTATGTTCCAAGCATGATGATTGAAATTCTGCTTTTTCCAGGGCTGATTACATGTACATTATGGCACCCACACCGCGCTTTTGATCTGTACATACGAGTCAAAATTGTGCGGCCTTGTTCGAGGTGAATTTTTGATTTTAGGTTTGTTTTTAGGGATTGATCTACTAGATACCTATGGAAGGAAATTACGAAAAGGTATTGGATAGTAGTCGCAAAGTTGGTGACATGAAGAGGAGGAGTGCTGCTAGGTATGCTAAGTACCTAGCTCGCAATGCTATTCCAAAGGTCTCTACTCTGAAGTCGTCAGCAGTGAAGCTTGGCAAGCGTAAGAAACCTGATACAAGTAAGGCCAAGTGCAGGGGCTGTAAAGTTGCTTCTTGTAGGTCTTGGGTTCGATATTACACAAATTTTATGAAAAGTGGGTTGCCTAAGCGCTTGATGTTTTTCGAGAATGGAGATTGGGTTGATCATGAGTTGGATGTTGTTGGATTGGTGAAGAAAGACTTTGAGCATAAAAAGGCTGCTGTTGAAGTGAATTTCAAAGATCATCATCTGGTGATTGATTTTGTGCATATGGTGCAGTTCAACTTCAAAAATTCGTTGGAGCAGCCCATTGCATGGATTGATGAAGGAGGAGGCTGTTTCTTTCCTGAAAATTACACTGATGTTGATGGGCAACATGGCCATTCTCATCCTGAGATTAAGAATGGCGTATCAAATGAACCACAAGAGATCAAGCTGCAGATTGAAATCGAACTAAATCGAACTGGTGACTCAAAGTTAGTGGAATATTGTGTTGAATCTAGTCCCTTTGTCAAACGAATTAAAGTTGGTCAAAATGCTGAAATTGAAGATAGCTGTGATAAAGTGTCTGATGTGAGGAAGAATGAAGGTGTCGGAGAAAATCATCATATTGAGAAAAAAATTGATGTTGAAGCTGAGAACGCTAAGTCAGATTTGGATTGTGATGTTGTGAAAGAAATGTTTTTGAAAGGTTTGGGTTTTGGTTCTGGTCCAAAGGTAGTTGGGATTTCTTCCAATTCAGGTTCACTGTTTCAAGGTCGATTGGACCTTTTCTTGAAGCAGCTTGAGATTACAAAAAAATACCGTGGCAATCCTAATCTTTGCTATGCATGGCTTCCATCTACTAAGGAAGTGTCCTCTGGTATTATGACTTATGGACTTGGTCATTTTGGATTCCAACAAATCAAGTCCATTTACGGCACTGGTATTCATCTCACAGCTGCACACTGTGCTGATGCTAGGTATACCTATGTTACTATTACATATTTCAATTCACCTGACCCACACCACCACCACCTACATACATACATACATGCACATGCAGTAAAAAGATTTGTGGAAGCATATGCTTGCTTGTTATTTATGTACTCATTGCATTTGCTTATTAATCTCTTCCCGATTTGGTATACACACTTTAAATAGTTTTTTGTTTACTGTGCGTATGCATACGCTCATTTTGCAATGCTGCTTGCCCCATTTGGTATAAATTACTTGGATTATTCTCAGCAGTCTGGTATAAAAAAATGCTAGATTTTTTTATATATATTTTTTAAAGAGTGTTTTGTTTACAGTGCAAATTATTGTGATGTTGACGAAAATGGAGTACGACATATGGTCCTTTGTCGTGTCATCTTGGGGAATATGGAGGTAGTTCATCCTGGATCCAAGCAATTCCACCCTAGTAGCGAGAACTTTGACAGTGGAGTTGATGATCCTGCAAATCCATGCCATTATATAGTGTGGAGCATGAATATCAATACCCATATATACCCCGAGTTTGTTGTTAGTTTCAAGGTCCCTGCTGATCACGAAGGTGATATTTTATGTTTTTCCATCTTCGCTGCTTTCGTTTCCCCCCTCTTGTGTTTCTTAACCTGACAAATTTGCATACAATGTTATTACTTACTAGATTAACACCCGTACGATGCACGGTATAAATTAATGCCCTATTTATTCTTTTGGAAAAGCCAATAATATTTTCAATTTTTCAATTGAATTTATTATATAAATTAATGCATTTGACTTGTTTTTTAAATTTAATATGTTTAAAGAAAAAAGTGAAAATAATGAAAAAAACCACAGCTTGCCAAGTAAGCAATATTGATGTCATGCTTACGTCGACGTCGACCTGTTTTAGTATATAGCTATAGATGCTGAAAAGGGAATACTGTTTGGAGCGTAGTGTCTTGGTCAAGTAGCCAAGCAATTTGTACAGTGTTTTTTTGCCTCGTTTAAGATTTTCATGTTCATAGTTCATGCTTCATGCTGTACTGACTACAGTTGAGAGACTGCCCTTTTTGTTAGAGTTTGATTATCCTTGTGGAATGCAGACTTTGTTAGTTCTGTGTGCTTGCTGTTCATAGGATTTCCTTTTTCCCTTGAGAAATAGAATGTCTATTAATGCAGGTCTCAATTTGAAAAGTCATGGTAACCTGGATATTGTTGGAGTTAAGGCAGATCATCAAGGCCCTATGGACCAAAATAAGTTTGCAGCTGCAATTGACAATGTAAGTTTTAACTAGAACTGATTTTCTGCTGACTTTCTCTTTCTTTCTCATGTGAAATGCTGAGAGATGGATTTTGTCGCTCTGTGAGGCCTTTTGCTGCTGCATTGTTGTTTCCTGATTAGAAATTGTTTGTTTTGTATTGATTAGTGCTTGTTCAAAAAGTTGTTTTATAAGTTTGATTTTGTGGTAGTATTTAATACCTTACGATTTGATGTTGGCATTCATGCTCAGGCTTTGTCTAAATGTTTTCTAGTAGGTTATTGATTGACTTTTGGCTTTATGAGGCTGTCAAAAAGCAGACTCTAGCACCTACAAGTTGCTTTTGTCGAATGTTTTTTTCAGTTGATTGGAATGTTGGACTTGAGTGCAAAAGTTTAAGTAGCTTTTTGATACCTGATGTTTGCTTTCCTTTCTTTTGATGACATTTTTAATCCTAAAAGTCTAACAATTTTTGTTTTTCCCACATATTATAATGTTTAATAATGATAATAATATACCTGATACTTATATTTAATTATTTAAGTTAATATTCATGGATAGTCTATGCTATATATAGATTACATATTTACATGACTGTTTCTTGTGGTCTGAAAGGGTATTATATATCTCTTGTAGTTGATGGGTGTGCAATATATTCCAATTTAAAATGCTGTGAAATAGAAAATTACCTATTAGTGAATAGGGACTAGCAAGTTCCATTTCCATTTGTGAGGATACCTTGGGGAAAGTTTGTGAAAAGATGTTGAAAAAACTGCAAAACTTCATAAGGTAATCGTGGCCTAAAAAATTAGGGAGAAAGTGACAACTTGTTGACTTGTGGGTGGTGAGTTTTACTAGTTTGAATCAAAGAGCCTCTAAACTATAACTTCTTGAAAGAATTTAGTACCTCGTGGAAAGTTTGCCACAGGTTTTTCAAGAATGGTTTTTCAAATTTCAATAGTATTTGGAGAATGTAAGTAGACACCGCATGCTCTATTTGACTGTAAGACGAAATGGGTGTGTATGTCTTGCATGATTGCCACACTGACAGGCAGTGAAGCAGNCACAGCTTGCCAAGTAAGCAATATTGATGTCATGCTTACGTCGACGTCGACCTGTTTTAGTATATAGCTATAGATGCTGAAAAGGGAATACTGTTTGGAGCGTAGTGTCTTGGTCAAGTAGCCAAGCAATTTGTACAGTGTTTTTTTGCCTCGTTTAAGATTTTCATGTTCATAGTTCATGCTTCATGCTGTACTGACTACAGTTGAGAGACTGCCCTTTTTGTTAGAGTTTGATTATCCTTGTGGAATGCAGACTTTGTTAGTTCTGTGTGCTTGCTGTTCATAGGATTTCCTTTTTCCCTTGAGAAATAGAATGTCTATTAATGCAGGTCTCAATTTGAAAAGTCATGGTAACCTGGATATTGTTGGAGTTAAGGCAGATCATCAAGGCCCTATGGACCAAAATAAGTTTGCAGCTGCAATTGACAATGTAAGTTTTAACTAGAACTGATTTTCTGCTGACTTTCTCTTTCTTTCTCATGTGAAATGCTGAGAGATGGATTTTGTCGCTCTGTGAGGCCTTTTGCTGCTGCATTGTTGTTTCCTGATTAGAAATTGTTTGTTTTGTATTGATTAGTGCTTGTTCAAAAAGTTGTTTTATAAGTTTGATTTTGTGGTAGTATTTAATACCTTACGATTTGATGTTGGCATTCATGCTCAGGCTTTGTCTAAATGTTTTCTAGTAGGTTATTGATTGACTTTTGGCTTTATGAGGCTGTCAAAAAGCAGACTCTAGCACCTACAAGTTGCTTTTGTCGAATGTTTTTTTCAGTTGATTGGAATGTTGGACTTGAGTGCAAAAGTTTAAGTAGCTTTTTGATACCTGATGTTTGCTTTCCTTTCTTTTGATGACATTTTTAATCCTAAAAGTCTAACAATTTTTGTTTTTCCCACATATTATAATGTTTAATAATGATAATAATATACCTGATACTTATATTTAATTATTTAAGTTAATATTCATGGATAGTCTATGCTATATATAGATTACATATTTACATGACTGTTTCTTGTGGTCTGAAAGGGTATTATATATCTCTTGTAGTTGATGGGTGTGCAATATATTCCAATTTAAAATGCTGTGAAATAGAAAATTACCTATTAGTGAATAGGGACTAGCAAGTTCCATTTCCATTTGTGAGGATACCTTGGGGAAAGTTTGTGAAAAGATGTTGAAAAAACTGCAAAACTTCATAAGGTAATCGTGGCCTAAAAAATTAGGGAGAAAGTGACAACTTGTTGACTTGTGGGTGGTGAGTTTTACTAGTTTGAATCAAAGAGCCTCTAAACTATAACTTCTTGAAAGAATTTAGTACCTCGTGGAAAGTTTGCCACAGGTTTTTCAAGAATGGTTTTTCAAATTTCAATAGTATTTGGAGAATGTAAGTAGACACCGCATGCTCTATTTGACTGTAAGACGAAATGGGTGTGTATGTCTTGCATGATTGCCACACTGACAGGCAGTGAAGCAGTAAATTAAAGAGGTTTTCTTGGAATCTGAGTGGTGTATGGTTTGTTGTTGGGCATGAGTCATCTGCCATCGGATTGCTGGACATAGAAGTTGACGAGGAGTTTGTTGCAATAATATGGGAGGCATCATAAAAAGATATCAAGACATTTTACTATGAGTATTGGCCATAGGGTGATTGTGTTGTGAATGCTGTTTGTAGGTGTGAGTATTGCTCAAGGAATACTAGAGTTGTGTGAGCTTGCAAGTTGTGGTGAACGGCAGGACAATATCTACTTTTTTTATCATGTCTTTGTTGTAACCCTGGGTTAGCTAAATTGTACCGGAGTACTGGTTTCAATAAATTGGTTTAGTAGTTTTGTTAGTAGACCTCAAATTGGTTTCTGTCCTCGACATGTAACGTGACATCTGCACTAGTTGATAAAACAAACTAACACTATTTTTTTGGATAATTTCATAGAAGGGAAAGGAAGAGAAAGGAAATGGGAGGAAGGGAAGGGGAAAGAAGGGGAGGGGGAAAGTAACTTCTGTTTTACCTCCAAACCTCTCCACTTTTGGAGGGATAATTTTTATTGAAGGCGGGAAAATGGATCTGTCCTTCTCCCTCCCCTTTCATCTCCTTACCATGTATCCAAATAACGGGATTTGTTCCCTTTCCTTTCCCTTCCCTCCCTTTCCTTCTATTTTTTTTGTATCCAAACAAAGAGTAAGAGAGATTGGATGTGCGTTTATTTTCCCTGTTTGTTGCGGTGTGTGACTGAGTTTTTCGAATTTTGAAGCTGGAGGCATATGTTTGACTCTTCAGACCTTCAAGTTAATCAGGAAATTACCAATTTGTTGTGGTTTTAGATTGTGCACTTTGTATTTCTGTCTTGGTTTAGATGTTTAGTTGCATGTATTAATTGCATTAGATACCTTTTCCTTTTGTTCTCTTAACGCCTTGCAACATCTGTTATTTTGCGCAAGTTAAATTTCTATCATGTTTATGGCTGTTCATCACATGAGATAGCATATTGACCTATTTTTCTAGGGTTTAAACCTTGATTTTGTTGTTATTAGAGCTTTTCACAACTCACAACTTTCCACACCTTTCCAGGGTATTGATCACTTCTCTAATATAACTAGTGATCGAAGTAAGGAAAGAAGTGCTACTTTGAGTTCATCCACTCCTACTACTGCAAAATCCCCCTGGATGCCATTTCCTTGGTTATTTGAAGCTATTGCAAAAGAAGTTCCGCAGAATAACATGAGGTTGCTACTTGCATATTATGAGCTATTTAAGGTATGGTGTTTTGTGCTCTCCTTTTGTTTACTTGTATTTAAGGTATGGTGTTTTATGCTCTCCTTCATTTCACTTTGTTTTTCAGAACAAGAAAATTTCCCGAGAGGATTTTGTGAAGGAGTTGAGGCTCATTGTTGGAGATGCTCTGTTGAGATCCACCCTAAATAAGCTCAGTTTTAAGGTAAATTTTCTGTTTGTTCTATACAGTTTGCTTGTTTCTTAAGACTGTTTGAGGTCTAATCTCCTAAGTATCTGCTGCTGATGCTCTTATTAGGATAGGGTAGCTTCTTCCCTTTACTATTTTTCTTTTTCCTTTCTTGGTTATCCCAAAATATTTTTATTATTTTGTTGCAGTAAACTAGTCCTCCTTAAATCTCCTATCTCTGCCTCTCTGGCACTCCTCACTATTGCAACACATTCCTATACTTGTTTCTTTTTTGCTTTCTCTTTCCACTATGTCGTGGCTTGTTAGTTTTTTGATGACTCCCTCTTTTTTATAATAATAATAATAATAATAATAATAATAATTATTATTATTATTATTATTATTTTTAATTGTGTTAAAGTTTATGTGAAGATATATGGGGCTGTCAGCATATGTATTTCTATTTCTGACTTATATGATCTGGTCTGAACTTTATTGGTTGACTTCGACCTCTACGAAGTACCAACTCAATCTTCATCCGAGGAAGGTGACTTGATGTTGAATTGATTGAAGTGTGTTTCAGATAGGGGTAGTGTGGAGAGGACAATGTTGGTTAAAGGGTTTGACGTCGGCTTAGTTGGTTATTTACAATGGAACTACATTAATGGCAGGGACATGAGCATTGGAGAATGGTGGAGGGCAAGTTGGTTAGGGGACACATAGGGTTTACAGATTGTTTTCTATACTTCTTACGAAACACAACAAATGGGATTCAAATCCCTTGCGAACACGCTAGGGATCTAAATCATATTCCTTTCCTACCCCTTTCTGGATTCCTTACCTTTCATGGGTTCGCCAGATTGCCCCCAAGTCATTTTCTTGAATTTATCTTATTTTTACTTATTTTCCAATTTTCTTTTTAGGGTCACCACACCGTCCACACTACATGAAACTGTTTAAGGTTTGAAGCTAAAAGTAGGTTGACTTAGCAACTCATAAGTTGACCAGGGTTACTGGAGTGCAATTCAATACCTTATATTTATCCAACACTTTTTGCCTTGGTGCTTATTGTATTCGCTTGACTTAATAGCTGTATACAAACACATCTTTAGTGTCTAGTTCAATTGGGCTCAAGTAGTGAGCAACTAAGTGTATTTAACTTCATTTCAGTTTAAGTTTTCGTTTATTTTGATTATTTTGTATTGTTTCTTCCTATTACACCCTCCACCTCTTCCCAGTCACAATAGAACCACTGTCTCTATCCTAGCAATATTGACCTTATATATCCTACCATTAATTACCTTTTCATGAAATACTCTTATTTCCTTGCACGTCTATTGATCAATGTGCTAGGTGCTTGTACTACCTGCTGTTCCCATAAGTTAATTTTAATGACTTGGATTTCAAAGTTTGACATGTAGAATTTGAACTCGGTGCTGGAATTAAGATTGTGGTTTGAAGCTAGTATAGATTTATAGGTATAAATCTGTAGTCTCTTTTATTTGGTGATTTAAATTGGAGAGCATTTTGCAATGTTGTAAGAAATAGGCTTAAGTTGTCAGGACCATTATAAATAGGCAAAATTACAGAGAGATGCCGTCATGGTGAAGAGGTTATTGGAAATTACTGAAGTTTCAATACTGATGTGTAAATGAGAGATATACTAGTGAATAGTGATGGGTTTCTTCATGTGCAGATGTGAAAATGAATTGTTCAATTGTTGTTTAAGTTGGATGGCCTCCATGTGCCAGTAGTGTGGTTCTGGTAATTCTGGATGGTTAATATACAAATCCTAAATATGCCATTGAGGAGGCTTGCAATGAAAACTTCTGACTGTTTTGTAGGATTGCTGCACAAGAAGGTATGAAATTGGATTGGCCAAATAGTTCTGGTTGTTAATTCCTCTTCCTGTGTTTGAATTGTGGTCCTGGTAATTCTTTGTGGTATGGTTGATATGTTTTTGTTTGGCGACACATATCAAGCCAAAACTGTGGTATTCTTTGTGGTATGCCTGATAAGTTTTTATGGTCAGCACAGGAAAATCGGTATGCTTTATATGTATTGTGCTCTTCATGTACTTGCTAAGTTGTTATTCCTTTGGAGTATGCTTGATATGTTTTTGTTGATTTTTTTATTTAATGCAGGTGCCCCAAATGAATGACAACATGATGGCTGTGCCAAAGCATGAGGTAGAAAGTTAAAAGGTAGCCCTGTATTTGGGGAGCTATATAATAAATTTGTTTTTCGCGTGGGAGGAATGCGTCGACATGAAATTTGTGAATATTGATACTTTTTCTTGGCTCTCAAGTTTCAGGTTTAATTAGCTTGCATTTATTGTTAATTTGTTGAACATTGGTCATAAGTTGATTTTAAACTTGTTTAGTTTGGAGATCAAAACCCTATGGGACTAGTGTTGTGTGTTTTTTTTGTCTGTTTTGCATTTGATCAGTGCTTATGGAAATAATTTTGTGTGAAACAATTTAGTTTGATATTTTGCTAGAAATACAGTATTTGCTTATCCTCTTGTTAGTAACTTGTGTTAGTGTTCTTTGTGCAAAATCCGTTTTTGGGTGTGTTAGACACAGTTAGAAATTAGGAATCCCACTTCTGGGATATCTATCCTATTATGATGGATTTACGTCTTACACTCTTATACAAAATATATATTGATTTGTTATGGACTTTTACTCTTATATCTTTGTCGTAATATGATAGGAATAAATGTGAGGTTCCTAGTCTTACGGTTTCTAATATTTAGAAATCTGATATTAGTCCTTTGTGTCCCTGTTTTTTGGGTTTGTATCTTTAACCTTTTATTAAGGTTAAATATACTTTAAGATAATATTCCTGGTATCTGATTGTATTTGGCAAATCTGCGTTTTTAAATATTTGTTCTTTTAGGAAAGATGGTGATGGTCAATATTTCACTGCTGTAGTATGATCTTGAATGATGGTAAACCTGTGCCTATGATTGTTGGTAGTCTTGTTTCCATGTTGCTTAATTGTAATATGAATCCATCTAGGCTACAATCTTTTCCCTAATATGGTTCTGCTTTTATCAAATTGTAAAACATGTTTTGCAATTTCATTGAATCATAATTGCAATTTGTCACTGATTTTTAATTAAGATTCTGTCTATGCACTATCTTATATTTGTGGTAAAGGATAGTGAATGCAATTTATTTAAACTTGGACTCTAGGACATGTTTGACAATGAAGTTGTAGGCGTTGGTTGATATCTTGGTCGAAGATGAATTAAAGTCATCTTTACATTATTCATTGGATTGGCGCTTGGTCTATCACTTTATTGTAATACTAATACAAGTGAATTACGAAAGAACAATGTAAACCAAGATGATAGAACAAAGATGGACAACAATAGAAAGAGAAGAGTCATGAAAAGGAAGAGGTCAACCATTAAAAAATAGTTTGAAAAGAAATCTTGAGTGAAAAAACAAAGGAAAAGAGTGAAAAATATTTGGGTATTGCAGCATTACAACGTCCTGTGAGATCATTTTGCGTAAGATTTAAGTAAATGCTTAATTTTAGAAGATGCGTCAATAACCTAATTCAATTAAAAGGAATGGTATGATTTGGTTATTATAAAAGCCTTGAATTTTTCAATAAGCAAAAATTTCCCAGAAAATCATCAACATCATGCAATATTTTCTATGAAGAGGGGAGGCCCAATAATTGTCTTCCTAAAAATCAATAGCCTTATGGTGGTTTTTTGATTGAGTTTTGAACTTATATGTTCAAATAGCCAAAAACTATGTTTGAATTTTTTTTTTACCAGCTGAAAAGCTAAATTTTAAGCCTAAATTATAAAAGCAATTTTTGTCTTTTTATTATGATTAATGATGATTAATAGTATATAGTAAGTAATGATTAATGATTAATAGTAAAAGTAAGTAATGATTAATAGTAAAAGTAAGTAATGATTAATAGTAACTAATTAGTTGTTACTTTTCATAATGCATATCTTTATTATACTAGTGAAGTCTTTTCTGGTTTGTTTTGGTTTATGGTGCACTTATATATGAAAAATTGCAAAAGAAAACCTTTTAAAAACTTTTTTTTTTGTCAAGAGGAACCTTTTTTAAAAATATTTTGCCAAGAAAAACCTTAAACAATTATTTTTTGGATAGAAGAAATCTTAAGCCCGATTTTCGGTGTTGACTACCTATTTTAGGCATTGACCGACTTTTTTTTTTTCTATATGCACTCCGTTTTTCCCTTTTTTTTCTACAAACTTCATCTTCCCCACCTTAACCAACAACACCTAACAATATCTGAACCCTAAAAATTAAACTCTTTTACAATCTCAAAATTTCAACAACTATTTACAAAATCACATTGATTAATAACTGTTGTTGCTAAAGCAATAAGGTGGGGTAGGGACTGTGAGGATTTCGCTGACGTAGACTGGATGCGTGAGTGGATTGGTTGCCTGTTGACGTACCCTCCAAGTACCTGCAAAAAAGGGACAATAATCCTCGTAGGATTATTTCCCCCTCCGATGCTTAAGTAAGTATTTGAAGGAGAGTAAGTAAACAATAATCAACAAGTAAACAATTCTAGAGAGAAGTTCTAGAGAGAAGTTTCCCTTTTTAGTAAGTGTTTTTTGTCTTGATTTCAGTGTCCCTGTTATCAGAATTTTTGGACTATTTATAGCCTCAAGTACAATTTCTTACCCACTGAGATTGTGACACTTGTCATCATCTCTTTGATTATCTTCCTTCATTTGCCTAATGGGCTTTTTAGAAGGGAAGTTTAAGGCCCCATGGTTTGTTTTAGCTCTTTTTGTCATTGACGAATAATAGCTTGACATGTGGCAGATGTAGAGTTACAAATGGACCAGTAAAAAGGTGACACGTGGCAGTGTGGGCCCACTCATGGCAGACTCATCACTGCCACGTGGCAATCCTATGCTGGCATTTTAAGGACTCGTGGCCCAATTGTGATATGACACGTGGCCATGTGGGGTCCACTCATAGCAGACTCATCACTGCCACGTGGCAATCCCATGTCATCTCTTTATAGGGACACGTGGTCCACTCAGAAGCTGACACGTGGCGGCTGACTTGTCATGCCACATCAATAACAATCTCAAATTCTCTCTTATTTATCATCGATTTCCACAAATTAACACTTACCCACTTTATAAAAACTTCAACCTTTTTGCGAACTTGTGTTTCTCTTGTCGAAGCTCAAGATGTTTCCACTGCTTTCGAAGAAAAAGAATCATCTACTACTAATCTTTTTACTTTTGACGCTTTTCTTAATTTCCTAGAATCAATTTGTGTGGTTTCTTTACTAGTAGTTTCGGTTGAATTTTTGGTGAATTGGGTTTTTGTGAAACAGCATATTCATGGATTAGTCTTGTTGGGAAATAGGGTATTGGTGTGGATATGCAGTTGATTCTGCAATCCGAAGGTGACAATGGAGCCGAGTTTGTGGGTCCCCCATAGTGTTGAGATCGGATTTTAAGAAAATTGGAGGTAAAATTGGTAAATTGAGTTTTATTTAAGAAAAATTAGAGGTAAAGGAAAAATAGTGTAAATAGGAGAAACTAGTCGGTCAACGTCAAAAATGGGTGGTCAACAGTGGAAATTGGGTCTAAGGTTTATTCTGGAAAAAAAATTGGTGAAGTTTTCTCTTGGCAAAAATATTTTTAGAAGGTTTTTCTTGGCAAAAGAAAAAAGTTTTTAAAAGATTTTATTTGACAAATTTTCTTATATTTATAGTTTATGTTATTCAATATTACACTCAAAAATTATGTTGTGTTGAGTTTAGTGCACTGTAGTATTCTAGCCCATCGCGAGATAAGAGTTTTGATTTAGTCTTTATTTAGTTTTAATATTAGTGTTACTGATATACTCCCTCCATTCCTATTTGTTTGATACGCTTTGATTTGCACATATGTCAATGTAATTGTTTGACCTTAAATATCTTTTGTTGTGTATATGTAAAAATATAATAATCTGATATTGATAACGTACTCATTGAGACGAATCTAACAAGACCCCATATGATTATATTATGTTTACATATTGAAAGGAATTTAAAAAAATTCTCCCATTCTATAAATAGTGTCAGATTCTAAACGCATCAAACATTTATGAACGGAGGGAGTACATGATTTTATATGCAACTTCAGGAAAGCGGAGAAGTTATAGACATGTGAATGAAATGTTCATAGATACGCAAGGTTAGTGATTAAGATAAATATGAAAAGAAAGAAATATATGCTCCGAAAAAAATATAAAAAGAGAAGGGGTGCTTGGGACATGATACTATAAAAACTTTAAAGACATGAGATAATACTACCTATGTTACTTTTTCTGTGCAACTCTTGAGCTTGCACAAACTCCTAGAAAAAATTTCCTAATGACTACAAAATAAGGGTACTAATTAGGGGGGAAGAAAATAGATAATCAACACCACAACAACCACCCCCACCATTGGCATGCCGCCACAATCACTTAACCAAAACCACTGACACGCCACCACATCCACCGAAACCACCTCACCAAAACTACCAAAGCCACCGAAACCAAAACTACCAAAACCACCGAAACCAAAACCATCGAAACCACAACACAAAGATCAAATGTTAGATCGAAGGCCGGCAAAGGTTGGATAGAAGGATAGATCGAACGTTGTGGGTTCAAAATGGCTAGGGTAGTTGTTTGGGTAGAAGGTGGTTGGCTAGGGAGGTGGTAAGGGGTACTGGTGGAAGAAGAAGGGTGGTGGAGGTGATGGAAGAAAAAGGGTGGTAATTAATGGTCATGGAAGAAGAATAAGATGCAAGAGGGTAGTGATCATGGTGGTGGCTGGTGGCACAAGCAGGGTGATTATTAGTTTAATTAATTTAGATTAGTAGTTAATCAGTTTTAGATTAGTAAACTAAGTAAGACTAACACATTTTAATTGGGGGTATTTTAGGAATTTCAGTTAAAAAATTTACCAAAAAAGGAAACCTTTGAAATGTTGCATATAATTTGCAACATCCAAAAACAAAGTTGTTGCACATAAAAAGTAACGGAGGTAGTATTTGCCATTATATTGGAAAACCATGGGAGCATGTTAAAAATTCTGTAGTACTCTAAAAATTTTGAACTCATTTAGTTTTTTTTTGAAATAAATATCAATTCATTAATTAATAAATGAGTCATACGACATACAATAGAGATCAAAATTAACAAATACAAAACAATCTTAATCGAATAATATTCAAATTGGACAAAACTATGATCGTTGTATATAAGATTTGACGTGATCAATACCCTCTTCTACATCGCTGTTCTATACTGTCTTCGACGAGGGGGTCTTTCGATCTATTGTAGTTTTGAGACTGAGTACAATTTGACCTGATTGATTGTAGACGTAGAATCGACATCTGATTGTAGACGTAGAATCGACATCTGTTGCGACCCCGTACAAATCTTCATTAACAAATTAAAACATCCAATAAAAATAAAACTCTAACCCTAAACTCTCATAAGGAGAGAGATATAACCCAAAATATGGGTAGGTAAAACCCAATATATGGGTGTAAGACTCCATACTAGGGAGATAATGAAGATTTATTATTGACATAAACAAAAAACTACTGGAAGAAGGAAAAAGAGGGGCTTACCATCGGCCGATGGTGGTAGCCCCTAGATCTGAAAACTGGGGTTTTTAGAGAATGGGAGAAAAAGAAAAGTGAAAATGGGAGAGGAGAGAGCAAACTAGGGTTTTAATTATTAACAAAATTCATTATTAGTTTGCTGAACTCATTTAGTTAACATTTGATAGATATATAGGTTGAATTTACTTTTGATGCATAGGAACCTAAAACTCTGTACAAAACTATGACTAAAAGATCATATGAGCACCACTCTGTAGCCTGCACCAGATTAATGTATATTTTCACATTTTGATAGTAATGGTAAACCGATAAACAAGTTTTCCTAGCTATTAATGCGTGCAATCCATTCTATCTGATTTTTATGTAATAAAGATGAGTTTTCCTAAATTTTCTAAAAATACTAGATTTTGATATGGTGAAAAAAAATATTCTATTAATATTGGAATGTTAACAAGCCGATAGTTCATGAACACTCAGTCGCATATAAATAAACGAATCTCAAGAAAATTTTCAAGCTCGATTAATAAATAAACAATACTCGAACAACTTGTTACCAACTCGTTAAGGCTAGCTAACAACTCGTTCAAGTTCATTTATAAGCTTGTTTAAAGATATTTTGTATTTGAACTTGTTGATTTAGTTTTAAACATACATATTTGGATATTTGAACTTAAGCTCAAAAAATAAACAAGCCAAGTTTAAAGAGCGACAATTTAAATGAATCAAACTTAAACAAGATTATTTTTGAAAGCTCGGATGTACCAATGAGCTCAGCTCAAGCTCTACTAAAATTTATCAAAGTTAATATTCCACTAGACTCATTCACAATCCTAATCGACAACCCTAATAATGTACTCCGTATGACATTTTGTTTCAAGTCTTTTAACGTGATTCACGTATCTACGTTGTTACTGGTTTACACGTGAAAAAAAATCATTCCAAGTAACGCATGAAGATTTGATTTGATTTTCTTCTGTTTGTTTGGTGGTATAAATATAGCAATTAGAGAATTGAGGAAATTCGAACTATACATATCAAAGAAGATATATAAAAAGGAGGAATTATAATTTTATAGTTTAATTTGCTGTTTAAACAAAACAAAAGAAAATGGCCTCTCAATTGTTGATGATCTCTTCTCCCTTCAATCATCTAGTAAGCAATCTCATCTCATCTTATCTTCTGCTTCATCGATATTCATCACATATACTACGTACACCATTAATTAGTATTTGTTCGTTCTTGTTTTCTTTAAGCTTGACTTTTAATGTGATTTTGTTTATAAAAGAGCTATGTCTAGTTTCTAACAGTTAGATAGATGTAAGCTCCGCATCCAACAAGTGGATATGGTAAACTTAGATAATTTTGAGTGGCACTAATTTTATACATATAACATACTATGCATGCGTATACCATTAGTGTTTGCATACTTCTCATATATTACCCCTTAAAGTTGGCCATATTTACAATAATGACTTGCTAGATGCAAATTTTGCATCTAACGGTACAAACTAAGAATTTCCCTTTTAAAAAAACCGTATAAGTTAGAAACTTAGAGAACATTATTAATAATTCAAGGCCATGTTCTCCTCGTCGACTTATTTTTACTTATTTTCAGCAAAAATAAGTTCAGATATGCAAAAATAAGTTGACGGGAATAAGGCCTAAGTGGCTGAAAAAAATACTTATAAAAAGTGTTTAAAAACTTTAGGTCAAGGAAAACGTACACAATACACATGTAGGCATAAATATAACAATTAGGGAATTAGTAATGTTATCAAATACTAAGTGATGTATATAATCTCTGTAGTGCATTGAATATATGCATATTAACGTATTGCATGATCATTTGGCATTTTGGTGTAAGGTTAAGTTATTTTGATGAAAAATATATATTTTTCATGCAAAATGATCTAAGAAAAATATTTTTCAATATAAAACAAAATCGTAAAGTAAGTTTTTTTTTTATTTGTTTTGTTTTGGTCGAATATAACTCGTAGAGAAAAAATAAATTAATAGGGAAAGGGGGACAAAGATGTAAGGAGAAAGGGGGATAGGATAGTAATGAATATATGAAGGAAAATGTGACATATGTTGTTTACAAAGTGAATATAAGCTTTCTTTTTTGAAGAAAGGTTTCAATCCACCTTTGAAAAAATTAATTTCCAACCCTTACCAAATCTAAAAAAAAAAAAGAGAAAATGATAGAAAATTATTTTTCGAAAAATGTTTTCTTCCAAAACAAACAGAACATAAATCAGTAAATGTAATAATTAAAACTTTATAAAGTTGTCAAAATTTGGTAGATGGATATTTTTTCTCGTGGTTTCTGATTCACTATCATATCTAACAATTTAATGTTTCTTGTGCAATGTACTTTTGCTTATAATAAGGGGACAATATAAATGATTTCAAGCCATTTCAATCTATCATAAGTCTCATTATCTCATTACACATATATATATATCCTCAATATATTTCTTGTTGTTTTCTCTTACGTACTTTTCCTATTTTGAATCATCAAATTAAAGTTGGATTTTGGATTATATCAAAGGAGCTCCTCAACAAAGAATAGAAGGTTAAAAATGAATTCTCATTCCAAGGTAGTATCTTTAATTTCATCTTTTGTATGTATCAACTTATTGTTTAGCTATTTGAGCAATACTTATGAGCCATGGCCAACTAATATTGAGGCATTTTTTGACTCCGTTCCGAATGCTATAATCAAATTCTTTGTTTATTAATTATTCTAAAATAATGCATGTCACACTACTAATATTTTAAAATTGACGTAAATTTATCCTAAACTAATTAAAAATTATAATTTCATAAAAAAAAAATTAAAAAATTTCAAAATACCAATGCAAAAATGGTTTAAAGTTGCCCTAGATTATACATTAAAATTACATTATACACTCAAGATTTCTTGTTCAAAAAAGAAAAGGTAGTAGGAGAATGGGAAATGCACATTATAATTAGAATACTTAATCAAATAATTTTTGTCTTCATGAAACATTTCTGTGCAAATATCATTGTAATACTTTCATTGTAACATGATTATATACTATTACTCCGTATTATTGTTGTTAGTAGTATTACGGAGTAGTAAAAATTCGATTATCCATTTTATTCATACATTTTACATTAGAACAAATTCACCAACATCCATATATTTTAATTAAAAGTTAATGGCTTGTTCAATTCAGTATAGTACTGTAGTTGTAAGTTTACTTAAGTTCTGACAAAAATGATAATTGGTCAAATTTGTTATAATTGGGATCATTTTAGAAAATATATTAAACAACAGTTAAATCACAGTTTATGATTTCCTTTAGATGGTTAATTTACAAAACAGCTCAAACGTGGAAACAAAAAAATGATAACTTTTTTTTTAATTGGTGTTTAGACTCACAAGGGAATGTGAGAATGAATTGCAAGATCTTCTAAATCGGAAAGTAATTCTACTCTAATCAATTATGTTATCTCAATCGGCCAAAGGATTATATGAGTCTTAATAAATCAAATAAAATGATGTTAAATGTTACAAGAATATAAGTTTACAACTAATAGTAGTTTTTTTATTTGATTTGAAATGAACTAATTAATGACCTAAAAAATTTAGTTTCAAATCAAATAACAAAAAAATCCCTCCTTAATTGTACGTAATAAGATATAACCGGTTCAATAATATAAATTTCCGATATACATGGAGATATGGGTGTACAATCGTAAATTTAAATTAAGTTGCAAATACTTCGTATCGTACCATATATATAGGTTTTACTCATATAAATGAGAATTAATTTTCATTTTCCGCGTCCCAACTACCACCGACAAGCACACATTTTTATGACTACAAATTAGTGGTCAATTGGACATGCATGTGAAAAAAGCACGCACTCCCATTAAATTAAATGACTACGGAGTAGAAGGAAGGCTACCATAATTGGGATAATACGAGTAAATGTTTATAGCAACAGTACTTTTAGGGCATGATGCCCATACCTTACTACTAAAACAGGTCAACTTTATACACGTGTTAAGCTTTTATTGGTGACATTATCTTCTCTTAAATTACGTTAAGTTTTCAGCTTTGAAAATTACTTTGCTATAGTTAATGCTTTAAATAATTACTGTAGTTATTGCTTAGAGTATGTTTATCTTCAAGTCTTAAAATTTGGGGTGCATCATCAGATTAGGTCTTAAGACCAAATTTTAAGACTTGTGCTTAAAACTTGTCCCATTTTTCTCTAAAGAACTTAACCAAGTCTCAAATTGAATCTTGAAATTCCAAGACTTAACTTAAGTCTTGAGATTGAGACCCACTCAAGTTTTATTTAGCTTTGTTCATTAATTAATGTTATTATCATATAGTAAATTTAAAAAGATAAGATAAAAAACAATATGTCATATATTTGAGTCTTTAGGGCTAAAGTGATAAACTCTCTTAAATAATTATATTCCTAATACGCAGTAAATAATTTACTATGTTGTGATCAATAAAGAATCAAACTTTATTATACCCACATTTTTTCATTACATATNGATTTGGGGTGCATCATCAGATTAGGTCTTAGGACCAAATTTTAAGACTTGTGCTTAAAACTTGTCCCATTTTTCTCTAAAGAACTTAACCAAGTCTCAAATTGAATTTTGAAATTCCAAGACTTAACTTAAGTCTTGAGATTGAGACCCACTCAAGTTTTATTTAGCTTTGTTCATTAATTAATGTTATTATTCATATAGTAATTTTAAAAAGATAAGATAAAAAACAATATGTCATATATTTGAGTCTTTAGGGCTAAAGTGATAAACTCTCTTAAATAATTATATTCCTAATACGTAGTAAATAATTTACTATGTTGTGATCAATAAAGAATCAAACTTTATTATACCCACATTTTTTCATTACATATAGGTGAAAGAAAAATATTTTTTTTATTTCATCTATCTACAACTGTATTATTTATTCTTATATAAAATGTGCATCGTACGAGAAGCTAATCTCGTTAAATATATTATTGTGAGGAGGTTATGACTTAGACCCTGTTCTTCTCGTCTTATTTTTACTTATTTTCAGCAAAAATAAGTTCAATTCAGCAAAAATAAGTTCAGTTCAGCAAAAATCAGTTTTAATTCTTAATAAATTGTTAATGATTTCAGCAAAAATAAGTTCAGTTCAACAAAAATAAATTCAGATCAGCAAAAATAAATTCAGATCAGCAAAAATAAATTGAGCAAAAATAAATTCAGATCAGCAAAACTTTGGTCGTTAATTTAGAATATTATCTTATTTTATGTTAAAATTCTTTGGTGGACAATTAAAATTTGTNTAATTCAGATCAGCAAAAATAAATTCAGATCAGCAAAAATAAATTGAGGAGAACAAGGCCTTATAGTATTAATAAATTATGTGCTATCCTACAACAAACTAGAAGGGCAAGTTGAAATAAAGGGTTTGTTAACGGATTTGTAATAGTACGCTTCATTAATATTGAATTGCGCACCGTGTTGGTTTGAAAAAGGTTTCGTGTTTGTATATATCATCAAATCTTTCAAAAGATTTTAGGAAAGTGATTACAAATGTTAATTGTTTGCACGAGTTTTACGTTATATTATGCACTGTACAACGTGTTATGATCCTTTAGAGTTTAGCAAGACTTTACGTTTTTACGTATAGAATTATTGTATTAATTTGATAAACTTTGGTCGTTAATTTAGAATATTATCTTATTTTATGTTAAAATTCTTTGGTGGACAATTAAAATTTGTCCACCATAGTTAAACATGGTCAAATTAATGGGAACATGACACGTATTAGGTTGTATAATGTATTTTAAGTAATATAATTTGTTTTATGTAATTTAAATTATGTATTCACATGTTAAATTATGTAATTTGAGTAGTATAATTTGTTTTATGTAATTTTAAAATATTGTATAATAGCGTTCAGTATAATATCACATATAATGCATCACAATGTATAATTTTACTATTGCATTTACATTGTATTGCTAAAGTATATTTAATTTTATCTATACAAAATACTACGTACATATTGTATTAAAAAAAAAAAAACTAAATATTTTAAATTAATAGATGACGCATTTTTATTGGTTTGATCATGTTTGAACTTAGTGGAGATATTTTTAAATATCCGCCAAAGCAAGATCCTATTTTATGACGCATCATTACCAATGTAATTGCAGGATATTGCTATAGAGCAAGATAGTAACCAAGAACAACCCCAAAATGAAAGATCATGGGAAAATATGAAGTTTTGCCCTACTAAGCTACCTCAAGAACTAACGTCTCCACCATTAGTTACCGCACTTAAAACCGCAATCGACGGAAACCATGCAAGTTTTCAATTTCCAGGACACAACTTAGGCCATAAAGCACCATCGTCAATGACTCAACTCATTGGTGAATCACCTTATTGTTACGACGTAGGAGAAATCCAAGATCAATTTACTCGAAAAAGCCCTATTTTAGAAGCTGAGAAACAAGCTGCAAAGGTGTTTGGTGCATCAAACACTTGGTTTCTACTTGGTGGTTCAACTTGTGGTAATCTTGCGGCCATTATGGGTACTTGCAATCCTGGTGATACATTGATTTTGCCGCGAAATTGTCACATTTCAGTAATTTCTGCTATGGTTTTGTGTGGAGCTATACCCAAGTATGTGTTTCCTGAATACGATTCTCATTGGGATTTTGCAACTTACATCTCTCCATCCGAGGCAAGTTCTATCGAAAATGCTTGGTTGAAATATCTATATTTGCTAGTGGTCACCCTAAGACCCTGTTCTTTTGCGCTTATTTATTTAATGGGATGGAACTTAATTGAATTCTGCACTAGACTAAATAACTTACTAAAAACAGTTTTAAATATTCAAGTAAGTTAAAATCTACTAAGGGCCTGTTTATTTCAGCTTAAAATCAGTTTAGTTCAGTTCAACTCTTTTTTTATTTTGCTACTCATTAATTTTTCATTAAAAAAAAAAACTTTCAGTTCAGTTCAGCTCTAATCAACAAGCTCTAACTAACAAATTAAAATGAGTTCTAAAAAACACGGCCTAACTATGATCATCAAATATCTACATTCCGAAGTCACACGTAACCACGTACAAGACCACATGATTTTTATGATTGTACATTTGCATTGTTCATTGTAGCTTAACTTACTTAGGCTCCTTCATTATTGTTGTTCGTTGTTATCATAATTACTATGTAAAGTAATCAACTTGATATGGCATAGTAATTTTTATGACAATATGTTATAGGTAGAGAAGGCGATCAAAGAACTAGAACAAGAAGGCAAGAAACCAGCTGCAGTTTTTATTACTTCCCCAACATACAATGGTATAAGCAGCAACGTAAAAGGAATATCCGAAATCTGTCATTCTCGCGGTATTCCTGTGATTGTAGATGAAGCTCATGGAGCTCATTTCAATTTTCACCCACAACTTCCGATTTCTGCCCTTAAACAAGGCGCAGATGTGGTAGTTCAATCAACTCACAAAGTGTTGCTTTCGTTTAGTCAATCGTCGATGCTACACACATCACATAATTCGCTAGTACAAAACGAAAATATCAACAGATGTCTTCAGATACTTCAGAGTACTAGCCCAAGTTTTCTACTTATGGCCTCGCTTGATGCAACTGCATTCGAACTTAAGGAGAACCCTGAATTAGTCTTTGACAACGCGATATATTTAGCAACTGAAGCTAAGTATGCACTCAAACAAATCCCGGGTATATCCGTTCTAGAGTATCCTAATATTGACCCTCTAAGAGTTACTATAGGGGTTCATGATCTTGATGTTTCGGGATATGAAGCAAAAGACTTCTTGTTCGAGGATCAAAGGGTGGTTCCGGTCCTTACTGGCTCAAAATCCATTACATTCTTGTTCGCTCCAGGGAGCTGTAGGGACCATGTGGCTAGGCTAGTCACGGGGTTTAAGAACCTAGCATCATCGCGCCTCCTACACAAGAACGGAAACATGGGAGATCATAAGCACATTACATTGAGACCATTTGTTGATATCGACATGAAGCTTACTCCTAGGGAAGCCTTTTTTGCTAAGAAAAAAATTGTGGATATAGAAGATACACTTGGGAAGGTTTGTGGTGAGCTTATATGTCCATATCCACCAGGTATTCCGGTAATGATTCCGGGCGAAGTGATATCGGAAAAGGCTTTGGATATTTTGCTACAAGCTAATGCAAGTGGTGCTAGGATTACTGGAGCTTCTGATCCTCTTTTGTCATCCATTGTTGTGTGTGATGTTTAAGTAGTCTTAGAGAATATGGTGGTTTCGTTTATCTTTTCTTTACTCCTTATGATACATTGGAACTTACCTTTGAGCTATGTTTTGTAGATTCATGTTGGAGTTTAATTTGTTACTTGTGATTTTATTTTATTTTGTTGTTTCAAAATAATTTTTTCCGTATTTAATACCTACTACAATAGAATCAAATAATTGATTAACACATGAACTCCTCAATGATGAGTAAAGTTTTGTCAAATTATTGATCATTTTATCTTTGTCATCAAGTAAATTTTCTTGAAAAGGCAATAAGAACGTCCCATCACAATGGAAAAGCTATGGTTGCCTTCCTCCAAAATATCTCCGAAAGAAGGATCAATTTTTTGAAGTCGAAACCAATCATATGGAGTTGTGGTAACGCAGAGCATGTGGTAAAAGTAAGACGGAGATAGCCTCCGGAATCTAAACAACCATAAAAACGTTCCAAGAGAGAGAAAAGGCTATTCTTCCCTTCTTCTGAAATATCTCTGAAACAGGGATGATAACAAGTACTTAGAGGTAAAACCGATCATGAGGAGTCTTGTGGCGACCCATAACACATGAATGCTATAATTCACAGTTTTCGGAGGCTTCGGGGACCAAGAAAAAATATTCTGAATATTTTACATGCATGTTACCTGTAAGCTAAATAGGGATCCTGAGCATCTAATTTCTATAGGAGAGCAAAACAACCATGGTTCACATTTTGCGAAATATCTTCATAAGAGGGATGATAACAAGTTTTTAGAGAATCAAACTGATCATGGGGAGTCCTCTAGCGACCCATAACAAGTATTTTAAAAAATTGAGTGAAAATAATAAGTAGCCTATGACAAGAATCTAAAAGTCGAAAAAGAATGCTATGGGATCCACAAGAAAAAAAATTCCGAAAACTTTACACGGTGCCCCTATGATTAAAACCGATCTTGGGGAATCATGTGATGGCCGATAGAACGTAGAAAAAAAAAACAAGAGGAAAATAAGACGTTATTATCCACAGTTTTTTGGGGTTCCGAGGTCCCAAAAAAGCTGAAAATTGCCCGGGGTACCTGTAAGGTAAAAATATGAACCCAAACCAAAGATTTGGTGTGACAAGTTCATAAGAGGGATGATAACGAGGTTTTAGGCGATAGGATTCAAATTGAGGCTATTTTTCCCTTCTCTAGAAGAGGCCATAAGATGGATCATTAGAGGTCTTTATAAGTCGAAACCGGTCATGGGGAGTCATGTGGTGGTCCATAGAAGGTGGTTAAAATTGACGAGAAAAAATGATAGGGCTCGAGACAACCCCTCCGGAGGCCCAAAACAAAGGCTATGATCCACTGTTTTTATCGGGTTCCGAGGTCCCGAAAAATAAATTACCGAAAATTGTTAAGGGTGTCCGTAAGGTAAACATATGAACCCTAAACAAAGGATTTGGGGTAAAAAGTACATAAGAGGAATGATAACAAGACTTTAGACGGTTTCATATGAGGTTGTTTTTCTCTAATATAAAAGAGGCCATAAGAGGGATCAAAAGAGGTCTTTAGAGGTTGAACGAGATTGTGGGGAGTCTTATGGTGGTCTATAGCAGGTGGTAAAAACATGAGGCAAAAAAAAAAAAGACAGGGCTTGAAATAGCCCCTCCGAAAGCATAAAACAAAGGTGATTATCCACGGTTTTTCCAGGTACTAGGGTCCCGAAAAATGAATTGCCTTATATTTTCTGGGGTGCCCGTAAGGTAAAATTATGAGCCCAGACCAAAAGGATTTGGGGTGAAAAGGCCATAAGAGTAATGATAACAAGGTTTTAGACGATCAAACATTAAGGATAGTTGTTTTTCCCTTCTCTGGAAGAGACCATAACAGGGATTATTAAAGGTCTTTATAAGTCGAAACAGATCGTAGGGAATCCTGTGGTGGTCCATAGCAGTGGTAAAAAAAAAAGATAGAAAAAAAATGACAGGGCCTGAGACAACTCCTCCAGAGGCCTAAAACAAAGGCTATATTCCACTATTTTTTACGGTTTCCGAGGTCCCGAAAAATAAATTGCCGAAAATTGTTCAGGGTGTTCGTAAGGTAAATATATGAACCTAGAACAAAGGATTTGGGGTGGAAAGGTCATAAGTAGGATGATAACTGATATGTGTGGTTTTTATAGTGTTTTTCCCCTTGCTTCGAGTCAATTTTATGCCTAGAAGTTGTTAATCTGGCTTTATTTTAGCTCATTCGATGTTCTTTAGCTAATTTGAAGTGTCTCGTCAAGTTTGATTAATTTCCGGCAATTTTAGAGCATTTTAGTTGATTTTTATCATCCACGGTTGTTATGCTCGGTTTTGGTATGTTTTGTAATTTCAGGCACGAAAACCGAGGCTCAGAACGAAGCCGGAAAGCTTAGACGGGATAAGAATGAAGATGCATGGAAATGCGTGTCAAGAAGTATAAAACAAGCCTTAAAGAACTTATGAAGAAATAAGAAGAAAAGGAAGCAAAATAAACTTCTGAGGTCATTATGCGGGCGCATAAAAATACTATGCGGGCGCATTTAATGTAATCAGCAGCTGAAGAAGCGTTCTGGAGGTCAGATGCGGGCGCATAAACCTCCTATGCGCCCGCATCAGACGTTTTTCCCGATCTTTTTATTCGTCTTTTAATTTCTTTGTACTTAGGCTTTGTAAGCCCAACTTGGGTACATTAGGCACGGTTTTCTAGGCAAAACAACTGATGCTTTTCAGAATTTAGAATTACTCTCTTAGGATATAGAATTCAGCACTTTTCTCTGTCAAATTAATTGAGGGAAAATTAGGGTTTTTGTTCATAACTTTGATTTTCAATTCAATTCAAGTCTTCGATTCGTTCTTCAATTTGGTAATTCTTCTGTTTTTGTTCTTTATTTTAGTTAATTTATGCTTTTTAGTCTTTTTAGTTTAATTAATGCGGTTTTTATAGTGTTTTTCCCCCTGTTTCGAGTCAATTTTATGCCTAGTGGTTGTTATTCTGACTTTATTTTAGCTCATTTGATGTTCTTTAGCTATTTTGAAGTGTCTCGCTAAGTTTGGTTGATTTCCGGCAATTTTAGAGCTTTTTAGTTGATTTTTATCATCCACGGTTGTTATGCTCGGTTTTGGTATGTTTTGTAATTTCAGGCACGAAAACCGAGGCTCGGAACGAAGCCGGAAAGCTTAGACGGGATAAGAATGAAGATGCATGGAAATGCGTGTCAAGAAGTATAAAACAAGCCTTAAAGAACTTATGAAGAAATAAGAAGAAAAGGAAGCAAAATAAACTTCTGAGGTCATTATGCGGGCGCATAAAAATACTATGCGGGCGCATTTAATGTAATCAGCAGCTGAAGAAGCGTTCTGGAGGTCAGATGCGGGCGCATAAACCTCCTATGCGCCCGCATCAGACGTTTTTCCCGATCTTTTTATTCGTCTTTTAATTTCTTTGTACTTAGGCTTTGTAAGCCCAACTTGGGTACATTAGGCACGGTTTTCTAGGCAAAACAACTGATGCTTTTCAGAATTTAGAATTACTCTCTTAGGATATAGAATTCAGCACTTTTCTCTGTCAAATTAATTGAGGGAAAATTAGGGTTTTTGTTCATAACTTTGATTTTCAATTCAATTCAAGTCTTCGATTCGTTCTTCAATTTGGTAATTCTTCTGTTTTTGTTCTTTATTTTAGTTAATTTATGCTTTTTAGTCTTTTTAGTTTAATTAATGCGGTTTTTATAGTGTTTTTCCCCCTGTTTCGAGTCAATTTTATGCCTAGTGGTTGTTATTCTGACTTTATTTTAGCTCATTTGATGTTCTTTAGCTATTTTGAAGTGTCTCGCTAAGTTTGGTTGATTTCCGGCAATTTTAGAGCTTTTTAGTTGATTTTTATCATCCACGGTTGTTATGCTCGGTTTTGGTATGTTTTGTAATTTCAGGCACGAAAACCGAGGCTCGGAACGAAGCCGGAAAGCTTAGACGGGATAAGAATGAAGATGCATGGAAATGCGTGTCAAGAAGTATAAAACAAGCCTTAAAGAACTTATGAAGAAATAAGAAGAAAAGGAAGCAAAATAAACTTCTGAGGTCATTATGCGGGCGCATAAAAATACTATGCGGGCGCATTTAATGTAATCAGCAGCTGAAGAAGCGTTCTGGAGGTCAGATGCGGGCGCATAAACCTCCTATGCGCCCGCATCAGACGTTTTTCCCGATCTTTTTATTCGTCTTTTAATTTCTTTGTACTTAGGCTTTGTAAGCCCAACTTGGGTACATTAGGCACGGTTTTCTAGGCAAAACAACTGATGCTTTTCAGAATTTAGAATTACTCTCTTAGGATATAGAATTCAGCACTTTTCTCTGTCAAATTAATTGAGGGAAAATTAGGGTTTTTGTTCATAACTTTGATTTTCAATTCAATTCAAGTCTTCGATTCGTTCTTCAATTTGGTAATTCTTCTGTTTTTGTTCTTTATTTTAGTTAATTTATGCTTTTTAGTCTTTTTAGTTTAATTAATGCGGTTTTTATAGTGTTTTTCCCCCTGTTTCGAGTCAATTTTATGCCTAGTGGTTGTTATTCTGACTTTATTTTAGCTCATTTGATGTTCTTTAGCTATTTTGAAGTGTCTCGCTAAGTTTGGTTGATTTCCGGCAATTTTAGAGCTTTTTAGTTGATTTTTATCATCCACGGTTGTTATGCTCGGTTTTGGTATGTTTTGTAATTTCAGGCACGAAAACCGAGGCTCGGAACGAAGCCGGAAAGCTTAGACGGGATAAGAATGAAGATGCATGGAAATGCGTGTCAAGAAGTATAAAACAAGCCTTAAAGAACTTATGAAGAAATAAGAAGAAAAGGAAGCAAAATAAACTTCTGAGGTCATTATGCGGGCGCATAAAAATACTATGCGGGCGCATTTAATGTAATCAGCAGCTGAAGAAGCGTTCTGGAGGTCAGATGCGGGCGCATAAACCTCCTATGCGCCCGCATCAGACGTTTTTCCCGATCTTTTTATTCGTCTTTTAATTTCTTTGTACTTAGGCTTTGTAAGCCCAACTTGGGTACATTAGGCACGGTTTTCTAGGCAAAACAACTGATGCTTTTCAGAATTTAGAATTACTCTCTTAGGATATAGAATTCAGCACTTTTCTCTGTCAAATTAATTGAGGGAAAATTAGGGTTTTTGTTCATAACTTTGATTTTCAATTCAATTCAAGTCTTCGATTCGTTCTTCAATTTGGTAATTCTTCTGTTTTTGTTCTTTATTTTAGTTAATTTATGCTTTTTAGTCTTTTTAGTTTAATTAATGCGGTTTTTATAGTGTTTTTCCCCCTGTTTCGAGTCAATTTTATGCCTAGTGGTTGTTATTCTGACTTTATTTTAGCTCATTTGATGTTCTTTAGCTATTTTGAAGTGTCTCGCTAAGTTTGGTTGATTTCCGGCAATTTTAGAGCTTTTTAGTTGATTTTTATCATCCACGGTTGTTATGCTCGGTTTTGGTATGTTTTGTAATTTCAGGCACGAAAACCGAGGCTCGGAACGAAGCCGGAAAGCTTAGACGGGATAAGAATGAAGATGCATGGAAATGCGTGTCAAGAAGTATAAAACAAGCCTTAAAGAACTTATGAAGAAATAAGAAGAAAAGGAAGCAAAATAAACTTCTGAGGTCATTATGCGGGCGCATAAAAATACTATGCGGGCGCATTTAATGTAATCAGCAGCTGAAGAAGCGTTCTGGAGGTCAGATGCGGGCGCATAAACCTCCTATGCGCCCGCATCAGACGTTTTTCCCGATCTTTTTATTCGTCTTTTAATTTCTTTGTACTTAGGCTTTGTAAGCCCAACTTGGGTACATTAGGCACGGTTTTCTAGGCAAAACAACTGATGCTTTTCAGAATTTAGAATTACTCTCTTAGGATATAGAATTCAGCACTTTTCTCTGTCAAATTAATTGAGGGAAAATTAGGGTTTTTGTTCATAACTTTGATTTTCAATTCAATTCAAGTCTTCGATTCGTTCTTCAATTTGGTAATTCTTCTGTTTTTGTTCTTTATTTTAGTTAATTTATGCTTTTTAGTCTTTTTAGTTTAATTAATGCGGTTTTTATAGTGTTTTTCCCCCTGTTTCGAGTCAATTTTATGCCTAGTGGTTGTTATTCTGACTTTATTTTAGCTCATTTGATGTTCTTTAGCTATTTTGAAGTGTCTCGCTAAGTTTGGTTGATTTCCGGCAATTTTAGAGCTTTTTAGTTGATTTTTATCATCCACGGTTGTTATGCTCGGTTTTGGTATGTTTTGTAATTTCAGGCACGAAAACCGAGGCTCGGAACGAAGCCGGAAAGCTTAGACGGGATAAGAATGAAGATGCATGGAAATGCGTGTCAAGAAGTATAAAACAAGCCTTAAAGAACTTATGAAGAAATAAGAAGAAAAGGAAGCAAAATAAACTTCTGAGGTCATTATGCGGGCGCATAAAAATACTATGCGGGCGCATTTAATGTAATCAGCAGCTGAAGAAGCGTTCTGGAGGTCAGATGCGGGCGCATAAACCTCCTATGCGCCCGCATCAGACGTTTTTCCCGATCTTTTTATTCGTCTTTTAATTTCTTTGTACTTAGGCTTTGTAAGCCCAACTTGGGTACATTAGGCACGGTTTTCTAGGCAAAACAACTGATGCTTTTCAGAATTTAGAATTACTCTCTTAGGATATAGAATTCAGCACTTTTCTCTGTCAAATTAATTGAGGGAAAATTAGGGTTTTTGTTCATAACTTTGATTTTCAATTCAATTCAAGTCTTCGATTCGTTCTTCAATTTGGTAATTCTTCTGTTTTTGTTCTTTATTTTAGTTAATTTATGCTTTTTAGTCTTTTTAGTTTAATTAATGCGGTTTTTATAGTGTTTTTCCCCCTGTTTCGAGTCAATTTTATGCCTAGTGGTTGTTATTCTGACTTTATTTTAGCTCATTTGATGTTCTTTAGCTATTTTGAAGTGTCTCGCTAAGTTTGGTTGATTTCCGGCAATTTTAGAGCTTTTTAGTTGATTTTTATCATCCACGGTTGTTATGCTCGGTTTTGGTATGTTTTGTAATTTCAGGCACGAAAACCGAGGCTCGGAACGAAGCCGGAAAGCTTAGACGGGATAAGAATGAAGATGCATGGAAATGCGTGTCAAGAAGTATAAAACAAGCCTTAAAGAACTTATGAAGAAATAAGAAGAAAAGGAAGCAAAATAAACTTCTGAGGTCATTATGCGGGCGCATAAAAATACTATGCGGGCGCATTTAATGTAATCAGCAGCTGAAGAAGCGTTCTGGAGGTCAGATGCGGGCGCATAAACCTCCTATGCGCCCGCATCAGACGTTTTTCCCGATCTTTTTATTCGTCTTTTAATTTCTTTGTACTTAGGCTTTGTAAGCCCAACTTGGGTACATTAGGCACGGTTTTCTAGGCAAAACAACTGATGCTTTTCAGAATTTAGAATTACTCTCTTAGGATATAGAATTCAGCACTTTTCTCTGTCAAATTAATTGAGGGAAAATTAGGGTTTTTGTTCATAACTTTGATTTTCAATTCAATTCAAGTCTTCGATTCGTTCTTCAATTTGGTAATTCTTCTGTTTTTGTTCTTTATTTTAGTTAATTTATGCTTTTTAGTCTTTTTAGTTTAATTTATGCGGTTTTTATAGTGTTTTTCCCCCTGTTTCGAGTCAATTTTATGCCTAGTGGTTGTTATTCTGACTTTATTTTAGCTCATTTGATGTTCTTTAGCTATTTTGAAGTGTCTCGCTAAGTTTGGTTGATTTCCGGCAATTTTAGAGCATTTTAGTTGATTTTTATCATCCACGGTTGTTATGCTCGGTTTTGGTATGTTTTGTAATTTCAGGCACGAAAACCGAGGCTCGGAACGAAGCCGGAAAGCTTAGACGGGATAAGAATGAAGATGCATGGAAATGCGTGTCAAGAAGTATAAAACAAGCCTTAAAGAACTTATGAAGAAATAAGAAGAAAAGGAAGCAAAATAAACTTCTGAGGTCATTATGCGGGCGCATAAAAATACTATGCGGGCGCATTTAATGTAATCAGCAGCTGAAGAAGCGTTCTGGAGGTCTGATGCGGGCGCATAAACCTCCTATGCGCCCGCATCAGACGTTTTTCCCGATCTTTTTATTCGTCTTTTATTTTCTTTGTACTTAGGCTTTGTAAGCCCAACTTGGGTACATTAGGCACGGTTTTCTAGGCAAAACAACTTATGCTTTTCATAATTTAGAATTACTCTCTTAGGATATAGAATTAAGCACTTTTTCTCTCAAATAAAATTAGGGGAAATTAGGGTTTGTTCATAACTTTGATTTTCAATTCAATTCAAGTCTTCGATTCGTTCTTCAATTTGGTAATTCTTCTGTTTTTGTTCTTTATTTTAGTTAATTTATGCTTTTTAGTCTTCTTAGTTTAATTAATTTAGTTATTTGTTTATGTTAATTAGTTTAATTGTTCATTACTTCATGAATTCAATTAGGGTTTTTACAACTATTCTTGTTTTGATTTTCATAATTATGAGTGAGTAGTCTAATTTCTAGGGTTAGGGAAACCTTGATCAATCAATGGACTAATTAAATTAGGTTGTTTCAATCCCATAATTAGTAGTCAATTTCCTATTATTGGTTTCTTTGTTTACAATTGAATTGTGCGCAGATTTAGTTGTAATTTTGGTAATTGTTGAATTTGATGCCGAGAGGTAAAAATACCACAATAAGACCACTGAATAATAGGCGGAATTAGTCTAGGCATGAGCGAGAGCCGCTAGATGAGTTTCGAGGGAGTCTAGATTCGAGAGAATTAGTGAGCCCTAATTTGATGATAGTTGTGAGATTGAGCGATCTTTGTTAGTGAATCCATTAGTTGTTCTTGGTGACCCGAATGACCCTAGGCTTAGTTTATTGGTTTAATTCTTCGTCATTTCCAGTAATTAGTTAGTAATTAGTCAATAGTCAGTTAGCTAGTCAATACTTCTCGACCAAGGCTCTTTACACAGTTTAAGCTTTTTAGAACTAATAGAGTTTAACTGCTTCCCTGAGGATTCGATCTTTACTACCCTAGCTACATTAGTTAGTGTCGTTTGGTTTACTTTTGATAGGTGTGCGATAGCCTGTTCAATAACAAGGTTTTAGACGTTTTCATATGAGGTTGTTTTCTAAAAGAGGCCATAAAAAGGATCATAACAGGTCTTTAGAGGTCAAAAGCGATCCTAGGAAGTCCTAGGGTGGTCTATAACAGTGGTAAATTGCCGAAAATTGTTCAGGGTGTTCGTAAGGTAAATATATGAACCTAGAACAAAGGATTTGGGGTGAAAAGCTCATAAGAGGGATGATAACAAGGTTTTAGACGGTTTCATATGAGGCTATTTTTCCCTTCTCTGGAAGAGGTCATAAAAGGGATCATAATAGATTTTTAGAGGTCGAAACCTATCGTGGGGGTCTTGTGGTGGGTCTATAGCAGGTGGTAAAAAAAAAAGAAGTGCAAAAAAGACAGGGCTAAGACAGCCCCTTCGGAGCCCTAAAAAAAGTCTATTATCTACTGTTTTTTCGGGTTTCAGGGTCTCGGAAAATAAATTTCAGAATATTTTCCGAGGTGCACGTAAGGTAAAAAATATAAGGGCAAATCAAAGGATTTAGGGTGAAAAGGTCAAAAGAAGGATGATAACAAGGTTTTAGATGGTTTCATATGAGCCTCTTTTTCCCTTCTCTAGCAGATGACGTGAATTTTAATGGGTTAGCAATAAAATTCACAGGTTGATGGATTGTAGTTTAAAATTCAACAAAGAAATTTCGGGGCTTTTGTGATTTACTCTCAAACTCACGAATTTCTATGTATTTTAGAGGAATATGGACTTGATTCACCCACCGAAGGTTTCACAAGAACTAGGATTATGCTATGGAAATCATCATTCAAAGCAAGTGTAGTAACAACTACGCAAACTTTATCAATTCAATCAACATAACTGAAATTCAACGAAAACAATTTTTATTCAAATAATCTATGACTAAACAATGAAAACTAAAAGGTATTTATAGGACTAAGTTTGGAACAAATCCTCCAAATCATAGTCAAATAAATCCTACAAGATCTAGACAAACTAAGAAGATAAACATTAGGAAATCATCATCAAGAAATCCGGCCTCCACCTAAGCGGCACATCATCCAAATTTATCCACTTGCACAACTAGATCTTTATCCTAACAACTTGCCTAAAAATCCTAACAAACTAGATTTAATCCTAACATATATACTATCTAACAAATTAACTTTAAAACAAGATAATCATCATAAAATACAACCAAAATCACAAAATTTCATTGTCACCCAAATCTAAAGAAAATCGTCAAGATCCTCGCCATCCCATGGCTTCACAATTTGCGCAATTTGAAGAAATGGAAATAATCTTCAAGAATCCTTAGCTTTCAAGTTTTAATCTTTATATCAAGAAACCTTTAAGAAATGAACCTCCATGCATTTTTAGATGAAAATGATGATCGACAAGAAATGAAGACTCAAAAATGAAAATAAAATAAAAAACGCCTGAAATGAGAAAAACCCTAGCAAATCCAGTGGGAAAAAACCTATAGGCAAAACCACCAATAACCCAGATGTGAATGGCAGCCTTATATTCACATCAGCAGAGGCGATAAGAGGAAACATAAGAGGTCTTTAGAGGTCGAAAGAGACCATGGAGAGTCCTATGGTGGTCTATAGTAGGTGGTGAAAAAATAAGGTGAAAAAAAGTCAAGGCCTGAGACAGCCCCTCCGGATCCGGATGCCTAAAACAAAGGTTATTATCCACTATTTTCTAGTTATCGGGGTCCCAAAAAATAAATTGATAAAAATTGTCTAGGGTGTCCGTAAGGTAAAAATGTGTACCCAGAAAAAAAAAAAATTGCGGTGAAAAGGCCATAAGAGGGATGATAACATGGTTTTAGACGGTTTCATATGAGGTTGTTTTTCCCTTCTCTGAAAGAGGATATAAGTGGGATCATAAGAGATCTTTAGAGGTCGAAACCGATCGTGGGGAGTCTTGTGGTGGTCTATCGCAGGTGGTAAAATTAAAAACAAGGAGGCGAAAAAATGACAGGGCCCGAGACAACTCTTCCAGAGGGCCTTTAACCAAAGGCTATTATCTACTGTTTTTTCAGCTTCCGGGGTCCCGAAAAGATTAATTGCCAAATATTGTCCGGGGTGCCCGTAAGGTAAAATATGAACCTAGAACAAAGGATTCGGGGTGAAAAGTTCTTAAGAGGGATGATAACAAGGTTTTAGATGGTTTCATATGAGATTGTTTTTCCCTTTTCTAGAAGAGGCCATAAGAGGGATCATAAGAAATCTTTAGAGGTCCAAACCGATCGTGGGGAATCCTGTGGTGGTCCATAGAAGGTGGTAAAAAAAAACAAGACAAAAAAAAAATGGCCCCAAACAGCCCTTTCGGAGGCCTAAAACAAAGGTTATTATCTACTTTTTTTTCGGGTCCCGGGGTCCTGAAAAACAAATTGCCGAAAATTGTCCGGGGTTCCAGCCTGTAAGATAAAAAAATATGAATCAAGACCAAAGGATTTGGGGTAAAAAGGTTATAAGAGGAATAATAACAAAGATTTAGATGACTTCATATGAGGTTGTTTTTCCCTTCTCTGGAAGAGGCCATAAAAGAGATCATAAGAGGTCTTTATAGCTCAAAACCGATAGTGGTAATCCTGTGGTGGTCCATAGCAAGTACTAAAAAAACGAGACGAATAAATGACAGGGCATGAGACAACCCCTCTAGAGACTTAAAACAAAGGCTATTATTTATTGTTTTTCCGGGTTCTTGAAAAATAAATTGTCGAAAAATGTCCAGAGTACCCGTAAGGTACAAATATGAGCCCATACCAATGAATTTGGAGTGAAAAGGTCATAAGAGGGATGATAACAAGAATTTAAACGGTTTCATATGAGGCTGTTTTTTCCCGGGCCTTCTCTGGTAGAGGCCATAAGAGGGATCTTACGAGGGTTTTAGAGGTCAAAACCAATCGTGGGGGTCCCGTATTTGTGTATAATAGGAGGTAAGAAAACCGAGGCGAAAAAAAGACAGGGCTCGAGACATCCCTTCTAGAGGCCTAAAACAAAGTTGTTCCGGGTTCCAGGGTGCCGAAAATTATTCGAGGTGCCCGTCAAGTAAAAATATGAACCTACTACANTTGTTTTTCCCTTCTCTGAAAGAGGATATAAGTGGGATCATAAGAGATCTTTAGAGGTCGAAACCGATCGTGGGGAGTCTTGTGGTGGTCTATCGCAGGTGGTAAAATTAAAAACAAGGAGGCGAAAAAATGACAGGGCCCGAGACAACTCTTCCAGAGGGCCTTTAACCAAAGGCTATTATCTACTGTTTTTTCAGCTTCCGGGGTCCCGAAAAGATTAATTGCCAAATATTGTCCGGGGTGCCCGTAAGGTAAAATATGAACCTAGAACAAAGGATTCGGGGTGAAAAGTTCTTAAGAGGGATGATAACAAGGTTTTAGATGGTTTCATATGAGATTGTTTTTCCCTTTTCTAGAAGAGGCCATAAGAGGGATCATAAGAAATCTTTAGAGGTCCAAACCGATCGTGGGGAATCCTGTGGTGGTCCATAGAAGGTGGTAAAAAAAAACAAGACAAAAAAAAAATGGCCCCAAACAGCCCTTTCGGAGGCCTAAAACAAAGGTTATTATCTACTTTTTTTTCGGGTCCCGGGGTCCTGAAAAACAAATTGCCGAAAATTGTCCGGGGTTCCAGCCTGTAAGATAAAAAAATATGAATCAAGACCAAAGGATTTGGGGTAAAAAGGTTATAAGAGGAATAATAACAAAGATTTAGATGACTTCATATGAGGTTGTTTTTCCCTTCTCTGGAAGAGGCCATAAAAGAGATCATAAGAGGTCTTTATAGCTCAAAACCGATAGTGGTAATCCTGTGGTGGTCCATAGCAAGTACTAAAAAAACGAGACGAATAAATGACAGGGCATGAGACAACCCCTCTAGAGACTTAAAACAAAGGCTATTATTTATTGTTTTTCCGGGTTCTTGAAAAATAAATTGTCGAAAAATGTCCAGAGTACCCGTAAGGTACAAATATGAGCCCATACCAATGAATTTGGAGTGAAAAGGTCATAAGAGGGATGATAACAAGAATTTAAACGGTTTCATATGAGGCTGTTTTTTCCCGGGCCTTCTCTGGTAGAGGCCATAAGAGGGATCTTACGAGGGTTTTAGAGGTCAAAACCAATCGTGGGGGTCCCGTATTTGTGTATAATAGGAGGTAAGAAAACCGAGGCGAAAAAAAGACAGGGCTCGAGACATCCCTTCTAGAGGCCTAAAACAAAGTTGTTCCGGGTTCCAGGGTGCCGAAAATTATTCGAGGTGCCCGTCAAGTAAAAATATGAACCTACTACAAAGGATTTGGGGTGAAAAGTTCATAAGTAGGTTGATAATAAGGTTTTAGACAGTTTCATATTAGGCTTTTTTTTCCTTCTCTTGAAGCGGCCATAAGAGGGATCATAAGTGGACTTTAGAGGTCAAAACCAATCGTGGGGAATCTTGTGGTGGTGTAATGAAGGTTGTAAAAAAAACGAGGCGAAAAAAAAAAAAAAAAAAGACAGGTCATAAGAGGGAATCCATTATTTTTTCGGGTTCCGGGGTCCCAAATTACTGAAAATTGTCTGGGGTGCTAGTAAGGTAGATAGATGAACCCAAAACAAAGGATTTGGGGTGAAAAGGACATAATAGGGATGATAACAAGATTTTAGACGGTTTCATATGAGTTTTTTTCTTATCTGGAAGAGGCCATAAGAGGTCTTTAGATGTCAAAACCGATCACGGGGAGTCCTGTGGTGGTCTATTCCGGGTGATAAAAAAAAACGAGGAAAATAAATGACGGGACCCGAGACACTCCTTGAGAGGAAACAAAGGCTACTATCCACGGTTTTTCCTGGTTTTGGGTCCCGAAAAATAAATTACTGAAAATTTCCTATGGTGCCCGTGTTGTAAAAATATGAACCCAGTCCAAAGGATTCGGGGTGAAAAAGGTTATAAGAGGGATGACAACAAATTTTAGTCGATTCAAATGGAGGTTGTTTTTCCCTTCTCTTGAAGAGGCATACACGGGATCATAGCAAGTCTTTATAGATCGAAACCAATCGTTAGAGAGTCTTATGGTGGTCCATAGCGGGTGGTATAAAAAAGAGTCGAAATAATGACAAGGCCAAAGGCAGGCAGGCAGCCCCTCCGAAGGCCTACAACAAAGGCTATTATCCATTGTTTTTCCGTGTTCCAGGGTCCCAAAAAATAAATTGCCGAAAATTGTCCAAGATTTCTGTAAGGTAAACATTATGAACGCAAACCAAAGGATTTGGGATAAAATGGTCATGAAAGGGATGATAACAAGGTTTTAGACAGTTTCATATGGTGCTGTTTTTCCCTTCTCAAGAAGAGGTCATAAGAGAGATCATAAGAGGTCTTTAGAGCTCGTAAGCAATCGTGGGAGTCCTATGGAGGTCTATCAGAGGTGGTAAAAAAAACGAGATGAAAAAAAAAACAGGGCCTAAGACTCCCCCTCCGGATGCCTAAAATAAAGGCTATTATCCACTGTTTTTCCGCGTTGTGGGGTCTCGAAAAATAAACTGTTACAAATTTTTCAAGGTGCCCGTAAGGTAAAAATATGAAACCAGACCAAAGGATTTGGGGTGAAAAGATCATAAGAGGAATGATAACAAGGTTATAGACGGTTTCATATGAGGCTGTTTTTCCGTTCTCTGGAAGAGGCCATAAGAGGGATCATAAGAGGTTTTTAGTGGTTGAAACCGATCGTAGGGAGTCCTGTGGTGGTCTATAGCAGATGATAAAAGAACGAGGTGGAAAAAAAGGCAGGGCCGAGACAGCCCCTCCGGAGGCCTAAAACAAAGACTATTATCCGCTGTTTTTCTAGTTTTCGGGGTGCCGAAAAATAAATTGTCGAAAATTGTCCAGGGTGCCCATAAGCTAAGGTAAGAACTTGAACCCAGACCACAGGATTCAGGGTGAAAAGTTCATAAGATGGATGACAACAAGGATTTAGATGATTTCATTTAAGCTTTTTCCCTTCTCTGGAAGTGGCCATAAGAGGGATCATAAGAGGTTTTTAGAGGTCGAAACCGGTCGTGGGGAATCCTGTGGTGGTCTATAGTAGGTGATAAAAAAAGAGGCAAAAAAAAAAATGACAGGGCTCGAGACAGCCCCTTCGAAGGCCTAAAACAAAGGCTATTATCCACTGTTTTTCAGGGTTACAGGGTCCAAAAAAAAAATCATTGAAAATTGTCCGTAGTACTCGTAAGGTGAATATATGAACCTAGATCAAAGGATTATGGGTGGATGGGTCATAAGAGAGATGATAACAAGGTTTTAGACGATTCAAATTAAGGTTGTTTTTCCCTTCTATAAAAGAGGCCATAAGAAGGATGATAGGAGATCTTTATAGGTTGAAACCGATAATGGGGAATCTTGTGGTGGTCCATAGCAGGTGGTAAAAAAAGCGAGACAAAAAAGTGACAAGGCCAGAGACAACCCCTCCGGAGTCCTAAAACAAAGGCTATTATCTCCTGGTCCTGAAAAATAAATTGTTGAAAATTGTCTGGGGTGCTTATAAGGTAAAATTATGAGCCCAGACCAAAGGATTTGGTGTAAAAAGATCATAAGAGGGATGTTAACAAGGTTTTAGACGATTTCATATATTGTTTCTTTTCTCTTCTCTAGAAGAGGCCATAAGAGGGATCATCATAGGTCTTTAGAGGTCAAAACCAATCGTGGGGAGTCTGTGGTGGTCTATAGCAGGTGATAAAAAAACGAGGCAAAAAAAATGACAGGGCACGAGACCGCCCCTTTAGAGGCCTAAAACAAAAGCTATTATCCATTGTTTATCGGGTTCCGGGGTCCCGAAAAATAAATTACTGAAAATTATCTATAGTGCCTATAAGGTTAAAATATGAACCCAGACCAAAGGATTTGAGGTGAAAAGGTCATAAGAGGGATGATAACAAGGTTTTAGACGATTCTAATCGAGGTTGTGTTTCCCTCCTCTGGAAGAGGTCATAAGAGGAATCATAAGAGGTCTTTATCGGTCGAAACTGATCGTGGGGAGTCCTGTCGTGGTCCATAACACAAAGTGAAAAAATAGGAAGAAAATTAGACATAGACCGGAAAGGCTCCTCGAGAATCCTCGATCTAAGGCTATTATCCACTAATTTTTTAGTTTTCGGGGTCCCGGAAATAAAGCTGCCAAAAACTTTCCGGGGTGTTCGTATGGTTAAAATATGAACTCGTGCTATGGAATTTAGGTGAAAAGGCCTTAAAATGGGCGACAACAGATTTTTACAAGGTCTCGGAAATAGTTGTTTTTCACTTTCTCGGAAAAGGCCATAAGAGGGATGATAATAGGTTTTTAGGGGCTGAAATCAATCGTGGAGAGTCTTGTTGTGGTCCTTAGCACGCGTTGAAAAAGCAGGGCGAAAATAAGACGGAGCCTGTGAAGGTCCCCCCACGAGGCCTCAATCAAAAGGCTATTATCCAATGATTTTTGAGTTTCCATGGTCCAGGAAAAAAAAGTTACAAAAAACTTTCCGGGATGTTCATATGGATAAAAAATGAACACAGACGAGGTGATATGGGGTAAAAAGGCCTTAGAGGGATGATAACAAGTTTGTAGAGGGTCTCAGAAATAGTTGCGTTTTTCCTGTTTCGGAAAAGGCCGTTAAAGAGATGATAATAGGTTTTTAGGGACTGAAACCGATCTTGGGGAGTCCTCTAGTGGCTGATTGCATGTGGTAAAAAATAGGGAGAAAATGAGACGAGGCCTGAGAAGGCTCCTCTATAGGTTTGAATCAAAGGTTATTCTCCACTGAATTTTGAGTTTCTGGGGTACCCAAAAAAAATAGGGAGAAAATGAGACGAGGCCTGAGAAGGCTCCTCTATAGGTTTGAATCAAAGGTTATTCTCCACTGAATTTTGAGTTTCTGGGGTACCCCAAAAAAAAAAAAGTTGCAAAAAACTTTCTGAGGTGCCCGTATGGTTAAAATATGAACCCTAATAAATCATGTTCTTATATATACATTTTTACTCCTCTTTTAGCATGTTTTTATGGCTAATGGAGCTCAATCAAGTCCCATTTATACTAAATTTGCTTTTTTAAGTGTATTTGTGGCTTTGATATTGATTTCAGGTTAATTCAGTGTTTTTTCCTGCTTTTTGAGGCCCGGAACGAAACCCCAAAACAATTGGAACACTTGGGAGCAACTTGGAGAAAATTGGAGCTAATTAGACCTCACCCACACTACAGGGCAAACTTCCCCGCACAGTTAGACGAAATAGATAAAACTATACAACCTTAAATGCATTAAGACAACAGATGAAAAGAAGTGATTTACTCTCGAGGGAAAGTATCGAATGATTCTGACATCATGTGAAGTGAATTTGTCATGCACAAGGATCACAATAGTATTGGATAATGAAAATTGGACATCTCTAATTTATATTTAGGAGTACTCAACAAATATTAGGCGTATCCAATCTATTATTTTTTAACATCATAGCTGCACGTCTGCGTTTACAGAATTTTAAAACGGATTTACGGTATTATGTGACTTATGTCTATATCATTTGTTGTTCATTAAGCTAAGAATTCTAAGATGTTTGGTTGCTTGACATTCAACATACAAGTGGCCAATGTGCTGTGTTGAGCTCGACTAGTTAGACAAATGACCCATTTGGGTCTAACCTACTCAACCCACGACCCAACCCACCTCGCTAATTATGGGTGGGTGTTGGTTATGTGTCATAAATTTTTAACCCAACCCAGCCCAATGCGCCCGAACTTGTCAACACAACCCGCCTTAACCACTAAAATAACCTGCTCATTTCATGACCCAACCCAACCAAACTCATTGACCCATCTCACCCCAACCTAATTTGTATACTTATAAATTATGTTTTGATCAATTTCATTAAATCCATTTAAAACGAAATACATTATTGCTTGCTCAACTAATTTGTATACTCATGAAACCTAGCACAATCCAATTCAACCCAAGATATAACCCTCCAACCCAACTAATTGAACCACACCCCAATCCAATTCATGACATAACCCACCCTAACCCAGCCCACAAATCCATCCCATTTCCCGATTCAACCCAAACCAACCCACACGGTTTGGGCGTGAGTTGAGTTTTTCTCAACCCAACCCGGTCCAATTTACCAAGCTAATGGGTTGAACATTGTTCATATATTTTTAACACGGCCCAACTTCCAACCCTGCCCACTTTGATGAGGGTCACCTTTTATCCTCTAATATAACATACATTTAAACTTCTCATAAATTGCATTATGTACAAGTTATCTACTTATGTGGTTAATTACTTAATTGGTTATCTCAAATTTGACAAAACGGAGAAATTTTCTATTTTTAGAAATTTTATTCAATCAATTTTTATATCCTCCTTATATCACTTTCTTTTGTTTTCGGACACAATCAAACTTCCCTACTGTACAGCAAATATCTCACAAGAAGAACAAAAATGTATCAAAAACAAACTAGGCAAATCCATCGAACTAGTTCATTATCATTGCGATCAGGACAATTGTTGAAGTCCAAAGTTGTCCTTTTCAAATTCTTTGAGCAAATAACGTACCTTTGATTATCACAATAAACAAACTCCCCTTAATTCTCTCCCAAAGACCAATATTTTGGTCATAAATGCAACAAAAAAACAAAAAGAAAGTAAAAAACTAAGTGAGTTTTACTTTTTGCCAAAAAGAAAGCTAATTAGCATTATTACTTCTACAACAATGCCTTTCGTGGCTTCAACATAACTTGGCTAGAGTAGTGAATAGTGATACACCCATCAGGCCATCACATGCCACCACTCATCAAGTCACCATTAGAAGTCATCCTATTACTAGTAAAAAACAATGTGATGATGTATGTACTTATGCAATGTTTAGCAATGCCCAATTTTGTATTTTTACATATTTTGACTTTTCGTTTATTTTTATGTCAAATATATGAATATTATCTTTAATTTCAGCCCATTTCTATAATGTTATAGTTACATTTAACCAAAAATGCGAAGCCCTTTTATTTGGAGGATACCTAATTAAGTTTGGGCACTCCCTAAAATATTCTATTTTGTATTACACCATCATTGCGTGTCAGCGTTCATAGAAGCATGAGTCCGGAACCTATGAAAATGGAACAAGCAACACATGAATGACGTATTCTTGTGTTGTATTTTAGTAAATGGAAGTTTTGGATGATATGGACATTACTCAACAGAGGTCTTTATCACTTTTTGTCTTTTTTTTTTTTTAGCAATGAGCCTATTAATCCAAACGCAAATCCTAGACCATTTAGGGCCCTATAAATCTAGCTAGAGACATGATTAGGGGTGTGTAAAATTGGATATCGGAATTTTTTCTATCTGAAAATTCGGATATCCGGATTTTCTGAACTAGAAAAATTGGTTCCATTTCAGTTCTGGAAAAACCAGCATTCCAGAAATTCGGATATTCAGAAAAAACGGATCGGAAATCCGGATATCTGGTTCTGGATTATACAACACCAACATTTTCTCCGAAACTTACATATATACCCTTAAAAGACCGAATCGGAAATTCGGAAAAATTTAGAAAAATCCCAAAACCGGAATTCCCGACTTTGTTTTCCTTAAAAATACGAAATCCAAATTTTTAAAAATCCATTTAGTATTCGGTCCGGTTTCCAGTTAAAAAACCGGATATCCAATCTGGTTTTTCCGAAGTTAAAAAAAATCGAATACCCGGATTTCCGGAACGGAAAACATGACTAGAGATTTGAAAACGGAATTTTTTGCATAGCCTAGGCATGATACATCCATATCTCAGCTGCCCAGAGGATGTTAAAAGGATAAATGTCATTGTGCTGCGCGTGCCAAAGCTATCTCCCTTTCTTCTGTTTTGAATTTCTATCTTTTCATATTCCATAATCAAATACCACCAAACATTAAATATTTTTTCTCTCCTTCTTTATGGTAAAATGACTTCCCACATTTTCTTTAATTCCATTTCTCCTTTGTAAAATCAGGATTATATGAAAATTGTGGTGGAGTATGTCGTAAAAAGGAGTCACATGCTTCATTAATGACATTTTCCTAATTACTGAAAACTTTGATCGTAAAAGTATATGTACCTCTATAAACTATAAATGTATCCTTTTTTACTGAATTACAATTAAACACATGTGAAGGGACAGACAGGTTTTTCTTTTTTCATAGCTAGATAACAACATGGTCATACTCGTGATTCTCGTACACTTGCTGACTACTTGTCCAAACATGTATTGTTTTATTCCCACTATTTCCACACCGTTTGAGAGCTACAAGGACGGTGATGAGATTCGATTCCATAATCAACTGAAACCGGAAGGAAAGCTATAACCACTTAAACTATCCCTCGCTCACATATCCTCCACTCACTTTATTGTTCTAGTTTCTATTGTTTAATTATGCATTTTCGATATTGAATATAAATATCGTTGTTGATAATATAATATACGGATTATACATACTACTAAAATCTATTAGGAAAAAAAAAAAAAAAAACTGATATTTTAAACGCACAAGACTTTGTGCTTATTATGATCATAGGCATAGGCACCAGTCTTCAACTCTTCACTATATGAAGGTACGTAAGAGAAGATACAATTTTAATTATCCTCAATTGATGAAGTCTCAAATTGAATGAAACAATTACTCATTTTGCAGGAAAGAAACACCCATACGCCAAACTATATTGAGCTAGATGGTGGGGTAAGACTCTCACCTTTTGATTTTTTTTGTTTGGGGTGGTCGTGATTTTAATTAAATTACCGGCTGTTGATTTACAAACTTACATGGTAGTTTAATTAAATTTTAAAGTCGACACTTGCAAATTTTCCTAATGAACATAAAGGCATATTTTCGAATTATAATCTCAATTTGATNCGTTTTGTGAAAAATTTTCCTAATGAACATAAAGGCATATTTTCGAATTATAATCTCAATTTGATTGACAGTGGTATCGCATTGAGACATTGAGATGGCGCAACTCATCTTCTCCTTTGGTGAATGCATTGAAGGCAGCTGCAGAAGAAAATGCTGCAACTTTTGTATTTCCAGGACACAATAGAGGCCGAGCAGCTCCATTGTATTTGACTAGACTTATTGGTGAATCATCTTTCTATTATGACTTACCTGAATTAGATAGCCTTGCTAATCCGAAAGGCCCAATATTGGAAGCACAAAAACAAGCAGCGGAATTATTTGGTGCATCAAAAACATGGTTTCTTGTAGGAGGTACTACTTGTGGAGTTCAGGCAGCTATAATGGGATGTTGTAGTCCTGGAAACATTCTTATACTTCCTCGAAATTCACATAAATCAGCAGTTTCTGCTATGGTCTTCACTGGGTTGGTTCCGAAATATATTGTTCCTGACTATGATTCTGATTGGGATATTCCTACTGCAGTGTCTTCATTTCAGGTAGGTAGATAGGTATCTAATGATAAATGGTATTATCGGCATGGACCGCTTAATTGTATCACCAACTAAACGCATTGTAAGTTTGTAACATTTTGTTGCATCTTGTCACATAACACGTGATAGTAGTGACAATGCTTTTAGTTGATATATGAACGTACTCATGCATATTTAAGAGTTGAACATAAAAAAAAAAAAAAAAATTTGGCTCTCACAGTTGAGTGTCTACACCAGGGAGTGTCTAATTGTCTATTACGATTTCCTATCAAATCTCTATTAATTGATCAATTATAAGATGATCATTCATTTTTAAACTAATCACATGATGTATTGGACTTTGACATACTTATACTTAAAAGAACAGTTCCTAATAATATGATTTCAGGTATGTAAGGCGATTGAGGAATTGGAAACGGAAGGCAGAGAAATTGGTGCTGTTTTTATTACTTCCCCTACTTATCATGGGATATGCAGCAATATAAAGGAAATATCTGAGTTATGTCACCTACACAACATTCCTCTTATAGTTGATGAGGCTCATGGTGCTCACTTCGGCTTTCATCCATGCCTCCCTTCATCGGCCCTCCAACAAGGGGCCGATGTGGTGGTACAATCAACTCACAAAATACTTTTCTCGCTTACTCAATCATCTATGTTACATGTATCCGGTGGGAACCTTATTGATCATGAAAAGATAAACACATGTCTTCAAAGCCTTCAAAGTACTAGCCCAAGTTCCTTGTTGTTAGCTTCATTGGATGCTACTACTACCAAACTTAGGGAAGATGCGGAAAATATATTTGACATTGCAATTACTTTAGCAAACGAGGCTAAAAATAGACTTAGACAAATTCCAGGCATCTTAGTATTAGATTCTACCTACATTGACCCCTTACGCATTACTGTTGGAGTCCATGAACTCGGTCTATCTGGGTATGAAGTAGATAGCTTTTTATATAACGATCAAAGGGTGATCTCTGAACTCCCTGGATCGCGCTCTATCACATTTCCATTCTCTCCAGGAACATGTAGTGAGCACGTTGATAGACTAATTGTGGGATTCAAGCATCTTTCATCAGCATCATTGAGCACCAAACATCATAAACAAGAGGAATTAGCAAGGTGGTGTGTTGATTCCAAGTCATGGAATGATATAAACACACGATTAACACCGCGAGAGGCTTTCTTTACAAAGAAGAAGAAAGTTGATATCAAAGGTGCAATTGGAAAAATATGTGGTGAGTTAATATGTACGTTTCCACCTGGTATACCTATTGTAACGCCTGGTGAAGTGATCTCAGAAAGAATTGTGGGTGTGCTATTACAAACTAGAGATGATGGAGCTGTAGTTGTAGGAGCTCATGATCCTCTTTTGTGTTCAATTCTTGTATGTGATATTTGAGACATCAATTCTTAAATACAATGGTTATGTGACTTGGATTAATCATATTTTTGAAAAGAAAGGGAAAGTTTGTTTATTTATTGTGATACTTAAGGTTAACTAAGATTTTTCTTGAACTTTTTTTTTAAGACTTGTAAAATTAATGTCATTTTATCCTATATTTTCAACTTATATTAATCCTATCTATTGAATTCGAATTGTGTATAAAAAGAATGTAGATTCTGTTCAGCAAAAATCAATTTCATTTGGTAATGTTTTCAATAGAAATAGGTTCGGTTCATAGTTCAAATCAATAAGAATAAGTTGACGAGAACATGACCTTAATATATGTTTTCACTACATGAGGTTAAGTATTGCGCTTACTATTTTCATGATAATTAATTGATAGGAAATTCCATGTTTATGGAAATGAGGCACCTCTCTTAATCAAGTAAACGGAGTACTACGGTAATAATGAGACCAATTACCGACCATGAACATCCTACAGATCTATTAAGCGACAACTGCAAGAAGATCAAGTTAAGATCAGAAATTTGATTTATAAATAGAAGAAGATATACAATAATCTAGCACATACATCAAGCAAAATTACAGATGCAAAGGCATAACCACAGACTATTCATAGTCTGATGTTAGCGTAATTTCTGACCTTTACTTCCTATTTAGTATTTACCTATTACAACAGAAGATTATGATGCACTTTACTTGAAAGGGATTCTACATCGATAGGCACCTTAGATATTCTTCACATTTTCGGTCAATATGCAGTTCAATATTCTTCCCACTCTTGGTCAACATGTAGTTTCGCTTTCAAAAGGCTAGGTAGGGGGGAAAAATGGTTACACTTGGCTTGAACGTCGCAGTTAGCAACAATGCATAAAAATCAGCACAAGTGTAAGCTTGAGTTAGCTGTATACTCTCCTTGTATGCACCCAGAACACCACATAACTGATAGGAGCAGGATGTTTAGATGTTCCCACCGTCAGAACTACTGCAGGCTTGATTCTGTAGGGAACCATTTCCAAAATCACCATCAAGGCTCATTTGTTGGACTTCTTGAGGGGAGAGAATTTTTACGCATCGAACACAATTCACAAAGTCACTGAAATTCAAACAGCCAAGATATTAGCTTCAAACAAAATAAATCTTAGCCACAAACTGTAGTGGAATTGTGGATGGTGAATGCTAAACTTTAAAGGTGTACACATTATAGACAAGCATGTAATATACAGGCATAAAGAACATTTCTTTGTCGCCTAATTGAATTTTACTCATAAAAACTAAGGCAGAACAAGTCAAAAGAATTGGCGATGAAAGCAAATGACCACACTGTTTTCTATGTTACCATAAACTTACTAAATTCAAAGTCTTAAAATTTAAGGAATGAATATTGTCTTGTGTTCACTGTTCACTGCTCTAGAAAGCTAATTTTTGTGCTACCATCACTCTCTATTATCTAATAACTCTACATTCTTCAAGTAATTTGTGTCCTTATCACTTGTTATAATAGAGTGCAACGAAATAGGAGCCTTATTAGTCTACAATTGACACATGTTCCACTCCAACCAAGAATTAAACCTTTGGTTAGCAGTTCTCATTCTCCCCTAATTCAGATGACAGTACATGCTTTTGGCATATGTGAAAATTTACTCAATAAGCTTTACACCTACACCTCTTCAACATTTTGACCACGTTTGTCTGGTACAAATAAAAGGTATTTCACCAAACACAAACTTGACACTAAAGACCATAATGGATTTAATGACCAGGCGTTACTTTTGAGCTTTGACAGGTTGAATATCTCCAGTGTCCTTGCTTTAGAACTTCATGATTTCCTCACCCAAAAATCTAGTCACATACAAGGAACACCACGCAGTTCACTTTACTACATGGATTTGGACGGAGGGAAAAAAAAAATTAAGAATTTTATCATATATTAGTATTTTATGTATAATTTCACTACTTGTTTTTTCTCATTAATTTTTGGGAAAGAGAGCTCTCCATTTAAGTGTGAATTATTAGACTTCCACTGGAACCTTAGTCGATTCTAAGAGATGCATTGATGATTCAAAAGGCATAGCGGAAAACAACAGATGTAAAATCTGAAGAGACTTACTCCCAAGGATCATCACCCAGTAGCAAAACGTCATTCTCATGGTCCACGTATACAAGTTTCCAACCAACCCTCCCTCGATCTTCCATCTGTCCCTCTATACCGAACATCCGAGCCAAATCCTGTTTGAGTTCCTCATAACCTGAGTATCGAGTAACATCTATTGATCTACCAACAGCTCCACGCTTGTAAACCTTCAGGAGAAAAAAAAATAAAGATAAAACTCAAAGACTTTTAAACAGTCACAGTAAAAGCAGTAAGATTTTAAGAGTTTTACCTTTGTGTAAGTCCGCAATCTCTGATACTGTGGAGGTGGGACCCATGCTCCTCTATTCATGAAGCTGCCATCACTTATTGCAGAATCAATTGAATTGAATGCCACATCTGGTACACCAAATGATTGGGTGACCATTGAGGATGAGAGATCTTGTTGAGCATCTTTTGAGTTTTCATAATTACTAAGCATGCAACCGGAAGAGACATTATTCGAGTAATTCTTATCTGGCCGTGGTATATTCTTTGTCAGCATAGAATCAGAAACCAAGGATGTTCCCAGCTGACCATTAATACTTACCCCTGTATGAAAGTTGTTTCTAGCATCAGCTTGCACATCCAAATCATGATCGGTATCCCCTAACAAAATTGATTGTGGATTATTTAATGGATTGCTCTGGCTTATTATATCATTTTGTGAGAGAGAAGCTGAAGTTGCAGAGGATGTATCCAAGTAATCCAATTGGGATGCAGGAAAGTTCTGATATGTTTGCCGTGTTAAATGTCCTTGGCTTTCAATCCGAGTAATGTTGACAGAAGGTTTGACATCAGCTTTCTGATGCAACTCTTTAAATGGGTTATGAGGTGCCATTGTCTCCAACCCATTAGAACTCAAAAGATTAGAAGAGTGATTCATGCCCTCTCCTGAAGCACTGCTTCGATGACCCCTACTGTTCATTATTGTTGGAGGGGCATGGAGAGCATCGTTTGTCGAAGGCGAAGTAGAACACGATGGAATGTCATCAGTTAGCACTGACTGCCCACCTATAGTAGCCCCTGCAAAATTGCTGCTTCCTGCTGTGGAAGGGTGACTTAACATAGAATCATGTGTAACTCCTGCCTGACCTTGCAGTTCAGGCATTACAATAGTCTGCTGCTGGGGAAGCTTTGGGATCTGAGGTGTTTGGGAAAAGTGCAGATTGCTCTGCGTATTACTCCTATTCATTTGTTGTGCCATGATCTGGGACTGAGGGAGAGCTGCCAATTGTGCTTGAGGGATATCCAACATTTGTGATGACGATAATGACCTAGAAAAGCTTTGAGGCACATCTAGCAGAGGTCTTTGTAGCTCTTGGGATTGACTTATGTGATTTGTCTGCTGCAATGCAGACTGCTGAGTTAAAACTGACTGCTGTTGCTGCTGAAGCCTTTGCAACATCTGAAGGTGAAGTTGGTTGTCAGTAACTTGTTGCAATTGAAGTAAACTTTGTTGCTGAGTGGGTCCCAAAGTTGGCTGCTGCGATTGTGATTGGTTTCCCAGGAGCTGTTGGTTTTGAAGAGATGATGATTGTTGAAGTGAACTGTGATTTTGTACAAGACCCTGAGTCAATGGTAGTTGTGACAAGACTTGGCTTGAAGATAAGCTTTGGTTGATCAAGTTCTGCCGTGATTGCTGAGAAGAGTCACAAAACTGCTGTTGTGACTGCATAAATGAGTTCAAAGGATTCAAAGCTGCTGATGATTTCTGGATTTGGTCAGGCTGCGGAAGTGATTGTACAGGTCGCTGAGCATTTAACTGTAAATTGTTTTGCTGAGGAATCTGCTGCGTAGAAAACCCTAATTGACGGGACAGGTCAGCACCAGGAAGGCTTTGAAGAGTAGAGCCAGGTAAAGTATTCAGAAAATTCGCCTGCATTGGATTAGCCAAAGATGGATTTTGCTGCATGTTCATCCACTGCATTAAGCTCAAGCCTGACAAAGCATTTGGATCATCTCCAAGCCATGGCATTGTTCTTTTGAATACACTGTCCATATCACAGTCATCATCTGCCACAAAGGAAGATCAGAACAAACCCATTTTAACAGATGCCACTAACATTATTTATCATTTGGATGGAACCATACAGCTGGTATCCAACAGCAACCAAGTTTTTCTCACCCTATTCTCATTATTGTGTTGAACTATGTAAAACTTCTAAGGGCTTGGCGTTTCATTTCTTAGATCGAATGAAATCAAGTGACAATTTCCCGATGGAAAAGTAAGGTTTTGGGTCAAATGGGGAATAGTGTATATACATTATCAGGTAATGGCATAACCTAGTTAGGGAAGATCAAGAAAGGATACTGATGCCCTCATATCAGTCGTATGAGTGAAGAGAATTTCTCTGAGCTCAAAACTGTAGTGATATACTGATATGTACCTGGCATTCCTGGTAGCCTTGGACGCTTTGGTCTGAGGAAGGGTGGAGGGCATATGAAAAATGGAGCTGTTACAGGTTCGATCTCCCAAACAGAAACCCTGCTACGCTTTTCTCCAGCAGTTGACTCATCCCAACCAACCTGAAAGCCGAAGTCAAGTAACCTATCAAACTATTTATAAAATAAACAAAATAAGCTGCACATATAGCCTCACATAACAAAATGCAATAGTTTACCTGCAAATTACGCCATTGAGAGTTCTTCCAGCGTACGGGGTCAAGATCACTAATTCCTGTGATTGTACCCATATATCTGCATATTTGGTCAATCTGTTCTCAGTTGCATAATATCAAATGATAAAAGAGTCATCATCAAACAAAAGTATATCCTCAATATAGTGGATATCCAAGATGGAGTGTTCCTCTGAAATGTACAGCATCATAGCTTAAGCAACTTTCCACTATTACCTTCTAGTTCCTGATTCTTCTGTTTCAAACATCATCCTAAATCGCATCCCAAGAGATAGTTGTTGACCATAAATAGACTTGTAGTACTTGGCAAGTGGGATCACAAATTCTGATGGGCTAGCTCTGCACAAGTCAATAATGTAACAGAAGACTTTAGAACACAGCAATCTGGCCATGAATAAGAAGCTAATTTACTGAGGGGTAGATTAAAAAAAAAACTTGTGCAATCATACGTACCTTGGATTATAAAAAACTGTAAAAGGACTATTATTGGCAGCCGCATGTGCAGCAGCTGCAAGGATTCCAATGTGCATACTATCACTAGAAAGTACGGATGAAGATAAATTAGTTGGTTGTCGGTTAGCTCGCCTGATGCCTAGAAGAAGATGCTGTTTTTCATCTCTGCTCAAAGAAACCACAATTTAGTACGGCAACAAGTGTAGCTTCCCAAAATCTCACTATAAAAAAAAAAAAAAAAAAAACAGGCACCACAGTAGTATAAAAAACACAACCTACACTAGTACAGAATCCCTGATTGAAAACATGGTGAAAAAAGCACAAAATTCAAAGTCCATACCTGATAAACAACACTGAGTCACCAGCAAAAAGTCTCTTTCCGCTGACAAATAGACTCCATCCTGTTGTAAGCAGGTGACGTTTTGGTTGTCCTGGTTGAAGAAAAGGAAAAGGTGTTAAAATCTGATGATGTCAACTGAACAAAAAAATTACTCGTGCCAATGAATTGTCCTCTCTACAGCAATTGCAGGATTCTGTATTTCACAGGCTAAGATACTAATCTTGACATCCAAGGCAAACACTTGTAAACAACAATCCAGAATCTGAACCTACCGCGATATATGTGGCGGAAGGTCCACACAGTATCATGCAAGTCTCTGGCCACTAGTTCTTGAGCAGGAGGTTGCATAGAAAAATCCTATATTTCCAAATGATGAGCTTAAACTCTGTAATCAATTAGATAAACCAACAATTCCAGATAAAAGTATCTTACAAGAGGGGGGAAAATCTTTTCTGCTGCTCGTCGTGGTACAGAAAAGCCTCCATGAGTGCTAGTATCACTGGCTGTCAGAGTTTTGCAGAAGAACTCTGTCTGTGGTTTATGTGCTTTCAGTGAAAGATCAGATCTCAACAATGCCTCCTTGTCAAACTGAATAAAAGGAAAGTAACATATACTAAGCATATATAAAGGGTTTTAGATTACTGATGCTATACAATCGCTACTTGAGAAAAAGATATGAACTGGTAACTAGAAAAGCTCTTACAGAAGGAACTGGCTGGAGCGTCATCTGAGCATATACTTCGTCAGTTTCAGGATCTGCCTACAGAAAACAAACACAATTGTCAGATGCAAATGGCAATCATTTTAAAGCTCAGTCTTCTCAATAACAAAATACTAGAAAGGGTAGAAGGCAATCGTACATGCAACGTCACATTATGAAGTAGGCACAGCAGCTTTGCAGGAAGATTCGTGTAATTTGGTATCTGACCATCGACATCCTTCTTCATAGATGCTGCCACCTATTCATTTTGAGATTTACATCAGTAAAGAAAATCCAAGAATAAAATGTTATAAACTACTGCACTCAGTTCTAAATAGATGATAAGAATTCTTTTTCTAGGTGTTAGTCTGATATATAAATAACATTGACAAAAATGCCTAGAGCAATCTTTCTTAGTGATAACAATGAATCTCGTCAATATATTATGTTGAGAGGAAACATTTGATTGTGCAACTTCTCAGCAGTATGAATCCAGTGGTCCTCTGCCATTCAAATAGGCCAGTATGCTTATCTTTCTTCCCTATAGTAAATTATTTTCTCTTTATACCTTCTTCAAGCATTGGATACATAATTTTTTAAGAAACCCATCTAAGATATCATCATGATACAGAATAGCAGTAGATACATACTTTTGTAAGAGAACGCCATCTAGCAGTCTAGGGTATGGTAAAGAGTTGGTAGTGAAGTCTGACAATAATTCTTGCAGCTCCATGGTGAGACCAAGCTGAAGTCTAACAGGAAATTGCCTCATACCTTAGGTTTATAATTTTCAAATGAATGAAAATGTACATGTTTCTAAATAAATCAACAAAGGTTCTTAGGAAAAAAACTAAGACCCTAGTTATCCAATCAAAATAATTCCACAAGGATAACCTTATGTAAATTATAAGGTACCCTTCTAAGTAGTACTCCCTCCAGCTTTTTTTACTTAATATATTCACTTTTTCACATCTCCCAATAAACAACTTTAAAAATTAATATCAAGTTATATATTTCAAAAAATTATAAAAATTGTATATTTGGAAAGTTTTCGTCGAGACGAATCAAACAAGATCTTAAATGACTATTTCATTACGTATAAAACACCAAAGTGAGTTAAAGTTGCACTATGAATAGTGTCAAAACCCTAATGTAGCAAGTAAAAAGCTACCGAGGGAGTAATTTTGTATGTTGTTTTGTACTTTAACTTTCATGATCTTAAAATGCATGCACACCTTTGATCACTACACAGTATGCTTTCAATGATTATTTTTTTGTCAAAATTTTTAAGCTTAACCATAGAAGGTGAAGTACAAAGACTAAGTTCATTAAGCAAATACAAAGTGAGCAAAACTGAATTGACCAACCCGAATAAATTATAGAACCTCCACCACCCACAAAAAATCAAACAAAATACAAAAGAAAAGGTTGAAGAAGAAAAAACATTCAAAAAGGAATGAGACCAGGCCACATGAAAGGATCAGCAAAGTCTTCCCTGTGGTCCATGAATCAAAACTTGTCATGTTCAAAAACATGATAATAATATCACCCAAATCATTTTCGCTTGTCAAAATCATCTTCATAACTTTTGCTCCTTTGATTAAAAACTTAGTGCAAATATTTCAATCTGAAATAAATGTCAAATTTTACTTTACTTTGTGTAAATACTTTCATTGTAATACTTTCACAAAAAACAAAGGGGATATCAAGGTTGAGGTTCAATTCATCTTTCCTACTTCAAGAGTAGGTTCAATCCCTGTCCCATATTGAGCATATTCCCACTTACCAAACGCCACCTAATTGGATTTAATATCGAATTTTCAACAATAGGGTTGCCATTTCCATACAAGTTAGTGTGACGGGTTAAAATGAATCATCCGCGTCAAACTCAAAACCTTAAATATGACTCCCGAAATGGTTTGTGTCATTAAATGCCGAACGGATCCTCTTAAGCCTCTTGCCCATAATCCCTCCTAACCTAAATTAGCAATATTAGCATCATCCTAAAGTACTACTCCATTTCAAGTACTCTAGTATAAACTAAAAATAGGGTTTTGGATAAGAAACAAGACAATTAAAATCAAAGAGTAAAAATTTGGACCACAACCAAAACTAGACAATTAAGAAAAAGACTAAAAACCTCACAAACTCAAAGGTTTCCCAATTAGTAACACCCAAAATTCAAGGAAATAAAAAAGGTCATATTAACACATTCCAACTTTCCAATCATTAAAAACATTACCAAACTACAAACAAAATTTCATTTGACCTTCAAATCAAATTATACACTATAGTATATACTACTACCAATAAAAATACAAAAAACATAACATTAACTTACCTAATTACTATATTAAGCAAAAAAAAAAATTAACATGAAAATTTAAATTTTAAAAAAAAAAAAAAACAACATGATTATACTAAAAATGACAAACCTGCTCACTATGACCTTGTGGAAAATACACAACGTGGGTCCCAGCTGCCGGTAAATTTACCAAAGGACCTGCACACGCCTGCCATAATTCTGGGTTTATAGTCTTCTTTTCTCCTGCAATTACATCCTCACACATATTATCTACCTTCTTATTGGCTGAATAAATTATAACTAAATTTCACATTTTTATTACACCCTTTTAAATGATTTGTTTAATTAACTAAACCCCATAAAATAGAAAATAATTTTTTACAGGGTAATAAAAAAAACTAATAATTATACATAAAAAGGTTGAATTTTTTTGGACTTTTTTAAAATACCCAACAAAAATAAAAATTGACCCATTAAAAAATAAGTGTAAATATCACAGAAAATATAGTGAAAATCACACTTAATTAAAAATTATTACTTCCTTAAAATAGAAACTAACAGTAGAAAGGAAAAATAAAAATCTTACACAAATAATTAGTACCCAATAAAATCTCCCCAAAATCTGAGGAACCCAATAAAAAAAATCAAAAAAAAAGGAAATTAAAATCGAACCTTCAGAAGGAATATCAGTAGTAGGTTGAGAAACAGAGTTTGAAGGAGTTGAAACCTTCATTTTATTTTTTGGTTGATCTAATTAAGCTCAGAGGAGAGAGAAAATCAATCAAATGAGCATAAAAGATGAGCTAACAAACAAATGATTTCTGGGTTTTGTAGAAGATCGGAAAATAAGTGATCGGAGAAATGGGGTTCCGGCGATTTCGCCGGAAAAGTGAGAAAACCCAAAAATAATTGAAGTTTCAGAAAAAAAGATGAAAAAGGGGAAATTAGTGAAAGTTGTTTGCTAAGGAAATGAGAGACCATATGCTGTAAGTTTGCCCCCTATAATTCCCAACATACTTCAGACACTTTCTCTCTCTAAGTTTTTTTTTTTTATTATTGTTTGGAAAAAAAAAAATGAATATTTAAGGTAAGAAAATGGAGTAATTTGTTTGTGTTAATGTTAGTTTAGTTAAATTAGTTTGGTGAATGAGAAAAGTAAGGGGAATAAATGGGTGTTGATGGAAATGAAGATATGTTGCAAACAAAAAATTAAGAAAATGGAAGTTATGAAAGATTTGAGATTGGGAAGAAATGATGAGAGAGAAAGGGAAAAAAAAAAAAAGGAAAGAAAAAGGTGTTTCTCTCTCTAAAAGGGTAGTTGGGGTAAAGTTGCTTGTTAGAATTTGGCAAATGGGGGACCAAAAAGAAAGTTGGTGGGGGCACCATGGTAAGAAATTATTACTAGTAGTAGTGTGGGATTTATAAGTTTTATTTAATGGATAACTTTATGGTATGGTAGTGTGATTGTAAATTCTCTTAGTTATTCTATGGTTTTGAAGGGAATTTTAAGGTTTGACTTTAATGGTTAGGGGTGAAGAAGAAAGAGAATTGCCAAAAAAAAAAGAAGAATTGAAGGAGAAAGATGTCTCTTATTTTCAACTTTTGTTTGTCCATCCATTATGATTATACAATGAGTGAAAATAAGGTTTGATATATATATGATACGTTTTGAAGCTATATTAGTTCGTAATTTTACATAAAAAAAAGTTATTTATATCTCTATTTTAAGATAAATGTAACAACTTTATTTTTACATTATTCACATCACGAGTATTAACTTTTATTGAGATTTGAAGTTTTCATACATATAATAACATATTTAAATATGATCTCTTTATATTCGTCTCATTAAATGTTTTATTAATAACATATGAGCTTTTTTAATTATTACTTATGCGTAATTACGGATAATTATTATCAAACTACTACATCGGCATATGTAAAATTGTAATTTGTTTCATATATTTTGAAACAGAAGTAGTTGTAGAAAAGGCAAACCCTGACTTACAAGTTATTATGTGTTGAGCAAAATTGAATTTAATTCTTGTACAAAAGATTTATTTATAAATAATTATAAAGATTTAGTTGTAGAAAAGGCAAACGGAGTTTAGTATGGTACTCCATAATACCACTGAAGTCTGACAAAGTTTTGGATATACCCAATGTACAATAATTCTTGTACAAAAGATTCAATTATAAATTACACCTTTTTGAAATTGAGTTACCATATAGTGATCTTTAGTTATCCATGTAAAAAGTGCAGTTACTTATACTTTATATTGCTGGAAACTAAAACTTTATGAACAAAAGTAACATAATGTGTTGGATATACGTAGTAAATGTTATTTCGTCGAAATAAATTTGAATGAGTTTGAAAATTACCAAAAAAAACTAGTTTTACTTGCAAAAGGTTTTGTATACTTTATATTGCTAAAAAGTTAATCTTAATGAACAAATTGAGTATATATAATTAGTCGTACCAAATTAAAGTTGGTAAGGTAACTAGTGTTTCCTTTAGGATAAGTTATAGCATCGAAACCAAGAATCTTGGTGCAAGTGGCTGAGAGTTAAACTTGTAACTTCAAAATCACAGTGTCAATACTCGTGGTTACAAATTAAATATCTAGGAATGAAAGAAACTCTTACCAGGTACAAATTAAATACCCAGGAATGAAAGAAACTCTTACCATATGATTTTATTCCCTGAGAGAGTAGTATAGGACATCTCAATTGGTTATATCTTCACTCTTGATTTCCAGAGGTCATAAGACCATAGTAAATATTGATTTCGTCAAAATATATTTCAATGAATTTTCAATTTACCGAAAAACTAGTTCTACTTGCAAAAAGTCTTTTATACTTTGTATTGCTAAAAAGTTAACCTCAATGAACAAATGGAGTATAATAGTGTTACCAGAGTTGGTAACGTAACTAACGTTTGCTTTAGAATAACAAGTTATAGCATCGAAACCAAGAATCTTGGTGTAAGCAGTTGAGAGGTTAACCTGTAACCTTAAAATCACAGTGTCTAAACTCATGGCTTACAAAATAAATAATTAGGAATAAAAGACACTCTTACCATAGGATTTATTCCATGAGAGAGTGTATGATATCTTAATCGGTTATATCTTCATTCTTGATTCCTAGGGGTCATGAGATTGATTCTCGGTTTCTCATCACTCGCCTTTATGGCTTCCTTACATGAATATATATATATTCCTTAAGGGCATTATAATTACTTACGTACTTACTCTGTTTCACTTTTATGGTTAAAGTGTTAATTTAAAATGGAAATTATTTTTCAATTCAAACATTAACTACACCGATCATGTGTGATTTTTTCTTACTTCCAATAAATTTTTACTCATTATAAAAAATATATTAATGCTTAGCATTAAGGGTTAGACCATCTATAATGGTGAGCTACAATGTTTGTAGTTTTTCTTGCCACATCGTATATCTCAACTACAACATCCGTAGGCCACAACATTCTACAATAACAAGTTACAACTATTGTAGTTTGAAAATGACCTCACATGCTATTTAACTTTTAAATAACAAGATATAACCTTTTTTTACAATTGTATTTATTAATTAAGACACAGGTAAAAAGAAAAGTTAAAAGAAATAAATAGGGACAAAACCTACTACATATTAAAAGGGTGTTTGATTGCTAGCTTTTGGCTTTTGTCTTTTGGCTTGTTTGATTTGGTCAAACAACTAAAATACTTGCTAGTTGTTTTTTTTTTTGCTTTTTACATTGGCGGGAAAACTAGCTTTTAAGCCAAAAGGCACAATCTAGTAAGAGGAGCCTTTTCTTTTGACTTTTAGCTGGTAAATAAATAAATTTCAATTTTATCCCTTGAAAATTAAAATAATTCCGTTTCTTAATTAAAATAAGCACATCCTAAAAGGTAATTTTACATGCTAAGAGCTAAAAGCCAAAAGCCAACAGCTAGTTACTAAACAAAACAACTAACAACTACCAGGCTACAAGCCCGTTATACCAGCTAATACAACCAGTCAATTAAACTAGCCAGCAGCTATCAGCTATCAGCCATTTACCAAATAGGGTCTAAACAAAGCTACAATTTTTTTTAATGTATACATATTTTTCACATCACAATGGTTAAAGTTGTAGCTTGAAATTTTCTATAATTGCGAGCAAATCCTTACAATTAGCCTTAAAAAAATAACAAGTTTCCGGTAAGACTGTCTTACAGTAAGACCATCAACTATTTATGTTTATTCTTTGATTATTAGGTTCATTAATAAAAGGGCGATTTGATGGGAATAATCCAAACTTTCAACTTCCTTCTATTTTTGGTCCCAACTTTTGATTATTATTGTATAATCCAAACTTTACGAAAATCTTCCATTTTTGGTCCCATTTACAGTGTTACCTGTTAATGTAGGTAAAAAGTAGATTGTTGTGTTTGTTGACTAAAATGACCGTTATTATTGACCCTACATTAATGTTTTTGTTTAGTACTTCAACTACCATTCCACCCCCTATAAATGAACAAAATCATCTATCTTCTTTGTTTCAACAACTCATACTCATCTTTGCCCTTTTTTTTTTGGAAATTCAATTTTTTTTCAATTTTTTTTTCTGATCATGTCTTCCCCTCAACATTCTCAATCCGTTGATTCTGCAACTTCTTCAAGGAGCAGATCTGAACAAACCTGCAGTGTTGTGCCACCACAATGAAGTTGCGCCATTGAGGACTGGTAGATACAATGGTCCAACTATGGGTAGGCAATTCTACGGTGTCCTCATTGGCCTGTAAGTGAAGTCATTATTATAATTTTTTGTTTAATGTTGGTTTAATTGTTAGGTTTTAATTGAATTGAAAACCGTAGTTGTTTATGGTTTTAGGGTTTAATTGTTGTTTTTGCTTGTTTTTGATGGTGTTAGGGTTTAATTGGAAGTAAAAACCCCAACTGAATAACCATTGCATCTAACACACCCTCATTAACATCCTCACACTCCAACACTACTGCATCTTCACATTCTTTTTCTTTGCCCTTTCACTTTCCTAATTGGACCTTGTTTGTGCCTTTTGGGTGTGAGTTTTTCCTAGGAGATTTGTATTCATATTTGTGGCTCCTTGTGAAATATAGGTACATCTACTCCATGGACCAAATAAAGGTCCAAGACTCGTGTTCCAAAGCAAAATTCATCATCTCCTAATTTCATTGTCACTATACACATGTCTCAACCCATTTTCCATCAACTCACCAGGAACAACATAATGAAAGTTATCAATAATAGCATATCCACACTTCTGACCAAGTTCTAACAAATACCACCAACAAATATCAGCACAACTTCAAAGGTTCTACATTGTCTCCAACATAATCAAAACCCCAGCTGAGTCCCTTGAAAATTTCCCCCATGCCAGATTTTCAAAGTCACTACATTATCCACCTAATAAATGAAACAAAAATTGAAGATTTTTCAATTAACAATCACAAATAGTGAATTTCAAAACCCTAAACCCTAATTCAAAATCATTACTACCAACACAAAACAAAATCACAAGAATATACATATCAATTACCATTCAACAACGACCACAACAATAAACTCGAAAATAAACACCGAAAATGAGCAAAGAAAAATGTGAAAGAATAACCTAGCAAGGTTTTGCTGCTCAATTCCTCAATTCACAGTTTAGCCAATTTCTGTTGTGAATAAAATGGAAAATAAGAAAACTCAAGCTAAATGAAGAGGAAGATGAAAACGACATCAAAAAAAAAAATTAAGTGAAAAAAAACAGGCGTAATTAAGAGGAGAAGGGGGGTTAGGTAGTTACTGAAAGCATGGGAGGGATGGTAATGATTTTTTTTTTTTTTTTGATAGAAGGAGGGAAGGTAATGAATTAAATGAACAATATACCTAATCAACCAGTAACCAGTAAATGGGACCAAAAATGGAAGATTTTCATAAAGTTTGGATTATACAATAATAATCAAAAGTTGGGACCAAAAATAGAAGGAAGTTGAAAGTTTGGATTATTCCTATCAAATCGGCCTTAATAAAATTAAAATATTTATTTTATATATCTAACAATCTAGTAGACTTACCAAATAAAACTGTCTTATATAAATTTTTGTATAAAAATGTTAGCCGGTAAAATAAACAAATGCTTCAAAATTTGTTTGTTAATTTCCCAAAATACCCTTGGATTGAAGTGCTCTCTGTACATTGGGCTGAGTGTCGTGCTCTTCACTGGACCACATGACACTTCTTTGATCCCAATAATTTTTATTTGACCATCACATGCTTCATGTATTTTGGGTCTCTTTGGTGGGCGTAAAACGTTTTTCCTGAAAATAGGTTTTTTTATTTTATATCGTTTGGTTTGGAGTAAAATAATAATGTAAAACTTTGGGTGGAAAATAATTTTCCACTATGTTGAAAACATTAAACCATTTTTCCCTAAAATTGAATGGAAAACATTTTTTCATAACACTTGGAAGGAAAACACTTTTCCTTGCAATTAAAATACTTGATTTTTCATCCAATCAAATAATGAAAAATATTTAAAATGTAAAATTATTTTACATGCAACCAAACATTAAAAATTATTTATAAAAATGGATTTTCCATTGTAAAACGTTTTTCATGAAAACTTTTTTTCATCCGAAAATGTTTTACGCCCTATCGAACGGACCCTTCACTAGCACAGCTTTATTTTTGCCTACTACACTTTGAGGCTTTGAGCCTTTGTTCTATTCAATATTACTTGTAGCTCATTTGATAATCGGATTAATGGTCCGTTTGGTAGAGCGTAAAACATTTTCAATGTAAAATGATTTTCATTGAAAATAGTTTTCCATGAAAAACAATTTTCACGGAAACAATTTTCCATTGTTTGGTTGCATGTAAAAAAAAGTGATGAAAATAGGGAAAATGTAGGGGGTGGAAGGAGGTAGTGAGGAAAGAGTGTATAAGGGGATAGGAGGAAAATTATTTTCCTTGTTATGTAATAATTATGGTGGATGTCCATAATCCCAAGAGTTCTTTGTAACTCTTCTTATCCTTTACCATTCCTTTGTAATTATACCTCATTAAGTTATAACTCCTACAATATAATGATGACTTTCAATATCTTTGAGATGTTACTAGTCATGTATTACATGTATATAATGGTGGTTACCTATTGAAGAATTAGAAATGGACATGAACTTTACTATATCTTTTATCCCCTTCCCTCAATTTTATAACATTCCTTTCATTTTGGAAGGAAAATGGTTTTCCATCATTGTAAGAAAAAATTTACTCCCATGAAAAATGATTTTACATTCCTTTGTGTACCAAACAATGTAAAATTGGAAAAGAGAGGAAAACACTTTTTATGGAAAATATTTTATACTCTACCAAACGGAGCCTAAATGGTGGTAATTGGAATAAATTTACGTAATGTAAGTAAATTTAGGAACAAAGTAGACTACAAATTACCTACTTTCTACTCATAAAATTTTCAATCCTACATAATATCATCCCTTCAAATGGTTATGAAATGGGACATAAAGATTGTGTTTTCATCATTGATTATAAAATTATATTTTACTAAATTACACTTGAAATATTGGCAATTTTCGTAGTACAATAAGCTATACCTAGCTTTAAGTATAGCTTCAATCATTTATTTTGTCCATTGAGAATTTTGGAGCAAAATCTCTAAATGAACATGAGTTATATTTAATGTAATCTCACTATTCTATACTCTCTCCATTTCCTTTTGTTTGATACGTTTTGACTTGCACATATGTCAATGCATTTGTTTGACTTTAAATATCTTTTGTTATGTATATGTAAAAATTATAATAATTGGATATAAATAGCATACTCATGAAACAAAATCTTATATAACTATATTATATTTTATATATTAATAGTAATTTAAAAGACTCTCTCGTCTTATGAATAATGCCAAGATTCCAAACGTATCAAACATTTAGGAACGGAGGTAGTATTATCCAATAAATTTTTTGGATATAAACTCATGCTCTTATAATTTAATGCTGATGAAAGTGTCATTTAATGTGGAGCCTATTTACTTCAGCTAAAAATAGTGGAACTGAACTGAAAATAGTTATAATCAATTGTTTATAAAAGAAGTAAATTAATATATGAACTGAATTAAACTGATAGTAGTTAAATTGAACTGATAGGAGATAAACTGAAATTAAGTCGAAATAAACATATCCATTAATATATTTAATATATTCTCACCGTGAAAAAATAATACTTCGTATAAAACCAAAGTTGCTTATTCGAAAAGACGGTTGAATATCATCATTGAAGATATTAAAAAAAAAAAAAAAAAAAAAAAAATCATTTTTTTTTAATATCTTCAATGATGATATTCAACCGTCTTTTCGAATAAGCAACTTTGGTTT
>PYUH01004012.1:471653-542711 GCA_016808085.1 Suaeda aralocaspica
ATGATGTTTTAGCTTGCTATTGGTATCATAGGAAAGTAATGAAATATTGCAAGTAGGTTTGATCCAATACGCAAATGTTGTTGAGAAGTGGGTAGAAAATGAAATTGAAACTTTGAGGGTCAAAATAATCGTTACAAATTCCCAAAAATTACAAATCACGTTTTCAAAATTTTTAGGACCTGAAAAAATGTTAGCTTAAAATCTAACAGTGAACATGATTTTTAGATTAAGGGAGTATCTTTATGTAGTTAAAATCAGCTACAAAGTTAATAACTCGATATCGTGAGGACTAATACCTTTTTTGAGGTTTTAGGTGTAATCTAGGGAATTTGTATGTTGGGCACTGAGATGGTTAAGTAGTAGGTAAAAATGATATAACCCATCGTTGGAGCGTGGAATCAAGAAAAGTTAAATAGATAATTGTTGCGTCGTGGTGAACCCCTATCTTAAATACGATTCCACGTTACCTCGGTGCAATAGCGAAACAATCCGTAGTCGCTCGGGATTGCACAGCGCTGGAATTTATGTGCACTCACAAAACTCCAATTGAAACTCAGGCTATTGCCCAAAAGTAGGATGGAAAATGGGTTTATTTAGGCTAAAGAGAATAATGTATACAACAGTCAACATTATGAGAAGCCATAAATTATTGTCATCATTAGACATTAAAATATCCATTAATCGGTAGAAAAATTGTGACGTTAGACATTAAGGGGTTGAATAATGTAATAATACAATATTCTCATAACAAGTACGGGCGGGGTATAATCAAGTTTAGAAGGACTTTAATAGTTTTATCAAGTTGACTATTTCTTTTATTTTCTCTTATCTTTCTTTGTATTACACTCAAGAACTTTCAACATGAGCTAGGTCTTCAGATGGTCACAAATCAAGTAAGCAACACTGGACATTAGGAAACGCTTGTACGGAAGTTATCAAATGGTTCTTTTAAAGTCACATGAAGTCTCTAAATGAGAAACGTTTCTGATTTTAAATTAAGTTATTTTGTATGTGCCTCAATTGATCTCAAATCAACCTTATACTATGCATTACATTTAGAACATAGTTTAGAGCCTTAAGACCTTTGTTATATATTCGATTTGTCGTTTTTCCCACTTTCAAAGTTGCAATATATTCAACTATATATATATACCACCATTTTTGGTGTTAAGGGAACCACAAGAACAACTGTTGAGGATCGATTCCATAAACATCATGGCATTAGAAGAAAAGATATTTAACTGAACTAACCTCATTCTCGCCATATAACATTGTATAGTTGTATTAGTATTGTTGATGTCTTATTGTCAATCACTTATTCCCCTTATTCTCATGACACAATGTTCATTATTACACCCATATACAGTTTAGTTGTTAAGGAGTATAATTTTGACACTCTTGCTTAAGCACAATCAAATCAATTATTAAAAAAAACAAGGACAAAAAAATCATGAGGTAAGAATGTAAGATCAATTAAAAACAAAATCATTGTGTTGTTGATACAGAGAACTTGGAGCATCACGTTAAGAAAATTGTTGTAGATCTTTTTGGAGATAACCTTTCAACAAACAATTCAATCCCTCTTTTCAATTGTTCCATCACCTTCGGCCTTTATGAATCTACTTTTGTGCCGTAAAAAAAATTCTCACATTTTTTATGGACTCCAATTCGGGTTGAGTATAACTGAGTGAAAAAAAAAAAAAAAAAACAACTCATTTTATACTTCAACACCGAAATTGGAGTCTCATAAAAAATGTGAGAATTTTTTTTACGGCACAAAAGTAGATTCATAAAGGCCGAAAGGTGATGTGAACAATTGAAAAGAGGGAATTGAATTGTTTGTTGAAAGGTTGAATCTCCAAAAAGATCTACAACAAGATTTTCTTATACGTGATGCCTCCAAGTTCTCTGTATCAACAACACATGATTTTGTTTATTAATTGTATCTTACATTCTTACCTCATGATTTTTTTTGTCCTTGGTTGTTTTAATAATTGATTATGATTGTGCTTAAGCAAGAGTGTCAAAATTATACTCCTTAACAACTAAACTGTATTATGGTGTAATAATGAACATTGTGTCATGAGAATATATAGGGGAATAAGTGATTGACAATAAGACATCAACAATACTAATACAACTATACAATGTTATATGGCGAGAATGAGGTATAGTTCAGTTAAATATAGCTTTTCTTCTAATGCCATGATGTTATGGAATCGATCCTCAACAGTTGTTCTTGTGGTTCCCTTAACACCAAAAAATGGTGGTATATATATAGTAGTTGATATTATTGCAACTTTGAAAGTGGGAAAAAACGACAAATCGAATATAAATAACAAAGGTCTTAAGGCTCTAAACTATGTTTCTAAATGTAATGCATAGTATAAGGTTGATTTTGAGATCAATTGAGGCACAATACAAAATAACTTAATTTAAAATCAGAAACGTTTCTCATTTGAGGAGACTTCATGTGACTTTAAAAGAACCATTTTGATAACTTACGTACAAGCGTTTCCTAATGTCCAGTGTTGCTTACTTGATTTGTGACCATCTGAAGACCTAGCTCATGTTGAAAGTTCTTGAGTGTAATACAAAGAAAGATAAGAGAAAATAAAAGAAATAGTCAACTTGATAAAACTATTAAAGTCCTTCTAAACTTGATTATACCCCGGCCCGTACATTGTTATGAGAATATTGTATTAATTACATTATTCAGACCCCTTAATGTCTAACGGTCACAATTTTTCTACCGATTAATGGATATTTTAATGTCTAATGATGACAATAATTTATGGCTTCTCATAATGTTGACTGTTGTATACATTATTCTCTTTTAGCCTAAATATAACCCATTTTCCATCCTACTTTTGGGCAATAGCCTGAGTTTCAATTGGAGTTTGTGAGTGCACATAAATTCCAGCGCTGTGCAAATCCTCGAAGGCGACTACGGATTGTTTCGCTATTGCACCGAGGTAACGTGGAATCGTCGTTTAAGATAGTGGTTCACCACGACGCAACAATTATCTATTTAACTTTTCTTGATTCCACGCTCCAACGGATGGGTTATATCATTTTTACCTACTACTTATACCATCTCATGTGCCCAACATACAAATTCCCTAGATTACACCTAAAACCTCAAAAAAGGTATTATGTCCTCACGATATCGAGTTATTAACTTTGTAGCTGATTTTAACTACATAAAGATACTCCCTTAATCTAAAAATCGATGTTCAACATGTTAGATTTTAAGCTAACATTTTTTCAGGTCCTAAAAATTTTGGAAAACGTGATTTGTAATTTTTGGGAATTTGTAACGATTATTTTGACCCTCAAAGTTTCAATTTCATTTTCTACCCACTTCTCATACAACATTTGCGTATTTGGATCAAACCTACTTGCAATATTTCATTACTTTCCTATGATACCAATAGCAAGGCTAAAAACATCATCTTTTCTCAAACCTTTGAGTTGTGTTTTCTCTCAAAAGTCATTAATGGCTTCTCAAACTACTGAAAAAATCCACCATCATTATGCGCACACTGACCTTTGTAAAGACTTGCGATGGACTGCAAAGTATTCATCTTTTCCTCTCTTTTTTTTCAACAAAATTCAATGATATTTCTTGCATTTTTTTAATACCATGTTGCTAAAGTTTCAATCTTTTCTCATTTTTTTGTCAAATACTGAAAATTATTACCTGGGTTTTCGTTCAAATTATGTGATTTTTTTGGGGTGTTGTTAATTTTAGTTTGTTTGGTTTATTTTGTAGGGAATGTTATGAGTTTATGTATGACAAACCATGGAAAGCAGTGAATGATTTTTATTTGGATTTGGTTAATGGGGATTCTTCTTTAGCTGAGTTGTTTGGGTATAAGGTTGGTTACTACTTTATTGGTATTGTCTATGAATTGATTTTTGATATGTGACTGTGATATGTTTGGTTTATATGGTTTATGGAATTATTCTTTAGTACAAGATCATTTAGGAGGGGAATTTTGAGTTGTTTCAAAGTGATTTAAAAATGAATGTAGTTTGTATCATATAGAAAGGTATTTAGTTTGTCAATTGTCATTGTGTGAAGTGTTGTATCATTGTTCATAATTTTGGTATTGGGTGAAAAGAGTGGAATTTCTAGATTTAGTGGTGCATCATTTTGAAATGATGAGCCAATGAGGTATAAATCCAACTATGGAAGATTGATGATTAGCTATGTTATTTAGGCAAGTGTTCGACTCGGCTATTTTGTGAAAATTTCCGTGATTTTGGTGCAAAAATAAAGTGTCCACCATACTTGCCTACCCCTCTATTTAGGTTTAATTTGAATTGTTCTTTCAGATTGATTAATATAAGTTGCTTGAGGAATCTATGTGAAATGCATTTCGAGAGAGAATTGATTATGCTTGCGGTTTAGCCTACTACTTGTAACTTAGTTATTTGCTATGGCTATTGTTTGACTATCAATGTTTCTCCAGGATGATTGAGAAGAGAGTTGTTGGCTTGGTTTGAAACCTAAACTCCAGCTATTCCCTATAAATCTTGTTTTGAGGATAGTTCATCAGTAAGCCTGTGAAATGGCAGGCAATTTTGTGTAGATAAAAATGCTCGATTTTATCAATAGGTGAAGCTAGAGGTCTTCAGCTTGATATGTTTGATAACATTTCCACTACTTTTTTCATGATGCTGTGACCTTTTATGTTATAATTGACCTCAAACCTCTAGTTGATCTTTCCTTGGTGCAAGATAGTAACCATTTTTCGAGCAGTAACATCTGACTGTAACTTTAGAATTTATGTTATTGGTTCTATATGTTCTGATCCTTGAACTAAGGTTAGACATTACTTTGTCAATTGTACTAGTGATTTCGTTGGTTGTTGATGTCAAATGTTGTTGTGTAATTATGCGGATTTAGACACAAATGTTTCTTGAATCTTCTAAGTATTCACTGTTTCAAATTTTGATAGATTTCTGTTTAAACTTGGCCAGGATGATGATTCCATTGTGGGTAGGTATGATGAATATGCTCCGGAGAAATGTCTCCCTGATGGTAAATCTGGAAGATGGGATAGAGTGACGTTTAAAATGGTAGTGTCTTACCATGGGGAGTACTTTGACGGTTGGCAGAAGCAGCCTGGTTTAAATACAGTTCAGGGGTATGTTTTCTCGTAACTTGTCATAAAACATGATTTGTGATCCCAACGCAGATTAAACAATAATATGAATTTCATACTTTTTCTTTGCACTTACTTGTACTAAAGCACGTAGTATTACTGTATAAGTTGGTTCTATATGTGCTGGCCGTAGTTCAACTTCCATAGCCTTGATAATGTATACTTATTAGTTATTGCTTTGGTGTTTATGGTACAATAATTGTTAGTGTAAGAGTGCACAGAAATGAATGAAGAGAGAGAAAGTAACCAACTCTATTATTGCATCATTACTAACTAACTAACTCATTTAGGTGTAATTACATGCCTTTTATATCAAAGGTAGTTAGCTGTCATAATCAGCTCTAAACACTTCTACTATACTAAGAAGTATACAAAAGGTATATGTAGCTGAATACTATACATAGCTGAATACTAAGGTATAGAGTTAGATATACCAACATCCCCCCTCAAACTAGGAACTGATGAAGTCATTCCTAGTTTGGCTAGAAGATCCTGAAACTTAGCAGAAGGAAGAATCTTAGTGAAGACATCTGCCAACTGATTGTGAGTAGGAAGATAAGTAAGTTGAAGAAGACCTTCAAGTACTTTCTCCCTAGTAAAGTGACAATCCAAATCAATGTGCTTGGTACGCTCATGAAAAAATGGGTTGCGTGCAATGTGCAAGGCAGATTGATTGTCACAATGAAGTGTGACAGGTTTAAGATCAAAGACATCTAATTCCTGAAGTAATCTCACAAGCCAACAAACTTCTGCAGCAGCAGAAGCCATGGCCCTGTACTCAGCTTCAGAAGAACTTCTGGACACAGTGGCTTGCTTCTTACTCTTCCAAGAAATAGAAGAACAACCAAGTTGAACATCATAGCCCGAAACACTTCTTCTGGTGTCTGGACAAGCACCCCAGTCACTATCAGCGTAAGCTTGCAAAGTAAGCTTATCGGAAGCTTTGAGAAGGATACCTTGCCCTGCGGTTCCTGCAACATACCTTAAAGTATGCTGCAAAGCCTGGAAATGAGGCAAGCGAGGTGCATGCATGAATTGACTTAAGACCTGAACTGTGAAAGAAAGGTCAGCCTAGTATGAGTAAAAAAATTCAGCTTCCCAACAAGGCACCTGTAGAAATCAGGCCTATCATAGAAATCTCCTTCAGTTGCTGATAATTTGAGGTTAAGAGGAAGAGGAGTTAGAGTAAGGGAGAAGGAAGAGATATCAGCAGCTAGCAAGAGTTCCTTAATAAACTTCATTTGTGTAAGTGTGATACCATCCTGTACATGACATATTTCTATGCTCAAAAAATAGTTAAGCAAACCAAGATCCTTGATAGTGAAGGTTGTATCCAGATGCTGTTTGAGAGAAGTTATAGAAGATATATCACTACCAGTAAGGATGATATCATCCACATAAACAGCAGCAAGTGTTATATGTGGATGTGTTTTCTTGACAAACAAAGAATAATCATTTAAGAGATTGAGTGAACCCCTGATGCTTCAATTCAGTAACTAGCTTAGCAAACCATTGTCTGCTAGCTTGTTTTAGTCCATAGAGAGACCTTTTCAACTTTCAAACTTTCTCTAGAGAAGTAGATATACCTTCTGGAACCACAATATAAACCTCTTCATGGAGATCTCCATGAAGGAAAGCATTATTTACATCCAATTGGTACAAAGACCATCCTTTAGAAGCAGCAACAACTATTACACATCTGACAGTAGAAAGTTTGACAACTGGGGAAAAAGTTTCCTCAAAGTCAATGCCATATTTTTGAGTGAAACCTTTAGCAACTAATCTTGCTTTGTATCTTTCAATTGAACCATCTGATCTTAACTTTATTCTATAAACCCATTTACAGCCTATTGGTTTCTTCCCAGCTGGTAGATCAACAACATCCCATGTGTTATTGGTTTCTAAAGCTAGAATCTCTTTGTTCATAGCTGATATCCAATTTGGATCTTGAGCAGCATCTTTGTAAGAAGTAGCCTCAGTAAGAGAGACAACGGTAGCAACCAAACATTGTTGTGGAGAAGGAAGATTAGCAAAACAAACTAGATTACACCAGTGTGATGTCACATGTGTGGAACTGTTCAATGCAGAACAAGAGTAATCTTGTAAATAAGAAGGATTTCTGTGTATTCTAGAACTCTGTCTAGATGGAGGAATGGAAGGAATATGAGATGGTAGAGGACTGGGAATAGCAGAAGAAGTAGGAGATGATGTTAAAAGAAGAAGTTGATGAAGTAGGGAATTGAAAAACATCAGGAATATTTTCATAGGTGAGAGATGAAAAGGGAGTAGAAACAGGAAGAAAGAAAGGATGAGGATCACCTGTCTTGTAATGGAAAGGAAAGTGTTTTTCATGAAACACTACATCTCTAAAGATGGTAATCTTATGAGAATTAAGAAGAACTTTATACCCTTTCTGACCACTGGGGTAACCAATAAAAACACAAGAATCAGCTTTGGGATCAAATTTACTTCTTTGAACTTTGGAAGTTGAAACAAAACAAAGACAACCAAAAGCCCTCAATTGGCAGATATCAGGTTTAATGTGAAATAACTTTTCATAAGGACTAATGTACTGTAAACACTTTAAAGGCATTCTGTTGATAAGATGGACAACACATTGAAGACATTCACCCCAATATTTAACAGGGAGTTTAGATTGAAAAAGAAGAGCCCTAGATGTTTCAAGCAAGTGTTTGTGTTTCCTCTCAACTACTCCATTTTGTTGTGGAGTATCAACACAACTACTTTGATGAACAATACCATTAGAAAGATAAAGCTGTAAAGCAGAACCTGCACATAGTTCTTTAGCATTATCTGTTCTAACAACAGCATGGAATTGAGTAGCAAGAAAAGATAGGAATTGGTGAAAAATGTGAACAAAATCAGATTTATTTTTCATCAAATGAACCCATGTAGTTCTTGTGTAACCATCTACAATAGTAAGAAAGATATTACAACCTGAATGAGTCTTTGTTTGATATGGACCCCATATGTCTATATATAAGAGTTGAAAATGTTGTAAAGTCTTAATACAACTAGACTTAAAACTATTTCTATGTTGCCTAGCTGCTGGACAGATAGTACAAATAGAAGACTGAGTCAAGGAAGTACAATCTAGGGTATCATCTAGAAGATGCAACTTGGAGAAAGGAAGATGTCCCATTCTAAGTTGCAGAAGCTTTGCATCCTCGGGCATAGTTAAAGAAACAGAAGCTGTTGAAGAAGGTGAAGAAAAACCTTGCCGAAACAAAGGAGCAAAGTATAGGCCATTTTGGAAGCTACCGAGAAGAACTGGCTGAGTCATTGAAGGGTCCTGAAGGACACAAGAATCAGCAGTAAATGACATGGAATAAGGCAAATCTGATGTTAATCTTGCAACAGAAACAAGATTGAACTTAAAGCTAGAGACAAACATAACATTTTGCAAAGTGATATGAGCATTCAAGTGAACAGTTCCAACATGTGTAACCTGAGCTTTGGTGCCATCAAATAGTGATAAATTTAGGAGAATGTAAAGATGTCATAACAGTAAATAAACTCTTGTCATGACACATATGATCAGAAGCTCCACTGTCAATGATCCAACCATGTGAAAGATCAGTAGATAACATGCAATAGTTACCTGCAAACATAGCCTCCCCACTTTCTACTATATCTTCCTTTTGATCAGATTGTTGTGCTTGCAATGAGTGCAAAAGTTGCTGCCTCAAGGACTGCTCAGTAAGAGGGTCAGCAGTAGAGACACCCCTCACAGAGGAAATAGGATCAGGAAGCTCAGTTTGAACACAATGAGCAAATTTTCTCATACCAGTGTTTCCCCCCTTAAACTGAGGTGGATATCCATGAATTTTCCAACACCTCTCAATGCTGTGACCTAGAATTTTGCAATGATCACAGTAATAATTGATTGTGCGCTTTAAACCCTGAGTTCTGGAAGATGTGCCTATAGCTCAGCTGATACCTGTCCATCTGAGTTCTCTCAAACAAACCAGATTTACCAGAATTTCTATTGAAATTCCTTTGACTAGACCTCTGAGCTGAAAAAGCTAGAGGTTCTATGGAAGTATCCTGCATAGAGCTCAGCTCTTTGTGTCTTTGTTCTTGAAGAACCATTCGATAGACATGAGACAAAGTAGGTAACTCAGGCATCATCAAAATATTAGAACGCACTTGTTTGTAATTAGGATGCAATTTCATCAGAAAGTGCATAGTTCTAGCATCACTCAACCGTTTCAGAAATTTTTTAGTTAAAGAACATGAACAATTCGCACAAGTGCATCGAGGAATAGGATCAAGACTATCATATTCATCCCACAGTGATTTCAGCTTAGTATAATATTCAGAAACATCTAGATTATCTTGCTGAAAATCAGAAATTTGCTGTTGAAGTGCAAAGAGTTGAGCTAGAGAAGATCGACCAAACCTTTCTTCAAGATCAAGCCAAATTTCACGAGCATTATTGAACCAAATGACACTCTTTGCAATTCTTGGATCAAGTGCAGCAATCAACCATCCCATCAACATACTGTTACATCTATCCCAAGCTCTATAGGTTGAATCACCAATATCTGGTTTAGGCAAAGAGCCATCAACAAAACACATCTTGTGCTTTGCTTGTAAGCCAATGATCATAGATCGACGCCAATCATATAATCGCAAGAATCATATAATCGCTCAATTTTTTCCAGAAAATCGCTCAAATTGCTCAAAAAATCACAAGAAATTCGCTCAAATTTTGTCTATTTGATAAAAGAATGTCTTCGCTCAAGAAAAATCACTCACAAAAAATCAACAAATTGTTGATGATAACTCAAAAAAATTGATCGCTCAAACATACGAAGAAGAAGATGAAGCTTTGAAGCTTCAACAATTTGTTAATGGCGGAAGAAAAATGGTAGCTCTGATACCATGTCAGAGTGCACAGAAATGAATGAAGAGAGAGAAAGTAACCAACTCTATTATTGCGTCATTACTAACTAACTAACTCATTTAGGTGTAATTACATGCCTTTTATATATCAAAGGTAGTTAGCTGTCATAATCAGCTCTAAACACTTCTACTATACTAAGAAGTATACAAAAGGTATATGTAGCTGAATACTATACGTAGCTGAATGCTAAGGTATAGAGTCAGATATACCAACAGTTAGATATGTCTTTCGTCTGTTATTGCTATATATGAGAGTTTCCAGAGACGTAAGCAGGAATGCAATCTTCTCTTTGGGATTGAATTGTTAGCTTACTTTGTCCAATCCAAATCCTTTTTAGTTTTTAATCTTCTTTACTTGATACAGACTGGTGGAAAAGTGCATTGGGACGTTTGTTGATGACAGGAAAGCTCAACAGCTGAAGGATAAGGGTTTACCAGTTGAAGGGATGTCCGTTGTTGCTGGGCGGACTGACAAAGGGGTGACAGCTCTTAACCAAGTTTGCTCATTCTGTACGTTAATTGTTGGCATCTTAACAATTAAGATCACATTAATTTTTGGTTGAATCATTGACGTTATGTAAGAGAGGCAATGTAAGCGCTAGCGAATTGTGAGAGATATCGAAAAAAGAAAAGTGCTATTAGTTTTGAAATGTCCAAAATGGGAACAAATGCAGTTTAAATTGGTTTGAGTACGTCAAGGCTAACTAGATTCTCATAATGAATATATGGTTCCTGTTTCTGATGATTGAATGTGATTTTGTTCATTTTTCGTGTTGCATCCAGATACGTGGCGGACAGATGTTAGTACTGAAGACATTGAAAATGCCATAAATGTTGCAGCACCTGGAAAACTCCGAGCTGTATCTGTGTCTCAGGTGGCACCTCTAAACAAGATTCTCAGTGCGTTTCCTTGTTGTCTAGGATAGTATAGTTGATTATGTTCTGTGTATGAATATGAACCACTCAGTTTATTGTTGAAGGTATCCCGTGCTTTTCATCCAAATTTTTGTGCCAAATGGAGGAGATATCTTTACATTTTTCCACTTGGGGAAGGAGATTGCAAGGTACACTGTAGTGAAATAGAGACAGAAAATATTTCCGTTGATGAGAGCCATAATTGTAGGAAAAATGAGATACCTGAAGATACTCCAATGGAAAAAGACAAGGATCCTCCTGATGAAAAGTTTGAATTTGATGGGGTAAAGAAACCGAAAAGGTTCTCCATTAGAAGAGTAGATCAACTTTTACAACAATTGGAAGGGAAGTTACTTTCTTATAGAATGTTTGCTCGAGACACCAAAGCTTCAAGAAACATGTAAGTTCACAACTCTTTTTCATTTCTGTAAATTTTTGGGTCCCTATTATATGTGGTGAGGTGGTAAAACTTTAGATTATGCCTGTTCATCAACTAATACCTGCATTTTAAGCCATAGTAAGAACTACTGTTTCAAATGTTTCAGTGGTCCTCCGACAGAGTGTTTTGTGTATCATGCTCGTGCAGCTGAAGCTAGAATATCTTGCTCTGCTAAGGTTACTATATTTAATTTTAACTCTGTTTAATGTATGCATGGAAGGGTTTATGTTACTTTATATATTTAACTAACATGCTGGTAAATAGGTTCTATTTGTCTATCTGATAATTGTCTTCCTGCTTTTGTAGAACACACATCAACTGTTTCTCCTATTGTAGACTTGTAGTTATGTGCTGTGCGATTTACTGTATTATAAATCTGTTTTATGCTGCTTGGTATGATGAAACACAACTTCCTATCACAATGTAGTGATGTACTGACTGATTGCTGAACACCACCGGTCAGTGCTGATTGCCTGGACGCACCAGTATCTTGTTTTGGCGGTCCTTCTAATCCAGGTGTCACGCAAATTAACTAAGACATAAAAAATTGAACAATAAGAGATCAAGCGGTGTAATGTCAAAAGCAAGAAACTTTTTCTTGAATTTTAGAAAATATAATTTCCAACAAACACGTAGCATGTGTATTACTAAGGTTAGCTGGGGGGAGGAGAGCTTTAAAGCAAGAGTGTGTTTCAATTGATTTTTGAATAACATGTTCACAGTGTCCACAAACCATTGTGGGTGTGGGAAATGAGCGTGAATGTTTGTTAAAGTTGAGGATGGAGTGTAGACTTTGGACAGTGGAAAAACGTTCACTGAGAAGATAGAATAATGATGAGGTGTGATTGTGTGAAGATGACCAGTAACGCAAATTTTACAGAGACACTGTCCACGGAAAGATGGGCAACTTCTAAAGCCAATGTCTTGGTTTAGGAAAACCCAAAGAGGGTGTTTGAATAAGTTTCACTAGAAGATAATTGATAAAATGGAGGATGAGGATGAGATGGTCAGGCTTGAGATTACATGTGCTGAATAATGTTATATCTACTTCAATTATGGGCTCTATTAAAACTTTAGAGACGTTTATTTGGTTGACTGTATGGTACTAATTTGTCCATGTTGCAAGGACTAGAATTCTATTTCGTCCCATCATACGTGAAGAGAGTTAATTAAGTTGATGGCTGATGGGCCTGTGATGTTCAATACTTCAATACTCTTTTTAAGGCTAGATATGCATTTTTTATAACCTTGACTTGAAATCATATGGGTGAAGTTAAGACTTGAGAACAACGCCAAGCCTCGGATGTTCAATACTCTTTTTAAGGTGAGAAATGTATTTTTTTGATAGTTGTGCGGGAACACTCGAAGGGATAGAATCAATAATGAAATCACCCGTAGGAAAGTTGGTGTCGCAGATATTGAAGTAAACTAAGAAAAAACCTCCCGCATTGGTTTGGACATGTCGAAGAGTGGGATCATGTAGATCTCAAAACCGAGGTAGGGGGAGACTGAATATAACTTGGTTGGAAGGTGTTAGAAAAAACATGAAGCTTTTTACATGAGAACGAAATCAATAATGAAATCACCCGTAGGAAAGTTGGTGTCGCAGATATTAAAGTAAACTAAGAATCGACACTCGAAGGGATAGAATCAATAATGAAATCACCCGCAGGAAAGTTGGTGTCGCAGATATTGAAGTAAACTAAGAAAAAACCTCCCGCGTTGGTTTGGACATGTTGAAGAGTGGGATCATGTAGATCTCAAAACCGAGGTAGGGGGAGACTGAATATAACTTGGTTGGAAGGTGTTAGAAAAAATATGAAGCTTTTTACATGAGAACGAAATTCTCGATCGCATGGGATGGAGGAGGAATATTGATGTGGATGAACACATGAGGTGGAATGATTAATTTTGGTTTATTTAGCCGACTCCAATTATGAGATCTAAGGTTTGATCGATTAATTGATATATATCTTTGTGACCTTGACTTTAAATCATATGGGTGAAGTTGAGACTTGAGAGCAAATGAGCAATACTTAGCCTCCATTTGTTTTCACCCAAAATGTTTTTAATTTTATTATTATTATTTATTATTTATTATTATTATTATTATTTTTTTTTAAGAGAATGATTCTCCAATGAAATTTTGGTTTGTTAAAAGAGGATCATAATTTTCCTTCAAGTATTTATTCTTTTAAAAAATGAAAGTTTTTATTTGTGCGTGAGCAGCCCAATAATCCTAATTGATCTTGGGTGTGTCATTTTTTTTTTTTTTGTTATTATTTTTAAAGTATAAATTCTTAACAAAAGAAGCACAATTTGCCATAAATACGGAACCACTAATATTTTACATGTCATAGTAATTGTTTTTTACAGTTTGGTACCCCAACAGCTCATAGTAAGTTACTAACCATTTTTTTTTTACAATACAACAACTTTCTCGATCAAACTATTTTTTTTTTATATATATAGTGCTATTTTTTCTAATAACTTTTTGGCTACGACATAACGTATATAACCCTTATATTGATCTATAATTACATATCAACTACGAAGTACAGAAACTTCTAGACATTTTGAAATTTGGACACTCAAAAACGCCAAAAAAACTCTTCAGAAACGAAACTAAATCTTAATCTAAAAACTGAAAACGTTTCCCCATATAAGGAAACTCCATGTGATGTTAAATGAAGTTTTCAAAAACCGTGCTCAAATTACTCGATTTTTCTCGGACCCCCCCGAAAATCTCAAAAATACTCTTCCGATACCATGTTATTAGCTGTTGTGCCCTATCCTTGCCTTTCCTTCCCTCATCTGAGGGTTAGGATGTAAAATATTAGGCCAATTGAAAAGCGTGACTTATAGCCTTTATTTTTGGCTTTTAGAGGGCCTTTTGAGGCTCCGTCTTGTTTTCTCCTCAAGTTTCACCCATTTGCTTCTGGCAACCTTGAGGTGGCCCATGATTGTTTTTAGCCTCAAAAACTTGTTATGTTTTCTGTTTAGAGGATTCCTAAATAAGGGCAAACGGGTGCTTTTCGTTATATTAGGACCTTCCTATGACTTTTCGAACGTCGACAACTTGTCCAAGGGCCCTCTTTTGACCCAAGGGGCACCGGGTAAATTTTTTGGCAATTTTTTTTCGGGAACTTGAAACCTCCAAAAATTGTAAATTATAGCATTTGCATCCGGCTTCCAAAGGGCTAACCCGTTTCCGCCTTATACTTCTCCTACGTGTTGTAGGTGACTTCCAGACGCCCCACGTTCAATTTCAAACCTTAAAAATTTGTTATCTTCCCTTTTTAGACAATTTCTGAAAAAGGCATATTATTCTTTTTTCGCTTAAGCCTTGAAAAGATGTCTGGGGCCCTCTTTAATCATAGAGGCACATTGTAAAATTTTTAGTAATTTTTAGAAAAATGTGAATTATACCCTTCGTTTTTGGCTTTTGGAAGGCTATATTCTTCGGCAATTTTTAGAAAATTGTAAACGAAGGCTATAATCTTCAATCATAAACGAAGGCTATAATCTTCAGTCTTTAGATAATTTCCGAAGTAAAGACACAAATACATAAATAATGCAAAAATCCCATTTATAATTTTATATGCTAAAGTGACCAGTCCTAACACAAAAGCACTAAAAATAGACACTTTTGACATGCATTCTGTTAGTCGACAATTGTAGTTTGGTCAAGAATATGGTTCTTTTTCTCTCTTAGGACTTTCTCTATTCTCAGATCCTTGTTTCTAAACACAATTCAGCTTTCACTATTCTCAACAATAAGGTCAATACAATACAGGTGACTATAAATTTGTGGTTTTTATTCGAGATTTATTTTCTTGTTTGTAATGCCCTATAAAATTATATGTTTATGTCTTAAGATATTGTTTCTGTTTACGTTTTTTGTTTTTGAAATTCTTTATTTTCCTATATGTTTCGCTGTTTCCTTGTTAAATTTGAGGTTCCTCATTTCCGATACGTTTCCGTGCTACTATGTTGCACACGGTTACTCCTCTCCCACAATGTTTCAAGTACCAAGTACAGGTACTTCTGGGCACGAGTATGTCCCGAGTACTTCATTGACTTTTTGGGTACTTCAAAGGAGAAGCGGGTACTCCGTTGACCAGATTTAGGGACGCCTCGGTGCGGCTGGGCCAACATAAACCCGTCCCTCGGGCTTAAATAAAAAATAAAAAAAAATGATTTGAGGCTCAACATTAACAAATTTTGTTTTCTGCTTCTCTTTGTCTTCTTATTATTCTGAAAGTTTGAGGCACAAGTCAGCACAACTATAAATTTGAGAATATGAAGGTGATTTTTTTTTTGCTTTGAAGAAAAAGAGAATTTGAAGGCGGGAAACCAATAGAAAATTTAAAGAAATAAAGTTGCCCTCAATGGTTGAGAAAGAAGTTAACAAATAAAGTTGCACTTTTTTCAAAAAAATAAAAAATACAGAGTATATATGCATAATATCTATTCTTTTTTGTTAATAATAGATAAATCTAATATCACAAAGTAATTTACTAGCCTGTTGAATTTTTGGGTGCGTTCGGCAAAACTAGCTGTAGCCGTTGGCTGTTAGCTTTTGAGTAGCTGTGAGCTGTCAAATTGTAGCTGTTAAAGTTTAGATGTCGAGCTAGCTGTTAATAATATGAGTGTTTGGCAAAAGTAGTTGTTGGAGCTATAAAAATAAATTTATTATTTGCAAAAAAAAATGTATATACCAAGTCAAAAAAAATTAAAAAAAAATAATTATTTGCCAAAAAGTAAAATAAAAATATAAAATCTCAAGTTGAACGCTACTTTTTTTCTTGAAAGCTATCTTTTTTAGCTTTCTACAAAAGCTAGTTCAAAAGCTATCTATTTTCAAAAGCTACTCCAAAAGCTACTTCACCAAACAACAATAATTTTTTAGGGTAGCTTTTTGAGTAGGTCCAAAAGCTAAAAGCTACCCCAAAAGCTCTTGCCGTACACACCCTAGTCTCTAACTGGTTTAGGATTTACGATACCATTGCAAAAAAGATTTTTTTTAGTCCTCTTTTGATATCCATCTCTGCAAGGAAGTAAGTGATTAAGTCATATACTCATATCACAAAATCAGTTGTGTAGTATATTTTTCGAAGAATAAGTGAATAAACTGGACTTATTTCCCAAATTTGATAGTCCAAGACTCCACAGTCCACGCTGTGTACACAGTCAGACATATGCTGTGACCACTGACCAGCAATGAAATATTGTCAAAAACAAAAGCATTCCAGCAGTCTCGTGTAACTTCGGTTATATGAATCTGCGGTATAGACTTGGTCATTTTGTCTAAATAAACACCTAATGGATGGTGTCAAACTACTTCGGCACCAGTTCCATTACGATCGCCAAACTGTTGAAGAAGTGGCAGCAAAAGATAGGATTTACCATTAGTATATGTGATCACACAGTACACGCCACTTAACTATACCAGACTTCGGTATCAAAGAGGAAAACAATTGTCCAAGAAATTAGGTTCACTACAAGCCAATGACCTTGTTCCCCTGCCCTGAGATCAATGGCTCGAATAAAAATGTTATGCAAAATTCTTCTCCTGTTTTGCTGTATCATCATCATAACTGTTCCAAGAAAGCCATTATGCATAACTACATGTGACATGAAAAGCATGTACTACGTACAGTTTTGCATATTAAGCTGCTGATTCTTTTTGTTGTCTAAATGATTTCCACTATGCACGGCTAGCGGATTAGTTTGTTGATTCAGTTTGAATACCACATGTCCATCTTTCTAATAGTGTGGCGTTCTTCTTAACAGGATCATGCAGATGGTGTGAAAGTAATGTGTATCGAGCTTGTTGCCAACCGTTTCTTAAGAAGGGTAAATACATTCTATGTCACTGTGTTCACTAGGTTTTTGAAGTAATTATTTGACATTATTACAGGAGCACTGAGAGTTTTTTCTCAATTTTTTTTTTCTTTGGAGTTTGGGGTAAATTGTCACAGTAATTAGCTGTATGTATACCTTCTGGTATATAATCTTATTCCTCCTGCCAATTGCAATTGCTCTTCATATTATTAGAGCACCATTGCTCCTCTCATTAGCAAAAATAACTGATTCAAACATCTGAATAGTACTGCCATTTGTCAAGAAATAGGGGATACTTAGATTATAGGATTTCCCATGTCGTCAAATACTCAAATTTCAGTAAATTGTGATGGACTGATAGCTTTTCAAGTAAAATCGTGATACCCTTATTACGAGGTGTTCAAGCAAATGAGACTATTATATCTAGATGTTACGAGCTCTTTTTTTTCCTGCAAAGTAGCCAAATAGCCAATTTTGTACTTCTGACATGACACGTCCTCTCCAGTAATAGAGAAGATCTTCCACAGCTGCATTATTTGATCATAATGGCTATATTGTTTTGCCATTGAATGGTAATTGATATATCGAGATTTTCCAATACCAACATTAGACTAGTATATTGTATGAATAATCCATGCGATCAATTTATGCATTTGTTTGTTCCTTTTTTGAAACAATAAGTTTGCTTGCCTATTTGTATCAGGTGGTTTTAAATCTTAACGGTCACCCTTGCTGACCCATTTCCACATTGATTGGATAATGTTTCTTCTGCAGATGGTTCGTGTTCTTGTTGCGACTGTGGTAAGGGAAGCAGCTGCAGGTTCGGAAGATGATGTATTACTGAAACTGATGGAAGCTACATGTAGACGAGCTACGGCTCCTCCAGCACCACCAGATGGTCTCTGTCTTGTCGATGTTGGATATTCTGATTTTGATCCACAAAAATGCTTCATTCGGTAATTTATTCTGGCTGTATTGATGACAGCAGACAAGGTTCATTCTTTGGTGTTCATATTCATCTGACTATGAGCGCTACAATTGGATTTTTTGGGGTGTATCTTGACTGATTATGTAAGCAATAAACTACGGCAGCAATATGAATGCCAATTTTGGTTTGTTGGTAACACCCATATGATTGCTTCTTATTTACGCAATAATAGTTTTCCCTAATCATCATATGATATCATCATACTAATAACTAAAATAAAGACCGGTCAAGCCACCCCTTTTTAAGCCTTGCTATGTGTCAACACAATATTGTTTATTTTCCCGCCTAAATTCTTTTTCCCCGTTTTTATTTTTTAGTAAATTGCTTCTAAGCTTAAAAAAAAAAATTCCATTCCATCTCTTGAATTTTCACGTATTTATACTATACTCATGGCAAAAAAAAACATTTAATGATATTCTTGCTTAAAATATAAATTGCTTCCTGTCTTAAAAAATAAAAATAACAATAATAATAATGATAATAATAATAATAATAATTCCATTGTATCTCTAGAACTTCCACCACCATGTAATATCCACAATAAAAATTCTTCCTCAGATATTTTATTACCTTTTTTCTTAATTTCAAAGGTTTTTTTGGTAGTTTCTCAAACAAGAGTTACTATTTTTTTTATAAATCAATAATCCTCTTGATATTTTGTTAAACAAATTTGTTACTTATTTGTATTTAAAACTATTTTGATAAAAACATTTAACTTTCACCTATTTTATATTTAAACTCTATTAAAAATTTCCATATTCGAAGTTTTGTTACAATTATAAAGTTTTATAAGTTATGTCAAATTTTTCAACGGAAAAATTATTTCTAACTAAATCACGTGAAAAGAGATTATCTAAAAAGAAATACGATTTCAACTTTTTATATTTACAGAAAAATAAGAAAAAAGTTGTGCCATTTAATTTACGTAGTAATATTTAATATTTATTAAATAACTGATAAGACATTTGTTTGTTAATTGAGCTTGATGATCTTGTAGAATAATTATTATAAAAACAATATACATAAAAATATAGTTTAAGTACTTATTCTTTTACCATAGATGTTTTCTAAGTACTTTTACAAAAAATTTGCGTAGCACGGGAACTAATCTAGTTCTGAATGCATATTGCTCCTTGCTAAATTTGGCTATAATTTTTACTTCATAGTAAAAAAAAAACTACTTCATAAACCACTATATAATATTGGGCTCTCAAAATTAGTAAGTGAAAAACAAGTCAAATTCTTAATTAACTTAATAAAAATTAATGTCATATTTTTCCAATTTTGTAAAATAATTAATTTAATGAATAAGGTATGAGTTTTCTTTTATCATATTCTGATCTAGACCTAAAGTTTGTACAAAATTAGTACATACTTGTGAAATATACGGAATAAAAAATTGGAAGTTAAATATTTATACAAAATAATAATAATAAATTTATAATTTGATAATTGTTCTAAGTCAGATTCGTATATTATTTGTATCTTCAGGTTATAACAAATACAATTTATAGAATACATTATAATATGAATAAAATATATTATATGCATAAACTACGATAGAAAATATTATAACACCAGGTGGGATAAATAAAAAAATAAAATGAAATATATTTATTCTATTGCCTATCTCAAGTCAAATTAATGACATTAATAATGAAAATCAAGTGCAATATAATATAATTCAAAATTCAATAAAATTTGATGATATAAAAAAATTTTACTTATAAAATTCTAAAGAACAAGCTATTAAAACGCAAAGAAAAATATGATATTTAATTTTTATTTTCAAACATGTTATAAAATAATATACAGGGTAGGTTGATTTTATTTTATTATATAGTTATAGGTCTTTAATGAGTTAAAAATTTGCATTCCAAACTAATGAAAAATCTAGGCAAAAAAAAAAAATTAGGTTAAAAACGGATTATTCTTTATTGTGTCCAAATCTAAAACCTAGGATATACATAATGAGAATTTCTTACACTCTTATCTCATCTAGGCTTTATTGAGGGAGGGAGAGGGGATAAAAAGAAATAAAATAAAGTCCTAATTTCTAGATGAAAATCATAAAGTTGTCAATTCTTAATTTGATGGTTGTACTAAAATTTTTCGATAATTCAAAAACAATAATATATTTCAAAATGACGTTAATAAAAAGATGTGAAGAACACCATAAAACCATGATTACACAGTCAAATAATTGCGAGATATTTCTTTTAAATTGCGCAAAAATAATATACAACAAAAATAACTCATACAAATTATCCAACCAACAACTCAATTACCTCTCGAGAAGCCGATCCCAAACATCATCCCAATCCCAATCCCAATCCCAATCCCAATCCCAATCCCAATCCAATAACACCATTTATTTCCTCACACCTTCACACAACTTTCACAACACAATGACACATTTAACATTCACATCCCTCCAACACATGCACACCCTCATACCCCCCATTTATAACCCCTTTTACAGATACTCCTTATAAATTTGACCGTTGTAACACCAATAGAATGTACATGAAAGTTAGTTAATTCAATTCAATTCAATTCTCCTTATTTTAGCAAATAATAAAAAAATACAAACGTGGGACCCACCTCTCCCAACAACACAAAATTCTCTTCTTGCTACTAAACTTCTTACTACTACTCTCATGGTTTCCCGTTTTCTTCGCTTCTTCTCTTATATTTCCATCTCATTTTTTTTTCTTTTATCTTTAATTATTAATTTCTCCAATTTTTTCCCACATTTCTCTCATTTTCCATTATTAGATTAATTATTACTTCCATTTTTTTTCCCTTCAAAAATTCCAGCTTTTTTTAGATTGTTGAGAAGAAGAAAATTAAAAACACCCAACAAAAAAAAAGCTCAAAATTTTCCGGCGAACTCACCGGAGCTCCGGCGCCAAAATACCCAGATCAGATCTACATTTTATTTGCCATTGCCACTATTTTGTAGGGTTAGTTTAGGAATTTCCTCAATATCCCAGAATTGCTCCTCTGTAATTTAGTACAATTTTTTTCTGGGTATTTTTTATTTTTTATTTTTAAGAACAAAAAAAATTGAATTTTTAGAGGAAAGTTTTTGAAGGGAAAATGAAACAACAACAACAACAAAAGAAAAAAAATGGAGGATTAAAATTCATGAGTATGTGTTTTAGTTCTAATGAATCTCAACAACAATCATTGCAACAAGAACAACAACAACAACAACATTTACAGAAACAACAACAACAAAATCAAAATCATTATAATCGCCAACAAAATCAACAACAACAACAACAAGTTCCTCGTCAAATTAGAGGTATTTTATTTAATTTAATTGATTTAAGTTTTGTTTTGTTTTTTTTTTTAAATATTTTAGGTGGATTTTATTTAATTTGTAATTTTGTACAGTATTATGAATGGGATGATCAAATTAGAGGTATTGTATTTAAGTTGTTTGATTAAAGTTTTGATTTTTTTTTTGTTGGGGTTTTTGATTTTTTGTTTTTATTATTATTATTATTATTATTATTATTTTAATATTTTAGGTGGGTTTGATTTAATTTGTAATTTTAGTACATTATATTATGTGGGGTGTTGTAAATGTGATCAAATGGTATGATTTTTATGAGGGTTTTGTAACTTATTATGATTGTGATGATCAAATTAGAGGTATTTTATTTAGTTTAATTTAATTTAATTGATTAAAGTTTTGATTTTTTTTTTTTGGTGGTTTTTTAGTATTTTAGGTGGGGTGTAAAATGTTGAACAAATGATATGATTATTGTTTGTAGTTTTGTAACTTATTATTATTGTGATGATCAAAATAAAAAAAAATTGAATCTAGTTTTTTTGGAGATTTTATGAAGGGGATGTTTGTTTGTTTGCTTGCTTGGAGTTTAATTGTGGAATCTTTGGACATTGAATGTGAAATTTATTTATTTATTTATTTAATTGTTAATATATATTTTAACAAATGTAGAAGAAATAATACTTATATATTGCTGATGTTTATAGGTTTATTAATATTGTGATTTTCAGACATGTAATTAATTGCAATTGTCTTATTCTAAATTTTGTTTCGTTGCATTGTGTTATACCAAAGGAAGGGTGGTTGAATGTTTTTGAAAGTGTTGGAAGGAATCAGAGTATTTGGAATGTTATGTATTTGGGAGCCACAAGGGCGATAAGATTAATATTAAGTATATCACGAATGAGGGACGGGGGATTCGGTTGTTACATAGTTATTCTTGACAATGTTATTCCATTTTTGTTGGTGGTGGTCATACAGGTGGATCTGGTCATCGAGGTGCTCGATCGAGCCCTATACTAAATCAGCCTACCTCAACTACAACTAATAAAGAAGCAGGTAAAGGACAGAAGCTGGGAAATAAGAAGCCGAACTTTCTGTTTACTCCGAAGGATGTGAAAGAATTGCGCCAACATCCTGGGTATAGTAATGTTGACATTTTTACATTTGAAGAGATGAAGTTGGCCACTAAACATTTTCGACCAGATCTTATACTTGGGGAAGGTGGCTTCGGAGTGGTTTACAAAGGGGTAATAGATGAAAATGTAAGGCCGGGATACAAGTCTACGGAGGTTGCCATTAAGCAGCTGAACCGTAATGGTTTCCAAGGGGACAGAGAATGGCTGGTACTTTTCCCCTTGCATATTTTGCTTTTGTGGTTCTCTATGTTCTGTTGTTCCTAACCATGTTCATAATATTGCTAGAGCTTAATGTGTGTACTGTTGCTAAGATTTGAGTTAAGCTTCATAGTAGTTAATTAACAATTTGTCATACCTAGTATGAGGGAATCAAATATGAAACTTAGTCTCATAAAGCATGAAATCTCCTAAATGCCATTATTGAAGCCTATTGGCAGGAAAAGAGAATGGAATAAAGGTACTTATAACGACTTTACATCTAGAATTGGTTGTAAGTTTTTAATATTGGCATGGTTTTACAAAAAGATCGTCTCTAAAAGCACCAATTCTTCTGTCAAATACTCTGACCACAAGCATTATCAACTTAAATACTAAGTATTAGTTAAGCATATATATTACATTACAGTTGAGCAACGCAAACAAAGTTACTCTTGTTTTGCTATGGATAATAATATCTAGTAAAATAAATGGTAGCCCTTTACACAATTTGCTCTACTTTTATCCTTTCTCCATGATTTACTTTGAATGTTTAAGACTACTATAATAGGCGATGTGATGTAATTTGTCGAATATCCTAAAATAGTATATGAGACTATTAAAACATCAGGCAGCTTCACATATAGAGAGACAAAAGTAAGAGGTCTTGACACATGCAAATTGAAAAACCTCTGTTAAAGGCAAAGGTTTAGATTCTCTTCTTTGAGAGTTGCCACATGCTGTGCAACAAAAGATATACTAAATACTCAAAAAACACTTTTTTAATTAAAGTAGAATCTAATGAATTTTCTATATCTAATCTGTGATGCAAAATTATCTTTTCGGGCTATTATTGTGGCTGTAAGTTTGTAACAATATTGAGAAGGACAATTAGACTATTAGTCACGCAGTATCTCATTTCCATCGTAATGTGCAAAGTTGTTGCACACCTAATTTGGATGACATGGATCCTTATTGTTAATAATCAGATGGTTATAATGAACATTGATTTTCAATGATGCAGACAGAAGTTAGTTACTTAGGGCAGCTTAGCCACCCCAACCTAGTAAAGCTGATAGGATATTGCTGTGAAGATGAGCACAGGCTGTTGGTTTACGAATATATGGCATCTGCATGCCTGGAGAAACATCTCTTCCGCAGTAAGTAGTCTTTAATTGACTGAAAAATCATGATTCTGCATCATTCAATTATTTAAATCATACTAATTGACTTGATTGTAAGACGATAATTCTGTGTCATATAGTTATATATTGTGCCACTTTCCTGTACATTTAAGGATTCTGTGTTTTACTGTTCTTTACACGTCTAATGGAAATTCTCCCCATGTTATAATTTCCATTATGGGATATCCTAAAATGCTTACATGTTTATTAAATTTGCAACAACAAATCACATGTACTCCTTTTGCGTCCTTTATGATTGTAAGTGATTCACTCGTCAAAGTAAGGGGAAAAAAATTGGAAGCGAATCTTTCCGAAACCATTGATTTTAAGTATCTCTGCTGTTGCAAGGAATGTCTGTTTCTATATACTGACTATATATCTCTTCTATTGCAAGGAATGTCTGCTACTCTCACGTGGTTAAGGCGTATAAAAATTGCTCTTCATGCTGCGAAAGGGCTTGCTTTTCTTCATGGCTTGGAACGGCAAATCATATATCGTGATTTTAAGACATCGAATATCTTGCTTGATTCGGTTAGTTGTTAATTACCTACTTTATTCTAATATCTAGATTTCTAACTTGCTCCAAGTGGTTATTTTTATTTTTATTTTTGTCATATGAAGCTCTTTTATAGCAGATTGCAGAAAATATTGATAATATGATTGGAAGTAGAAAATACAGATTCCTGTAAATCTCAGCATTTGGTGTGTGAGTTGTAAATTGGTGAACAAAATGTATGCTTTTGGTTCAGTTCAGAAAGCTCAGTCCTCTATGTTTTTTAGTATTTTTCGCACTTTGAAAAGCTTATAGTGTGCATAAGGCTTTAAATAATTCTTACTCTTGTTTTTACTTAATTCTAGAGTTGCTGTATTTATAAGCAGATCCCATTCTGGTTTCCTTTTATCTAACGAAAAAGCTCTAAATTTCTGTAGGATTTTAATGCAAAACTTTCTGACTTTGGACTTGCTAAGGAAGGACCTATGGGAGACCAAACCCATGTGTCGACACGTGTTATGGGCACTTACGGGTATGCAGCTCCAGAATATATCATGACTGGTAAGACTTTTTAGTCTAGCGTTTGACAATTTCATTCTTGACCTTGAGGAAAATATGTTCCTAACTTCGACAAATAACTTGTTCCAAACATGCATCCATTGCATAAGTGTATAGAGTTCTTAGGCATTGGTTTGTCTTTTCTGCTTCTGTAACTTTCTTTATTCCCGTGTTATTATGTTTTGGCCATCTGTGCGGCAAAGTTTAGATTCATGGATGATGATTATTTATTATACAGAATTTCAGTTGTGAGGTCAGGACAATTATATAGAAAACCAACACAACTAACTGAAAGATAGAATGCAATCAGTGAGAAGCATTTTAAAAACTATCAGCTGATAAAATTTGTTCATAGTATCATTGATTTTTATACTTAAGTCATCAATGGAAGTCACTTACTGTGGTCAGGGCATTTGACGGCAAGAAGTGATGTGTATGGGTTTGGAGTTGTGTTGCTTGAGATGCTAATCGGGAGGAGAGCATTAGACAAGAGTAGACCGAGCCGGGAACATAATCTGGTAGAATGGTGCCGCCCACTCTTGAATAATAATAAGAAACTTCTTCGAATTCTAGATGCAAGAATTGACGGCCAATATTCAATCAAGGCTATGATGAGAGTGGCAACCCTTGGACACCAATGCCTTAGCCAAAACCCGAAAGGAAGGCCGTTAATGAGTCACGCAGTTGAAGTTCTTGAAGCTGTTTATGAGGAGGAACAAGCTCGGGAAAAGGCATTGTCAGCTCAAGATGGAGGCGGGGTCATTCTCTATGAAGCTCCTAAAGAAAAGCCTAACATCGATCTCCAAGTAGAAAAGAAAATTGTAGCCAAGATTGAAGAAGAAAGACCTGTTGTGTCTCAGCGGAGAAGAAGAGAGGGAAGAAGCAGAAGTGAGCCTCAAAATGAGGTTTTCAGTGGCCATTCCCTCGAAGTCAGGACTCGCAATAGATCTCACAGAGATCAGATTTCAGGATGAATTGTTTGAAGCACTGCAAAGTGGTGCATTCATCATGTAGTTCTTTGTTATTATCCTCTAGATTTGTTTTCGCTTTCCAAGGTACTTTCAGGCTGCAGAAATCGGGGGTTTCTCTCTATCAATGCAATCCTTTTCAGAGCTAGAGAGAAGTGAGCATTACTTCTTTGAACAGCCTTTCAGTATCAGCAGGAAGTATCACACTTGGATGTATATAAAAACAATGATGACGATGATGAGTTTATAACTTTTATTAATTTATTTCTATAATTTGTGTCGAGCTTTCGCCAATTTCTACAATCATGAATTACTACTAATTTTAACAGGGGCTTTTTGGATATGTACTTGTATATTTTTGTCCCTTCTATTCCCCCTGGTTTTTCAAATATACAATTCTCATAACAGTTGAGAAATGAGTTCAGAACTGTAATGGTTAATAACTGTCTACTTGAAATCAACTGTCATAAGTTCGTAACGCAAACATGCTCATTGAAGAAAGCTTGAAGCACTCGATCAATTTCTAATGTAGCCTGAGCCATTTCGGAACAGCAAGAACATTTATGAAGGACATGATGGAATGATCTAAAACAAATAGATTAAAGAACATTTTGTAACAGCGGGAACTTTTTTTTGAGGGAACAGCGGGAACTTTTGTCCTTAACAACTTATATTTATAACTTGTATGGAGTAATACTTTCTCAGGCTATTGATAGCTAACTGAATAACCACAGACTGAACTAAAAGTGACTTCAAATATTTCTTGCAGTCATTTTATTAACAGTCAACTACACAAACTCCTTCAAAATTTTCAATACATGTGATTGAAGTTTCCATGAAGATCCAACTAGCATGAATCAAGGTCATAAATCACTGATTACTGTTTTTCTATGTTTGCAATGAACAACAAAATTAGATAAAATCATCAATGAAAACATAATTAAAAGTAACTCCCTACAACTTTATGCTAAATACTTAGATGTACAAAGTTTTTCTGTTGATAGCATTTTCGTCTAGGCATGTAATGACAGAGATAATGATTGACAGTAGATACTCCGATGTAGAGTCAGTACAGAGCATCGCCTCAGCCAACATTGTACGACATACATCCTGCAAAGAAGCCAAACCACCATCAGTACATTAACAGTAGCAGGAGACATGCATACTTTCTAAGAGCAAAAAAAATGAGCATACTCTGATGATAATACAAACGAATTTATTTGTAAACTTTGTTAGTTATAGTCTTGCATCAAATTATATGATAGAATCTATTACCAAACGTAATTAATATAGGTGTTTTAATGAAATCTTTGAATGAAGACACGCGTTTTGGGATGGAGTTGCATTACCATTAACATCAGGCTTTTCTTACAAAATTAGTAAAACCCATGCTCACAAAACAGAACACAATCTGTGCTAAGAACTATATTAGACATTTCACAAGTTTGTAAGAAAAAAAGGTGAAACATTGTTTTCTGCTCCAAGGCAGTAAATGAACTAACAGCACCTACTTTGCAGCAAAGCCATCTCGTGAACACTTGAATTGACAATGAAAACAGCCTAACCCCAGATCTGTTGCAATTTCATAGCCATTTGAGCAACCAATCTTCTCTTTGTAGGATGAGTAGCTTCTATATCCAATGCTTCTTGCACTGCTGAGAGAATTTCTCTCCTCAATTTTAGAGAAAGAGGAACATAGTTTGGTCCATGAAGTGCACTTAGATCTACAACCTGTAAGGAAGAAAAAGTCAGTGAGTTTGTTCAAAACCTCAAAGAAGGCTATTTTCGATGAAACAACAGGTTAATAAAGTACAAGATGAAATGAGTCCATCTATATCTTTGCAATGCGGTATCTTTTAACAAGTAAAAAATAAGAAAAAAAATCTAACATGAAAAGAAGCACAAAGATATGGAAGCTCTCTATATATTTTCAGGCTCCTGATCACATGCCAATTAGGAGATTATACAGCTCCCCCTCTTGAGAGGCTTGGATGATGTGACACCTAACGGATAGAATTGATCCCTAAACTAATTGATCTAAAAGTTACTCTAAAGAGCTAAGAAATAGGTAATCAAGTATTATCAAGTAAATTCACAGCTAAAGGAAAGCCATAGGTTACCTGCTGCAACCAAGGAATTACAGATTCAACAATCCTATGTTCCACGACACAGGATGCTAGAGCAGCAAACAAATTGTTGACAGTTTCATTTGACAAACTATCAAGCACAGGACCGGTCCCATCAATGAGCTCAATAAGTAATAGTTGGTTGCCTGAACTGAGAGCTTCTTTGTAAGCAGAATCGAAGTCCCCTTCATACAGAAGATCTTTAACAGAATTCCAGGTGTCCTTTTCATTCACTCTTCCCCTCTGCCGGGCATTACTATGTGAAGTTGATGATAAGACAGCATCATTTTTTCGACTCCGGTGGGAGTTCAAGTTCTGCACATCCTGTCTAGTACTTTTTGCAGGCCCATCGCCTATAAAGTTTCTATTCACCATCGACAAAGGTTGTCTAATAGAATTGCTTTTATTATTAACTCCTAATGACCTTCCTTCCCGAACATCTTTGTTTCTTGAAGGTCGTGCAGCAAGATTTCGATCCAGCATGTCTACCGATGTCCTTGGAGTGGTAGTGTTGGAAACTGCGGGAGAAGCAACACTTTGATATCTTTCAGCGTATTTCATGCTTGCGGAATCACTATACTTAGCTCCATGAACAAGGTCATGGGTTATTCTATCAACAGCATGTTCTAAACTTGAAACCTTCAACTGTATGATAGATAAGGTCTCCATGGTGGTTGTTGTGAACCCCTGTCAGAAAACAATGGAGTGGGTTTGATCAGCATACACAATACTTTTAGAAAAATTGCAACAGAGCAAACATATGTTGAGGTGTAGCAATTTTGCGATGTTACCACAGTAGGATTAGTCACGGTAAAGAAAGATTAAAATAAATATCTTATCAGATATCATTTACAAAAAGAATTTCCAGACAACTAACTTCAGTTGTTCACTTGCTTGTTTTCTTTCTTCCGAATTCATTTAATTTTACATTATCATGGGGTAAGAAAAGGAGCTAAAGATATTCTAACCTATAAATTACCTGTAAGATATCCATCATGCATGACTGTTTCTTTTCTATTTCCAAAAGCTGTTTTTGGATGGAGCTGATCTCACTGTCTGTCTGGGAGCAGTAAACACGTAGAGAATGGCAATCTTCAGCTTCAGTCACAGTAGAATCAAGACTTCTACGATCCTCTGCCTTTGATATGTATGACTTCTTTTCAGTTTCAACATCATTTTTTCCCATGCCAAACATTTTATCTCCTGACAACTTCATGATATTATCTTTACCGGAATGGCTACAAAAAGATGACACAAACTTGTTCGTAAAATTATCTGAAACATGATTGGAAGCAGATGAATACTCCTGCTTGTCATCTATTAAATCATAATCCTGCCCTACGCCTTGCATGCTTATGACATCAGCTGTAACCGTTTCTTGAGTCTTACACAAGGAGCTACTCTCAGATTCATCATTGTGAAGGTACTGTGGAGTACTAGTGTGTGTCTTTGGAACAGCGACATCTACATGCCACTCACTATTGTTAGACTTGCTAGAAGTCTCTGAAAAATTAAAGCTTCCTTTTTTTGTTGCCACAGGAGCTCTGTTCCGGACATTATTAATCTTTGATTCTTTATGAGTGGCATCTTTCCACATAGAACTACCAGAAGCATCATCACCACGGAAACTACCTGCAAAATGTCAAATCGTCTATTAGATTGTGCTGGATTTACCAAACAAATGAATGTAAGCATGTGGCAGAAAACAGATGAGCAATAAGGACAGCCTGAAATGTTTGTTCAGGTGAGAATTAATTTTAGCACCGCACCAACAAAGTGATCAGGATACAATAGTCCAACAATTGAAAATACAGCAGAGTAACCAAAGGGTTACCAAACTACTACATACTTAATTTTTTAGTAATCATAAAGATATGATGAGACTATCATAGCACTGGCATTATGTGTTTAAACAACAGCATAAAATGGATTAGACAGCTTGATGCATGCATAGCCGAAAGGGCAGGTTCTTCGCTTATTAATCAACTATGCATCGGGTAACTGAAAGCTACTCAAACATAAATACAATATACTCAAATTGTGAGCTAGAAACTAGAATCTTGACAATGCTAAGGTATTTGAACATCAAATCCAAAAGTTCATAGGATGAAATTAAGCCATCAAACTAGAAATTCTAGGCAATAAACAACAGACCACAATAGCCAAACCTTTCATAGAAGACACTGTATCTGAAGGCTCGGGTGCATCCTGTCTTTCAATACTTTTCCAGCAATGGAGTGCATGCAATACTGTATCTCTGACTGGTTTTACCTGAGTTACAAAGGAAGCATCGATAAGCATACCTTCTAAGTGATGTGTGTTTATAGTTTCAAAAAGGTTATCCATACTAACCTTATCAAAGCGACATGACTCAAGTGCTTGTATGCAGGACGCCTTAAAAGGTGCCAAGAAGGGTCCACCACTTGAAGCTATATCTCCTAGTGCTAATGACGCAGCCTTTCGCGTTGTCCAATCACTATCCTTCAGAGTGTCTTGAATGCTGCTGATTGCAGTGGATAAAGCACTATGTGACAGAGCACCTCCTGCCTAGAAGAACAAGAACATGCATGTAAGATCAAATGGAAAATGAGCTACTAGGATTATATTCTATAGTAAGCATAAACATGCACTCCTATGCAATGTAACACTAACACAATTGAAGGCAAAGTAAATCCACAAGTATGATGAATATATGTGTACCTATTAACTGAACTAACCTGAATAAGACTCTTGTTCAACTCAATCACTGCCGGTTTAGCCTTAAAGTGTGAGTTCTTAAGCAACTTCATGGTGCGAGCCAACATTTGTTGCAAGATTGACACAGGAGGATCATTCATATTATCAATAACCCGGGCTAGGCACAATGCAGCACCCGCTTGAATCTGCTTATTCTGATCACCCAACGCCTCAAACAAAGGTCGCACTAACACAACAAACAACCCATCATTTTCCACTCGTTGATTCCCAAACTCTACTGCAAATACACCCATTGTCTCAACACATGTATCCCTCACAACAGAATCCTGGTCCTTAAGCCGTTTCACAATTGAAGCAACCATCTTCCCCAAGTGCGGACCTACAAGATCCCCGTGCATTTTCACTAAAACACCCATCATCCTAACACTCTCCTTCCTAACAGCACTCTTTTGCTCCGAATCAGGATCCAATATACACGACAAAAACGGAACAACGCCTTCCGAATTCAACCCCTCAGCAGCCTTCTCCAACTCCTGAACACCAATTTGGTATGTATCACGGTCCCCAACCTTATTCATAGCAGTGACAACTCGATGCTTGAATTCATACACAACTTGCTGTGGACTAACCATCTTTTTACCTCCTCTTGATTTCACTTCAGTTCTTCTCTTCATATTTCCCCCAATATATCTATACAAACTTCGACCTCACAATCACCAAATGATCGAAACGAAACCAATTTTAAGGTGGGTGTATAATCCACCTCTAAGCACACTAAAGTGCTAGATATTTGAGCTATTCATAAGTCAATAAACCCTTAAAACTTCCACAATTAACCTCACTTCTTCTGCAAAACATCATACACCAAAAACAAATCACATTTTATAACAACCAAATAATTTTCAACAAAAATGTTGCTTCACTTGAATAATTTCATAAAACTTCTAAGCATTGAAGATATCAAGTGATATATATCTCTTTATATAATAAATTCAACATTATTAGATGCAATATCTTTCATATTATCTCTTGATATCTCCAATATTAGGAACATATACTATGATTAAAACTAATATTATCACACTTATTTATCATTTATCATTTTAACATCCATAAATCAATAAAATCAAACTTATAAAGTTCCAAAAAAAAAAGTCAAACATACTTTGTTTTCAACCCCATTTAGTCACACATTGATGCAAAATAAATAATGCAATAAAATCAACTTATATCAAGATTATACCCAAAATAAAATATTAAACATTAAAATAAAGTAGTAATACAAATGAATATAATCTAAATCTTAAACCAAAATACCCAGAAAAAATTGCAAAAAAGATAAATCATATTGAACAAAAAGGGTATTTGAAAAACAGACTTACAGTTCAATTAAACCATGGAAAAACTCCATTGTTGAAGAGCAAAAAGCTCGAAAAACGACAGAAGAGAGAGAAAATAATTAAGGGTACTCATTCTACTGAAGAACAAGTACGAGAAGTAGTACTGTACTTTGAAATGGGTGTTTGAATATTGAAATTTTGAATTGAGAAACGTTCAAAAAAAAATTGTATTTTTTATAAATTAAAAAAATTAAAAATAACTGAAGTTTAAATTATGGAATGATGGTGATTTTTGAAAAATAAAAAAGTGAGTGCAAAATTAGGAGACAGAAGTAAATTAAACTGTAAAAATTGGGGAATCTTCAGAAGTTAAAAAGGGGGACAACACAAGAAGAAGACGAAATTCGAGGCAAAGTTTAAAAAAAAAAAAAAATGGAAATTAAATTGAAAATTTAAAGAGGAGAGAGAAAGTGGTAGATGGTCATTTTCGCGGTTTTCTACGAGTTTTCGATTTTCGAATTTAGGAGAGCGTAACTGCATTTAGGGGTGAGTAAAATCGGATATCCGGTTCACTTTTTAAAGTCGGGATCATGTATTTGAAAATTCGGATTTCTAAAAGCCGGTTTTGGTTCAGTTTCATTCTCAACCAGAGTATTTGCTTTTCGAATATCTGAATTAACTTGAAAAACAGATAATTCGGTTTCGTTATTGTACTTACAATGTATTATTTTCTCATTTAAATGATGAAGAAGAAATGACATCGATGTACTCCGTACTTACTTATTTACAATAAAATCAATTATTATAGTAACGATGAAGTGCCCAAAATTAATTTATCAAAGGGTTTAATTTATTTCATCAATGCTCATAATTAACTGCAAAATACAATATTTAAAAATCTAAATATGTAACTTCTAGTTTTATGTGTATCGACAGGTTCTAATTTTTGTTGTTCAATAATTGAATGTGATGTGTATCTTGTTAGTTTTCCATAATAAATATTCAAATAATGATACTATCAATTCAAATAGTCATTATCTTCTCAAATATATTCTCTTATTACTATTTTTCCATTATGCTTTTTAAAAATTAAAAAAAAAAAATGGTCAAAATTGGATACTCAAAAGGGTTAAAAGGTGATATGAATATGTTCCGATTTTTCCAACAATAATAAACAAAAAAAGAATCATAAATCCGGTCCGATAAATTTTCAGATAATAAAATTAGGATACTTGATCGGAAATCGAATAATCCAATTTTTCGAATTTTTTTTGCTCACCCCTAACTGTATTACTAACTTACTATATTGATCGACTAACCATTGTGTAAATAAGGTAATTTCCTTAACTGAGTTGCTATTTGACGTCCACATTTACATTGTTATTCCCTTTTTGCTCTTTTCATTCTAATTTTATTTTTTTCTCTCTCACAACCACCTCACAACCATTACCTCTTCCAACTCACCCACCACCACCACCACCTCACCCACCACCACACGACGTCACGACAGTGCCACCGCCGCCACCACTCATCCAACCAGCCCACCACCACCATGTTTTTATTATTATTTTATTATAATTTGTATATTTTTTTTTTTTAATTTTGTACGAAGTAAAACCATTAATTTGTATATTTACATTTTCTAAAGTAATAAAAAACTAATTTTATGTCATTGAGCTCAGATTATATACAGTACATAATACTATTTTCCAATATACTCTGTATTTAAGGAAAAACATTTTTGAAAAATCAAGATTCTATGCTAAGAGGAACTAAATTATGATAAGGTCATCAAATATTCCTTGAGAGATATATATTCGAGAGAAGATCTTGATCAATTAAATAAATATAGATTTTACAAGTGATAAACATGTACATAAGGTTCCATTATAATAAATAAAATCAATATTCTATACTAAGAGGAACAAAATTATAAAATTTTAATAATAAAGAACAAAATAAATAATTAATAATTTGATCAATTATTAATTTTTGAATAAGGTTCCATTATAATAAGGAACAAAATATTATTTTTAATAACATTGTTAATATAATTATTTTTTTGGTACCTCGTGAAAAATTAAAAAACAACAAGTAATTCATGATTTAATTTTTATTGGTATTATTTTCTTTAATTTAAAATTAAAGTAGTTTCATGTCAATTTTTTCTAAAGTAATTAAATTATTATTGCACGAGCTATTAATAATTCATTTTTATTAACATTATATAGGATCTCAATATATATATATATAAAGCGTACAATTATTGCACGGGATATCAATATTCTAAAGGTGGCTACTATTGCACGGAATTTTGATAGTTCAAAAACAAATCTATTTCATGGGATCTCAATATTGTAAAGTTGGCTATTATTGCACAAGATTCAAATGATTTTGTTAAACCTAATTATTTTTTTGTATCCCGTGCAAAAGTAAAAAAAATAATAATAATAATAATAATAGTTCATGATTTAGTTTTTTTTATTATTTGTTAAAAAAAAGAAATGAATATTGATATTATCAATAACAAAACTAAGGATTTTTTTTAGGGAGTACAATAAAAGACATTTAATGGTTCAAAATGTGCTTAGGTATATATATTCATTCATTATAAAATACAATTTTAGGCATATATATATACATCATTATGTTCAAAAGTATAACCTCCGTGTATTTATATTAGGTTTTCTTAATACAATCAATTACATATTACTCCGTCCCTTCTTTATTGTTGTTCAATTATTTATACATTTTATTTAATTATTAGATTTTTTAATTAATATATATTTTTGTTTAACTATTTAGTGATGTTATCAAATAAGATTATCCTATATACTCCGGTAAGTTTTTGTAATAAACATCATTAATATTATGAACAAAAATATGCGGTGAACATATATGACTAGTTGACTAGTATGAACTTTTTGGGGTGTGAACAAATATAAAAGGAGAGTTAAGTTTTGAGAGGTGAACAATAGCTTTGTCTAAAAGGAGAGTTAGGTTATGGGGGATTTTACAAAGTATCTCTAACAAGTTAAAAAGCCACAAAAAAATAAACTATTCAAAGAATAGCTCCTAGCTATGATTGGTCCACGACAGCGCTCAACAATAAAATCATTAAGGCCCATGTGTTGTGCACGTGACGTTGTTCTCTTCAGCTTAGATATGTTCTTCTTCTTCTCTTCCACACCTCTGCTTCATACACTCCTTCCTTCAATCCTTTTCTGTTCTTCTTCTTCTCTTCCACACCTCTGCTTCATACACTCCTTCCTTCAATCCTTTTCTGTTCTTCTTCTTCTCTTCCACACCTCTGCTTCATACACTCCTTCCTTCAATCCTTTTCTGTTCTTCTTCTTCTCTTCCACACCTCTGCTTCATACACTCCTTCCTTCAATCCTTTTCTGTTCTTCTTCTTCTCTTCCACACCTCTGCTTCATACACTCCTTCCTTCAATCCTTTTCTGTTCTTCTTCTTCTCTTCCACACCTCTGCTTCATACACTCCTTCCTTCAATCCTTTTCTGTTCTTCTTCTTCTCTTCCACACCTCTGCTTCATACACTCCTTCCTTCAATCCTTTTCTGTTCTTCTTCTTCTCTTCCACACCTCTGCTTCATACACTCCTTCCTTCAATCCTTTTCTGTTCTTCTTCTTCTCTTCCACACCTCTGCTTCATACACTCCTTCCTTCAATCCTTTTCTGTTCTTCTTCTTCTCTTCCACACCTCTGCTTCATACACTCCTTCCTTCAATCCTTTTCTCTTCTTCTTCTTCTCTTCCACACCTCTGCTTCATACACTCCTTCCTTCAATCCTTTTCTGTTCTTCTTCTTCTCTTCCACACCTCTGCTTCATACACTCCTTCCTTCAATCCTTTTCTCCAAATTCTTGTTACCTCTCCCTGCGACCCTTCCACCATCCACCTGTATATTTGGCAAAGTATCCTTGCGACCCTTCCACCCTTCAGCTGTATTTTTTTACAGTGTATTTGTTTGCATTGCATAGGGTTGCTGCATGTGGTTTTTGTTTTAATCGGGGTCTTTTAGGTCAATTAAAGGGTATGTGCAATTGTCGATTGTGGTTGAGATTGCTGCCTACGAAGGTATGTGCGAAATTTTTGGTTCAGAGTTGAATTGATGATTGCATGTTGATTGAAAATTGGAAGGTATGTGTGAAACTATGATTCTTGAGACTTTCAATTGAGAGCTGAGGTAACATATTCTTCTCCAATAACAATCGAATATAATTTCATGATCTAGGGTTTAATCCTTAATTCAATCGTCAAACATTCAATTCGATTTCTTCTAATTTTTCAAGTGTAGATTATTCAACATTTGAACTATTAAGCACACTTACTCAAGTCATAGAAATCAAAATTGCGATTTCATTGCAATTTCATGTAATTTTTTAAGGTTAATTAGATAACTGAATCAATTTTTGTTGATAATGTTATTTTGTTTTTATGTTTTTGCAGAATTTTGTTTGAGAACCCTAGGATGGTGAGTTCCGACAAAGAGGCGCTATCATCAAGACGACGTCGTCGTCACCGTGACAGTAGCAGTGATGACGACGATGATGACGATAGTAGGAGGCGACGTTCGAGGAGATAGAAAGATAAACGGAGTAAAAAGAGGAGAAAAGAGAAGCATGTAAGAGATGTTGTTGATGATGATGATGATGATAATGAGTTTTCGAAAGCGAAGAAAGTTGTTAGGGATTTGTTGCTTGAGTTTCCTGGTGTTTCTGGTGATCTTAAACAGGTAGTTCTTTTAAATTTGGTTTGCTACTTAAGTGTGTGATTGTGTGGTGATAGAAGTAATGCAATTTAGTGGAAATTTGATGTTTAAATGTGTATTCAATTAGTTGAATTTGGTAATCATTTTAAATTATGTGGCATTTTTGTTGTAGTTGAACAATTTGTTTAGTTAAGTGGAATTTGATTATTGATGTTTTGATCATGTGTAATGTGTAGAGCTTGATTGAGATTAGGAGTGGATGTGAAATTGATTTTGTACGAGCTTACAGAATTAGTTGAAGTTTCTTGGTTTGATAGATTTGTTAATTCTAATTGAAATTACAGAAATTCCATATCAACATTACTTTCATTACTTAAGATGGCTCCGGGTTATCTTGCAGAGTTGGGGTGAAGGATGAGGGGTGGGTTTTGGGGTGTATGCAACGTTAAACCTGCGACGGCAGATTTTTTTTTGTTTTGTTTCACGAAAAATGATTTCAATTCGAAATGGAACTATAGTTAGTGCCGGACATGGCCACTGTTCAAAAATTGTGCATGATTGTGGTTCAAAAAAAAGTTTAAGTGTAGTACCAATGTCTGATATAGCTCTTGAAGTGAAATGAAGAGTTAGAGAACATAGTCCAAATTTACTACTCTAGAAGTTCTAATCTTTTCAAAATTAATAGCGGCTTATAATAGCGGGTTTTGAAGTTTCCTACGAGTATTCTCGTTCTAGGGACTTGGAAGTGTAAAGAGACTTATCTATTATAAGCAATATGCAAGGGAAAGGAAAGAGAAGGGGAAAGAATGGAAGGGGAAAGGAGGTGCTCCGATTTCCCTCCAAAATTTTTATATGGTGTTGGGAAAATGAATCACTCCCTCACTCCCCAATCCCTTGACTAAATGACGAAACCTCTGCATCTCTCTTTCCTATTTCCTTACCTCCCTTTCTCTTTGTTTCCCCTTATGCAAACATGTTAAAAATTTTAGTAATTTCATGTCATTTTCATATGTAGGGTTGAGATAATGTGAATAGTGATTCTTATAATTTTAAAGCTATTGAGAAAAATGTATCTTTAGCTCTATTATATGCCATTTTTTTCCTGGAACATACTGCTTGAACATATTGAAGCCTTTTGAGAGCTCAATGGATGAATAATCTACTATTATCTTTTAAAGTTTCACATTGGTGCTCTACTGTACAATATCAACTAGAGTATTTCATTTAACATTAGTTATTTATGTATGCTTCCTGAATCACTTATTTCTAATGTAGCTGTTTCAAATGATTGATAATGAGCAAGTTGTTGCCGTCAAAGGAATATCTGAAAGACTGTTAATGAAGCATCTCAAGAATTTGTTTGTTTCTTTAAACCTCAAGGAAAAAGGAGACAAGGTGTTTTTGCTACGATCAAAGGCCCGCCCCACCTTGGAGGTTATTGGGCCTATGATTGCTTCTCTCAGTGAAGTGGCTGATGAGAAAACATAAAGCAATATTCCTTCTGAGCCTGATGGAGATGTTGGAAAATCTACGAGTAATGTTCCTGCAGTTTCTATAGGTCCTCAATTTGAACCTTCTGCTCCCGGTAGGAGGTTTGTACTTCTTTGTTTCGAATTATTGGTGTGCTCATCGCGTAATTTTAAATGTCAATGTGTTACCTTCGAATTTGGGTTCGACAATTGTATACACATGCAATTATATGCATATGCGACCGTCGATTGCGGTTGAGATTGTTGCCTACGAAAGTATGTGCGAAATCTTTGGTTCATAGTTGAATTGATGATTGCATGTTGATTGAGATGTAAATTGGAAGGTATGTGTGAAACTTTGATAAATGAGATTTTCAATTGAGATGTGATTCGATTATTTTGATTGGCAATTTCATGTACTTTGATTTAAATTTGATTTTTAGCTGAAATTATTTGAATTTTGGTTGAGAGATTCTGACAATTGGATGTTGTGAACAGTGTTTATTAGTAATTGGATGCCGACCCAAAACTATTTTAGGACTAAGGCAAGGTTGTTGTAGTTGTAGAGATAGGGTAGGGAATCGTAATCCCTCATTATGATTCATGTCTAGCCAGCCCCAACATATTTTGGGGCTAAGGCGAAGTTGTTGCTGTTGTGGAGACAGGGGAGGATTAGATGTTGATGGTGCTAAGGTTGCCTACTGTGTTATGCAGAATGATGTCGGAAGTTTTGTAGCACAACTGAAGGATCTGCAAAAGAAGAATGCATAATTTGAAGATGAGAACAAGCAACTGAGCTCCAAGGTTCATATGTAAAACCTTTTGATATTATGTCCAAATTTTACGCGTTTTGTGTTGATTCTTAGAATTCACTTGTGGAATTTGATTGCAGCTTTTGGCGAAGGAAGAGGAGTGTTAGACCCAGGAAAGGCGTTTGAGTGATCTGGTACACATTAGAATTTTTGTTGTGCTATTTGTTTCTTTGATAGCCATAAGGTTTAGATTAGGATTTAAGGATGATGAAGGTTTTGATTGTTAGGCTGCACTATATCTTCTTTGAAATTCTAGGAGCAAAATACAGTCTCATCTTTACGGAAAGCACTTAGGGATGTTGCTATGGAGAAAGACACAACAGTTGTTGCACGGGTATGGTCTTTTTGCAGCATTAAATATTTTGTCATCTAGAATATTCAAATGGAGCTAAATTTGTTTCTTTGTCCTTTTACTTATGGTATCTGGTGTTTTAGTGTAGGAGGATCTCGCAGCGCAGATTCAGACACTGAAAAAGCGTGTAAAGGAAGCCGAAGAAGAACAATATAGGGTATGCTGAGTGTATATTCAGTAATTAATTGAGTGTGATGATGTGATATCTTCCCTTACAATTGTTTCCTGTCAATAGGCTGAAGAAGATGCTGCTTCTTTAAGAGCAGAACTAAATTCCGTTCAACTACAAATATTCAGTGATCTCGTTGATGGCATGGCTGGTATGGGAAGCCCACTGGACCACTTTTCTTCATTGGAAAAGGAGTTGGCTAACCTGAAAATTGAGTTAGAAGTGAGTGCGTGTTTCATGAAACAAACACCACACCGTCAATTTCAAGCATCTTGCACAAGACCTTTCTAAAGAATATCGATTTAAGATAAAAATATGCCAACAGATACCTGCAAATAAAACATGTACCAACACAAGTTCATCTAATTACTACCCAAAAAAAATATATATACATGTACTGCGTCGCATAAAATATCATTAATTTCCACAACTAAACCGCAGCAGCAATTCATAACAAAATATTAGCATTATCGATTTGGGGCACCGCACGCGGTGCGTGCGGTGTCACAACTAGTAACTATATAAGAGCGAAAGTAGGCCTAATAACTTATACACAAAAAATTATACATAATAATAAATTCATATACACATTAAGGACCATAAGTCCACAACTCGTAGAGCTAGTGCCTAGTTGTCTCATAAAATTTGCTATCATTGCACAAACATGCAAACCACTATAACAAACGATAATATAACATCCATCAAACAAAGGATATTTTTCAATTAAAAACCTTATGCTCTGTTCTCCTTGTCTTATTTTTATTTTTTTTCAGCAGAAATAAGTTCAGTTCAGCAAAAATCAGTTTTAATCCTTAATAAGGTGTTAATGATTTCAACAAAAATAAGTTTAGTTCAGCAAAAATAAGTTCTGTTCAGTAAAAATAAGTTCAGTTCAACAAAAATAAGCTCAGATAAGCAAAAATAAGTTGACGAGAACATGGCCTTAGTTTTGTTATTTATATTTTAGTTTAAAATCGGCTTTTTCATCGGGTATCTCTGAAGTTTACCAAGTTACACGAGGTACCCCTACAGTTTGAAAAACACAAGGTGTACCTTCATTAAGGTTTGATTATACGCCAAATGCCCTTATGTTAGGTTTCCGTCAGTAAAACGTTAGTACTAATTTACAACTTTACCCCATAATTAAATAAGACCATTAAATTTCATCATTTTCTCAATAATTATTGAATTTATTGTGAAACTATATAATGCCCCCACTTAAAATTTTTATTAAATTTAAAAAATGTATTACTTAATAATTAATTTTTTATAGTAAGATTTAATTGCAAAGAATTAGCCACTACCACCACCACTACATTTCACCACCGCCCTTCCATAACAACCATCATTTGAAAACTAATAGAAATTTAACATAAATATAACATTTAATTGACGAAAATCTAATAAAAAGACATTTGGTGCATAATCAAAACTTAATAAGGGTACAAGGTGCATTTTTTAAATTATAGGAGTACCCCGTGCAACCTGATAAACCTCATGAGTACCCCGTGAAATATTCATATTTATGGTCTGCGATCTCGTTTGGTCTCAAATTTTAAAAAACTAGACCAAGACCGCAAAATTACCGGGTTGACTTACAAAAAAAGACCATAGTTTTTAGATCGTAGACCAGATCAAACCGCAAATAACTTCGGTTTGGTTTGCAATTTGGTGCGGTCAGACCACACTCTGTACAACCCTATGAAAAATAACTATGTCTAGGGATGCTTAACGAGTTGTGTAGCTCGAGTTCGCCTGCAACTCGTTAAGATACTATTATTTTTACAATTTATATAGTGTTACCCTAACAAAGAGGGCATGATTGACAATTATTTTTAATTAATTTTTCTTTAAAAGTGATAACTTTTTTAACATTGAATAACAATAAAATGTTCAACTAAAAAAAATAAAATTTGTAAAGAAAAGAAAATATAATAATCGATCTCATGACCTTTCAAATGAAAAATAAGTATTCAACCATCAATCCACTTTGTTTTTGTCAATTAATAGTTAACAATAAATTATAATAAAGTGTTATAATTACTTGAGTAGTTGAGTACATGTAACTAAAAGTACATGTACAAATATGTACATCTATAAGAAGATGATAAGAGACTATTGCTAACACATCCCCTTATCCTAAGTGCCCGATTGTGTATTTTTATCTAAAAATAAATAAATGTTTTTTTTTTTTTTACTACGACAAACTTATAATAGAAAAATAATCTTTATTAATTTTACATGAGCGAAGGTTACAAAAAGATAATATAATAAATTATAAAAACTTATGAACAATAACCTATTTAGTATTTGAGATCGACTCAGGGCATCACCTAGACCAAATTACTCGTTATAATATTAAAAACCAAGATACACCAGTATTTTTAACTAGGGGAGTTAATGGGACGAGACAACTCGTGAGTTACTAGCGAGCTACTCGGTCAACACTTGGCTCGAGTTCAAGCTCGACTCGGGGTTCTAACGAGTCGAGTCGAGCAAGCCTCTACTCAACTCGAAAAGCTCGTGAGTGGCTCGATATATAATTATATATAATAATGTTTTTTAGTGTATCCCAAAAAAAATTTACAAATTATTTACTTAATGGCTCAAGTTCTTATGTGTTGATTTAGTCGTTCATTTATTTCCATCTCAACCGTCAAAATTCAAGCTAATAAATAAAACTTAAAAAATAAAAAAATTGTTTATTTATTTAAACAATAAAAAATTGTTCTAAATTTCTTAAAATTGTAAAATATTTATTTAACACATAACTACATAAATTCGGAAGTTTTTAAGATAATTATGTAATCTTCTGTTTCTATTAGTTACTTCTAAAGACAATTGTGATAAATTTATTTTCAGGTTACTCATTATTATGAATTTGAGCTTCATTCGATTCGAGCTCGAACTGAGCTCACCTTGCATCCTACCGAGTCGAGTTCGAGCTCTATTTTAAAACCTCGCAAGCTTTCAAGCTCGAGTAGAGCTAGAGTTTTAAGTTTCGAGTTCGAGTCGAGCTCAATAATAATCAAGCTCGACTCGCATCATTAACAACCCTATTTTTAACAAGTGTAAACAACTCGACTTACCTCAAATTTTAACAAACACGAGTCTAACTCATGATCGGCACGCTGGACAAGAACCCGTAGGGCTTTGTCTGATTTATGTCACCCAAAGCCTAGCACCCATTAACTCACTCAAAGTTTGAACAAATACCAACACCCATTAACTCACCTCAAAACCCTAACACTTTGAAGACTTCTTCGGCTGTCTCCGTCGTCGCCGGTGTCGCTGTCTCTGCCGTCGCCGCCCTCCTCTTAGCCCTTTGCGTGAGGTAAGTTATTCCTTTTTTTTAAAGTAATTTTCTTTCAATTACTTGCTTTTATGTTAGTTTGTTGAATGTTAATGAATGATGACTATGGTTTAATTTGTTGATGAATTTAATTTCTATTGTTTTTTTTAAACTGATTTCCTTTGCCGCAGACCCGTAGCCCAAGGTGGCTCGTTTTCATTTTTCTTTGTATTATTTTTCAAATTAGTAGCTGAGTTTAATTTAATATTTTTTTTACTTATGATTTTGGATTGTTGATAGGTAATTATAATGTTGGATTGTTCAACAATGATGAGTTGATGTAGAATGTTGGGTTGTTGACGGGTAACTAGAAAAGTTTAGCCGGCAATTTTTTTACGAGGGAGTGACATGTGGATGGAGTGGCTTAAATGGTTCTTATTTGAGTTATAGGGCGTGTTCGGCGTTAGCTTTTGAGGTAACTTTTAGCTTTTGAATCCAATCAAAACACTACTATACAAAAATATTAGTGTTTGGTGAGGTAGTGTTTTAAGCCTCTTTTAGAGGTAGAGGTAACTTTAGGGTAGCTTTTGTTGAAAGCTTAAAAAAGTAGTTTTGAGTGTTTTCTATTGAAAGCTAATAAGAATATAACTGTTTTACAGTTTCAACATCTACATTTGCCGAACACTCTTATTGTTAAAACTATCTCGACGGCTGACCTCTAAAAGCTACTAGATACTGCTTTGACATTTAACAGCTGCTCAAAAGCTAATCGCCAACAGCTACAACTAGTTTTGCCGAACATACCCATAGTATAAATATATACTAGAGTATGATGATATATATATATATATATTTTGAAAGGAAAGAAAGTATTATTAATCAACTGCAAAATAAGGACACATATCTTTGGAGGCTACATCAACAATAGACTGTGATTAGTCCAACCAAATACGTACGCCTAGACAAAAGGAACTAGACCTAGCAACGTGATGTGCAACTCTATTACCATCTCTAGGAACAAAAGACCAAGAAATAAACTTAAAATCCTTAGCTAGCTTCAAAATATCTTCCACAAATATTCCTAGTCTAGACCGTGGGATCACAAACTTGCCAATGACATTAATTAAACCTAATCAATCCGACTCAGACTCAGCTATCAACCTCCTTTATCCCGCTTCCTGAGCCACCTCAATCTTCAAACCAAACAATAATGCTAGAGCTTCATGGACTTCAGTAGAAATGCAACTGGAGTATGATGATATTAGTATGCTATCTTTTCATATGCTTCACGCAAATCTAATTAGATTATGATCATATTATTATGCTATATTTTCATCTTTTCCATGTTTAATTAGTAAGCTTCATGTATTGATGTGTCGCCCTTTTGTATTTATTTTTTCTTTTCTTTAGATTAGATTTAATCTTTAATCTTTGGATGTTACATATCTTTTCCATGCTTCACGTATTGATGTGTATTTATAATTTTATGGTTTCATTAAATATTTTTTATTCATATCTTTTTTGTTTTTTATAAAATAAAATTTGTTTTTAAACAAAAGCTATATAAATTAAAAATAAAAACTATCTTACATGGCGCTCTAAAAACTCAATAGAAAAGCCTATTATATACTTTCTCCGTTCCCAATTAGTCGCAGCGCTCCACTTCGGCACACATTTTAAGGAATAGATTTGATGGTGTAAATGAGCAAACTAATCAAAATAATTTTGACACATGCAAGAAGTAACCTACAAGTTATCAGTGTTAAAATTCTTTCGATAAATTCACTCATTTATATTCCGATGGAAGATATTAATGACTTAGAAAATAGAGAGATATTGTGTTTAGTTCTCAAATGACATAGTTTATAATTATTGATATACTATATGTGAATTGTGATGGAAGTTCTTTTTTGAATAAACTAATTTTTTTTTCTCAAAATTGTACATTACCGTATTGGTAATCTAATTAAAAACAGACAGAACGACCCCTTAGATATGTTTTTCTTTTGGTGTTCCACCCGATTCACCCTTTGGGCTAATTTGGGTTCATGGCTCACTTCTAATTGATTAGGTTCCAGTCCCCTTCCGATTATTGTTGGGGGATGGAACACGAGTATTCTCTACCAAATGTAGTCACAATTACCACTACACCAACAACCAATAGGTCTAGCCATATTTTAGGTATAGACGAGGTATAAATGATTAAACAATGGGTTGTTATTCAGCTCAATATTGGGTCGGAGTGTTTTTGTGCCAAAATCCAATCAAAATCGTGCATCGCAAGAAGCTAATCCGATTAAAAACAAACGAGGGAGAATTTTAGGTATAGATATACTAGACATCTATCTATTTGTGTAAATAAAAGACTCCATAAAAATAAAAAATAAAAACTCAGAAAAACCAAAACAGCTCAAAAGAAAACTAACCATTGACGTGTTCTCCAAATCCTCATTTCTTCGTTCAATCTTCTAAGGTAATTCAACTTTCTCATTTCTCAAACAATCTGATTTTAAATTTGATTTTATTATTGTTATTATTATTATTATTTATTTTTTAAAGGTTTTGCAAGCGTCAAATTTTAACTCATACCTAAACTGTTAGGTTTTACAGACTTTTGAAATTAGTTGAACCATTCACGAAATTAATTTTCGGAGTATTTTGATTGTTAAATTAATTAATTAAATAATTAATATGTTGTTACTGTTGTGAATTGCTGAATTTAGTGTTGATTTTCTACTAACTGTAACAAAAATTAGTCACTCAATTATTCAGTTGTTGATTAATTTTGTGTTGTTTGATGTACGGTATTTTTTCGATTTAGGGTATTGGATTTTGTATTTTGTTGATTGAAATATCATTGTTGGGAGACAGTTGCAATGGAGAAGTGAGTCCTGTTTTGGGTAGTTTTATAGCATGAAATAGGGTTACTGGGTTAGTTTGCTAAAGGAGTTATGTTACCCAACATAGATTAAGTATCCACTCGGATTTGGTCATCCTAGTGTCTTTGTAGAAAATAAAGTATCTGAGTGTCGTATCATGTCGAGCCCGAGCCAACACTACACTTTTTCCAGGTAAATGGGAGTGTCGAAGTTTAGGGAGTCCCGTGTGCCCGTGTCATGTTGAGACATACTGTTGGCTTAGTGATCATATTTACTTGAGGGCAATCAGGCGTACCACTCTAGATGTGCTTCAAATGGCAATGGGATTATCCCCACACCAAGTAGTCATTTGAACAGTGAAATTCCCATGAAAATTTGCAGGAGGGACGTGATTGTTTTCCATTTAAGTCTCTTCTTGTTAAGCGATTTCCTCTATATCGTGGAAAAGTGAAACTTCCTAGTAATTGGACTTCTTAAGTAACTATCGAATAAAGATTTCCACTTACTTTATTCCTGAGGTTCTTGTATTAGCCTTGTTTTTTTACTTCAGTCAAACAATCAAATAATTTAGCCTAGAGGATGTTGAGTTTACTCTGAGAAGAAAGGGGCATATGAACTTAAAAGACTTGATAAATATCAAATTAGTTTTAAGAAAGAGGTCAAGTGTTCTATGGGTCCATTTCTTAGAAGTTTTCATGATATTAATATGATTTTTTAGTTTAAGTTATCACTTATGCGTCTGTGCTTGATTCCGTTGACCCAGAGTCTGACGATTTGTATATTTATTTCCCTGTTATTTGAGGACAGATTGCTGCGCTGCCTTTGCTGCGTCAATTGAGAGAGATAGAAAGAGTGTTGATTAAAGTTGTAGGGTTCCTCTGCGAGTAAAAATGGCGCACCACGGTGGGACGCTGAAGTCGACCTCCATTAATGGGGTAAAAATGTATTCTTTGACGGGCCACCAACGGTCTTTAGCAACCTGGCTTAACCCTAAGAAGCAGCGTGCTCTTCGTAAAGACAAAGGTCAGTCTGTCATTGTTTGTTGTTAGTTTGTTAGGGCTAATGCAATAATAATTTTAATAATAATATGATGAATTTGTTCAGATTATATGCAAAGAGTGGAATTGATTCAGGACTTGAGGTTTGAAACTGCTACTACCCGAATTAAGGCTACACCTGATGGACAATTTCTTCTTGCTTCTGGTATTTACCCTCCACAAGTTAAGGTTTATGAGTTGCGCGAACTTTCTTTGAAGTTTGAAAGACATTTGGATGCTGAAATCATTGATTTCCAGGTTTTCTCTCTATAATTATCTCCATTAGTTTTTTCACTATTAATTAATGCAAGTAATAATTTATGTCTGCTGATTTTGTACTAATAATAAATAACAAACAGGTTCTGTCTGATGATTACTCAAAGCTTGCTTTTATGTGTACTGATCGCTCTATCCGTCTACATGCTAAATATGGAGCTCACTATACTCTTAAAATTCCTAGGATGGGAAGGGATTTGGCATATGATCCCTCGTCTTGCGATTTGCTCTGTGCCGCCTCTTCACCTGATCTTTACAGAATTAATTTAGCTCAAGTACTTTCTTCTTCCCCCAATTATATACGCCATTTTCTTTTTGTACACAATTAATCTTTGCACAACACATAATAGTCGCTTCTCTTTACAGGGTCGATTTCTTGCCCCTCTCACTTCTCAGTCCCCCGCGTTAAATGTAGTTTCTAGAAGGTAAGGAATCTACACTTACATTATTACCCTTTGATCACTCTCTTAAACTATACTTTTCTCTAACACCTGTATTCTCGATCAGCAAGCTTCACGGCTTAGTTGCCTGTGGTGGTGAGGACGGCGCTGTTGAATGCTTTGACACAAGAACTAGATCATCTGTTGGTAGAATCAATGCTGTTTTAGCTGCTGATGAGGATGCTGAGGTATTGTTTCTGGTCTGTTACATGTTGCATGAAATATTTGTGCTTGTACAACAACAACATAAAAAGCCTTAGCCCCAAAATAAAATGGGGTTGGCTACACATAAATCAATAACAGGAATCGCAAAAGTCATTTGCAAAAACCCTCTATCTCCTTTCTTCCCTGTATCATGCTTAATTCTCCTCAAGCCCCAATAACCTCATATCTCCACCAACGACCCTCGTCAAAGTTTGTTAGGTCTTCCTCTGCCCCTCATTTTTCCATCTTATTACCAAAATCTTTTTGCTTTGCACAGACAACAAAACCAAGTGCTAACGTTTGTGCTTATTGCTTCAAATTGAACTGTAATGTGGGATTTTTTTTTGGCTTTCCAACTATAGTCTTGGCGATGGTTGTTTACAGTTTACCATATGTTCCAATTGTATGCTATAAGTAGCTTTAAGTAAAGTTATAATTGATCCTGACTGTAGGTCTGAGTTATTAATATGTAATCTTCATATTCTTTTCTGTATGGCCATATTTAATTTCTTTTGGCTAAATTTTCTTTCTTCAATCAATTGTTTATTTTAATCCTCACTCACCTATCTGCTGCCTACTGAAAGGTAACTGCAATTGGGTTTGACGAGGAAGCAGGATTTCAAATGGCTGTCGGAAGTAGTGAGGGCAAGGTAAGATGTGATTCTGTATTTAGCAAGTTAATAATTTATTTTCTGCTCATTATGCCAACTTTCTCTTAGATAAGATCTTATTCATTAGGATGTGTTTGGTTCAGCGAATCTGCAATTTAAAAATTGCAAAGGGTATGAAAGCTTGTGTTTAAGTGTATAAGGGAATTGACATGTGAAGTTTGACGGCTTCTGAGTGCTTCATCTTTTGGTGTCATGTTTTATTAATTAATTTATTCTGTCCTCCTTTGTGCTGATGACTACTATAGAAGGTTGGATAATCTTTGCCAGTGTCTTTGGATTATGTAATTGACTATGAATTAGGGGAGTGAAGTGTTACTAAGTTGAGTAAGAAAGGATTTCTCCATTGTTTTGCAATTTCAAAGATGTGCTTCCAGAAGTTTCTGTGATTGAGTAAATTGGTTCACAAATGAATAGATCGGATAGAATTGGAAAATTGTACTAGCTACCTCGTAGCTTGTAAGAAATCTTAGAAGACACAAGAAAGAGAGGCAATGTAGATGATCCATTTAGTTCTCATTGATCTCTCAGAGGCATAGATTTCTTGTTAGACCATGATAAGATAAAAAGTGAATGGTGGAAAGCTGCAATAGATATGGTATCTTGTGGGATGGCTTCTTTTGTTGTCAACCTATAGAGATAAGCTATATCCCTTCAGGATAATATATGCTGTTTCTGTAGCCAAATGGTATTGGTGCTCAAGTGTCCATCTAATGTTAGGGTTTGACACTTTGACCATGTTCTATGTTACAGGTACTGATCTACGATTTGCGATCTTCTCATCCTATCCAGATTAAGGATCACATGTAAGCAATATAACTTCCAACGTTGCTTGTTAAATGTATAATTTACAGGGTGATGATTCCCTTTGAAGTTTTCTTTTCTTTTTCTTTTTTTTTTTTTTTTAATGGAAATATCAACACATTAACAGGTATGGGAGCCCAATCTTGGATATCAAGTGGCATCGAACATTGAATTCAGAGCATCCCAAGTTAATCAGCACAGATAAGCATATTGTCAGGATTTGGGATCCTGAGACAGTGAGTCTCTTTTCCTTTTAATCTTTAGTGGTGACTAGGAAGTCTTGTCTCTCCCTTTTTGTTCTTCATGTTGTAATTTTTGACATGGTGAGTAGAGCAGCAAGCTGAGATACAGTGAGCCTTAAAACTGTGTGTATAGAGGCTTGAGTTTAGCTCAATACTTGATAAGTCGTTTGGGCATCTTTGACCTTCAATTGTGTCACGTATTATGTATTGACTTTTTCCCAAAGTGTCGCTCCTTAATTTTATTGGTCTCGAATTGCAGGGTGAGGGAATGACCAGTATTGAGCCAACAGGTGGTGCAATCAATGATATATGCGTATTTCGTGAAAGCGGGCTAATGTTGCTGGCTCTAGACTCTAGTCAGATACCCTCATACTTCGTTCCTGCTCTTGGGCCTGCACCAAAGTGGTGTTCATATTTGGAAAATCTGACAGTAAGTTTTTGGTCTTTGTACTTTTTTCAATAATTGAATGTGTGGTGATTAGTTTTGATCTTTCTGCAAATGCATTTGATTATCTTGTGGTGCTCCATATTTTAAAGTAGTTTTGTGGCAGTTTATTAACAAATTTGCCTTCCCTTGCAGGAAGAGCTGGAAGAGAATGCCCAAACAAGTATTTACGATGATTACAAGTTTTTGACCAAAGAAGAACTTGAGAAACTTAATCTAACAAATTTAATTGGAACTAATCTTCTTAGAGCTTACATGCATGGATACTTCGTTGACTATCGTTTATATAAAAAGGTCAGATCGTTTTAACTATTGTCAACACATTTGTCCTTTATTTTTTTTTAATTGTTGGTATTATCATGCTTGGACCTGGCATATCTTGTGAGAATTGAAATTGGTATGTTTGATGTGTGTCTGTTGGAGCTCATGTGTAACTCTTGTGTGAGTCTTCATGAAAGGGGCAAACTATATTTTTGAATTTGGTTGATATCTATGTTTCATACATCAATATAAGTGGTGAGCCCTTTTCCCAATTAAGATTTTGTTTTCAGTGACACTAACATGGATTAGTAGAACACGGTGGTTATATATGCGTTAATCATATATTTGGTATTCTAAGTCTTGAAAAATAGAGCGGAATAGCTGAGTACTCCTGTTTGACAAAGTTTTTTGCACTACATAGGAATATTAAGTAAGGATTATCTTCTAGTTTCTTTCAGAAACATAGTTGTTGGAGGTCGGTCATGTTTAATTCATCTCAACGAGTACTTTAAAAATCACAATTATACAACCTTTCCAAATTTGTAATTAAAGATTTTAATGATATGATATTGCATGGGCAAACATGCAAAGTGAAAGTGAAGAGAATTTTGTGTAACAGATTGTGTGCATGCTTAGAAGCATGAAACTTAAACAAAGCATTCCTTGACATAAAGGGTAATCTGTAACAAATATCATACTTGCTGTTTGGCTTAATGTTGTAATTTATGGTTTGTTTCAAGATCACCCCATTTAACCTGTTACGAATCATCTTTAGATCTTATTTATTTACTTATATTTATCTTTTACTGTACCTGGTAGAATGGCTTATAAAAATCCTATAAAACTTATTGAACCAATGATTTGACATCTATATTAAGTTGGGTCACTAATTCAGTGTTATGTATACTATATAGGAAATGACATTAATAATCCCAACTTTCAGACATCTTCTCAAAAAAATTCCCAACTTGTGGGGGTGTCTTCTTAAAATATTCAAAATTTCCCCCACTTTTACACAGTAGTCCCAAAGTGGATAAATTTAAGCAACAAAATTAATATGAAGTACTTTGGATTATTATTAAAAGGTTGCCCTTAAAGTAGTGATTATTCCGAGATAATCAATAATTGAGATTATTTGAGAAGATGTGTTGAAGAACCATACTTTTCAATTAGATTTATGCAGTAATTTATATCAATTTGGGAGAGTCACTTTTGCCATGTGTGAATGTTGCCATAACTACACTTGTATGCTACGAAGTGTTATTGGCCTTATTGCCGTTCCTTTTTGTGGTACTGAAATGATTTTGGAGTTCAAGGCTATGTGGCACTTGTTTAGCTGTGAGGTGTGGCAAGTTTTTCATCAAAACATTTTAGGCAGTAGCGACTCTAACCAAAGCCCATGTTTGTCATTGTGTAATGACTTCTGTCCAAACCTCTTCTTCCACTTTTAATACAGTAGTCAAAGTAGTGCTGTAGAGATTGAGTTAGTGGAATAAGATAGTATTGGCTGTAGGATAGAATTTTGAAAAATTCCTTCTTATATGGACATTTAAGTGGAAATATGTTTTTTGGTTATTTGCAGGCAAAGGCTATAGCAGATCCATTTGCATATGATGCTTACATTGAGCAGCGTAAAAAGGAGAAGCTGGAGAAGTTGCATGGTGAACGTATAACGGTGAGTTCAGTCATTTAAAATTTATCTGCTGTTTCCTTTTTTTCACCTCAGTTTTGTAATGCGATTAATGCCTTGTGCTCTTGTTTGTGATTTATGCCAATGTTCCATTGTTTCTTATGTCCTATGAAATTGAGAAGCTGGGACCATAGCCTTTTGTTAATTATTATCTTTTTTAAGAAAAATTGTTAGGAATTTTGTAGTCCTTTTCTGTTTAGGCAATAGGATTATGGAACTTTTTCAAAATTCTTGTATTAGGGTAACAACAATACTTCGTATTTTTATTATTGCTTCATTCTTTTTTTTGCTGTTAGGGAGTTTGATTATAGTTATAGACCTTTCTCCATATCCATTCATGCATTATGGTAATGGCAATGTAAATCGGTGAGTTTTAATCTTACAACCATGCATTTTGGAGAATGGTAATGGCAATTAAAGTATATTAATCTTATGACCATGCAATTTGGAGATGAAGAACCCAATTGAAATTTTATTGTTTTGGAGAAGAATAATCCAAGTGGAATTTTATTGTTTTATTGATGTATAGTTGACTCTACTTCTAGCTTTTAATTTTGCCTCCAAATGACCTGATGTCCTTTTCTTCTGTTGTCATATTGTCTTTCGCAGATTAAGAGGAGACTGCCAAAGGTCAATCGTCGTCTGGCAAGTACTCTTCTGGAGGACAATGAAGCTGAAAATGAGAAAAAGGATAACACTGATGTTGTTACCAAGAAAATCTCCAAGAAAAAGAAGGGATTGAGCAGTGACATACTGAAAGATGATAGATTTGCTGACCTGTTTAGTAATCCGGTACTGCTTTTAACATTAACATTAATACTTTTTATCTTAACATATTATTATTATTTTATTTTTATTATTATTTTTTTTAATTTTTATTAGTATTATTTTTTAATTCTATGCATTGCTGCTCTAAGTTTTCATCTTCAAAGATGGTACTGAAACATAAACGTACGTCTTGTGGCCTTGTGGGCACTTTACTTGCTAGGTTTTCTTTCTGAATAGATGTTTTCTCTAATCTACGTAATTGATTGCCAGGAATTTGAGATTGATGAGAATTCCAAAGAATATTTGTCTCTACATCCTGTTGCCCCCCAGAAGCAAACTGCTCTAGTGGAGGAGCACTTTGAACCTGTCTTAGAGGATGAGATGAGTTTGAGCGATGGTGACGTTTCCTCTGCTTCTGAGGGTGATGACAAACTGGACAAGAAATCACGGGGTCCAAGGTGAACTGTTTTTACACACTCCCTCCATTTAAAATTAATTCCTATTTTGCCTAAATGAATGTCCCAATTAACTTGCTGCATATCCTTTTTAAGCTTGTAGTTTTCATGTAAACTTTATCCTTATTTTTGTTATCTTTCAACCTAAATTCTTCATACTTCATCTATAATTTTGTCCTCCTCTCATTTAACACCCCACTCTACTTTTTTCTCAATCATTCTACGGAGTTTAAAATAATGATCCCTAGTTCCCTACATGTCTTATTTTCTTGCATAAAAAACGCAATCCAAATGGAAATGTAGCAATTATGTTAAAATGCATGGGGTTGTAATAATTATCTCATAAGGAGTACTAAACGTAATTTTTTTTATTATTTTTCTCAATTTCAGGTTGTATGAAGTGAAGGATGAAAGGCATGCACAAGCATTCTTTGACAACATATCACTTGCCAAGGAGGCAGCTCTTCCTTTGGGGGAGAGAGTGGCCGCTTTGCCAGAGGAACAACCCTTATCACGTGTTCCCAAGGGTGTTAAGGTGGGGCCTGGAGGATCCCGAGAGATTTCCTTTGTTTCTAAAAGTAAAGCCAAGTACCAAGAAGATGATGACGGTAAAGATGCACGCCGTAATAAGAGGGGTGTTCATTCATTAGGACTTAAGCCTACAAATTACGAGAGGAGGAGTCGAGGAGGGAGAGGAGGAAGAGGAGGCCGAGGGAGAGGCAGAGGAAGAGGCCGAACTTGAGGGCTTGGAGCTTAACTTGATCATAATAGCTCCAATTATATTTTGTTTTTTGATTTGTGGCTCCTTGGTAGAATTTTTGTTGCTATCATCTGCCTTGTGAGTTTTGGTTGTAATCAGTTTCATCATTATGTCTATAATAACATATTATAGAGATTGTAAACAAAGCGCTCGTTAGTGTTAAAGCTTAGTATTTTAATTACTCAGTAATCTGCATCATCAAGTGTTGTTGGGACTGGTTAATTTTAAACATATTTAGCATGTTTATTTTGCCCGTAATGTATACTGCTAGAAAAACTTCCATTTCAAGATTAGTGTCAGATAATATGTTACTTCTGATGTCCTTGTCACTTTAGACATGTTACTTTCATTCAATTGCATGATTTTGGATTAACCACAATTGTAAATTTAATTTAGAGGAGTTTATTTTGTTAAAATAGCATTATGTTATGTGCGTCTCCTCCCAGGCTACATCAGGAATAACATTGAGGTTATTGATTTATACGAGAGTAAGGGGTAACTCAAGTGATTAGAGTTTTCCTCTTGGTTTGAGAATATCTTGCGATCGATTTTCAACATTTGCCCTTGTAGCTTCCTAACATAATCAGTAATCACAGACTTGTATTTAGGCATTAAAAAATTATGGAGTATTGGGTTTTACTACTATTCTTATTCTAAAATGTTCCAGGAATTTATGTGGTCTCCATACTTATCTTTATACTCTCTCCGTTTTTTTTTACCTGTTATATATATCTAAAAGGAAAGTTTCTTATTACTTGTTACATACCTCTTTAAGAGTCTGGGTCTTATGGTTTATTTATCATTTTATGCTTCATTTTGTTGAAATTACATGATTAATCACCTTTATCCCCTTTGATCACCTTAAATTGCCCACTTAATTCTTTCAATCACATGTTTTCATGATGATGTTGATATTTCTAAATTATCGTGCCATCTTGCTATGTAGCAAGTAAATAACAACGGAGGGAGTAATTGTTAGCTGAATTATATATACTAGTATTAGTTTATAATAATTCTACGGATTGTTGTGCATTATTATACTGAGTCTAGGTTGCACGGAGTCGGGAAAAGACTCTAGGTTGTTTAGATGTCTAGTCTCTTATATTAATTTTTGCATTCACAAATTCTATACTTTTATGTTTAGTCAAAATATGGCTTCAAGTTTTGTTATCATTGTTTCAAGTCTGTGTTATTATTGTTTCAAATCAAAATACTTAACTATTTAAGTGACGAGCGCCATTGTATTAGTATTAGTTACGATTGATACTCGTTTTGCATAACTATTGAAGTATAATACTCATTAATCATGACAATAGTAATTATAGTAATATTGAGTTACATCTTGATAATACTCGTACTATTAGGGGCGAGTGATACTCGTTTTGCGTAACTATCGAAGTACGTAGTACTATATTCATTAATCATGATAACAATAATGATAGTAATATTGAGGAGAAAGAAATAGAAAAAATTAGTCATAGATGTTTGGAGGAAAGAGATATTTACTTTAACTTTTGAATTCCAAAATTCAAACCCATTTTACCCAAAAACAAGAAGTATTAATTTGCACGTATAAAGTATCAAAATTACTAACTTACTCTTCCAAAAACCTCATGTGGTCCAGCTCAAACATGGGCATATCAAAGCTCATACATATACCAAGGCCCTGTTCTGAGTGTTCTCCTCGTCTTATTTTTACTTATTTTCAGCAAAAATAAGTTCAGTTCAGCAAAAATAAGTTCAGTTCAGCAAAAATAAGTTCAGATCAACAAAAATAAGTTTCAATCCTCAATAAATTGTTAATGATTTCAGTAAAAATAAGTTCAGATAAATAAAAATAAGTTCAGTTCAGCAAAAATAAGTTTAAATCACCAAAAATAAGTTCAGATAAGCAAAAATAAATTGAAGAGAATATGACCTAGGTATACAATAGACATCTATCTATTTAGGTAAATACTACATAAACAAAACCCCTCATAACCAAAAACCAAAAAAGAAAAGCTCAAAAGTAGACCAACCATTGACATGTTCTCCAAATCCTCAGTTCTTCGTTCAATTTTCTAAGGTAATTCGACTTTCTCATTTCTCAAACAAATTTGATTTTTTTATTGTTAATTTTTTAAAGCTTTTGCAAGCGTCCAATTTTAATTCATACATAAATTGTGAGAATTTACGGACTTTCGAAATTACGAAATTAATTTTCGGAGTTTTTTTTATTGTTAACTCGTTAATTGATTAATTTGTTGTTACTATTGTACTGAATTTAACTTTGATTTTCAATTAATTGTAACAAAATTTAGTCGCATATTGATGAATTTTTGAATTTTTTGTTACATATTGTTTTTACTGTATTATCTTTTGAATTTAACAACACTTAGTCACTTACCTTTACGTTTAGTTTCAAATTTTTCGACTGGGTGGTTTTCGAGGTAGTTTTTAGGCTGGGTTAAATTTGATCACCTCTAATATATACTAACAAAACGGAGAATGTATATGACATCAGATGAAGTTTCTTCCTATGAAAATCGTTTCCGACTATTAAATTAAGTTTTAAAAAACGCTTACGAAAGAATTTCCTAATTATTTCCCAGTGAAGTCAAAACTTTATAAGTTTCCATTGTTTATAGTCGATCAATATAATTGGCGGGAAACAAAAACTGAACAAATTTAACTTTTTTGGCGCGAAAACATTCAAAAGCTAATACCAAAAATACGAAAACAGTGAAAATCTGCCAATTTTGTAACCCATTTTCAAAAGACATAGAAACCAGAAAATTTAGAAAAAAAGACAATAATTCAATTATGAGTTTTTAATTGATATAAAAGAGATGCAGAAAAAAATTGAATCATTCTTCAAACGTTCATCTACATCACAAGCTAGTGATTCCAGTGATCTGTTCGACGAAAATAGGGCACAAAATCAACCCCAAATTCGAATTAAATACACCCGCAATTCAATCAGGTACTCAATTCTTTGTTAAATTATACAATTTCGAGCTTAATTTCGTATATTTGATTATACCCAGAATTTGGATTTTGCTCTAATTCAAGAATTTCGACCAAATTGTAGCAGAGGAAAATCAACAAGTGATGGGGAAATTGGGGAAGAACAGAGATTTGAGGAGAAAATTGGGGAAATTGAGGAATTGAATTGTGAAAAGAAGAATTTGAATAAGAAGAGAAAATATTAAAGTATTAAGTATGGTAAAGATGATGAAATTGATGAAAAATTTCATTCTAATTTTCACAAGAATTTTACTCATGGAATTTCATTTAAGGTTTGTTTTGATTTATATTAAACTATTAAACCCTAATTTTGCTTGCTTCGATAATTTGTGTTTTTATATATTGTTGAATTGATAATTTGATTTGTAGGGTTGGCGCGATGAGAGGGTGATTCATTGTCCGTGGCTTGAAAAGGACCGTATTGTTGTTGTAACTTGTTGTGATCCTATATCTCAGAGGAAGAAGGTTTGAGATTTCATATATAGTATATTTGTAATGTTGTATTTGAAGTAGCTATTGCTCTTGTATTGGAAATGTTCATTTGTTTATTAGACTTTTTAAGTTTGTGTGAATGAATTGTGGTGTTCTTATTTAAGGTTCAAGAGGTTTTGCGGATGATGGAGATTGAACTCGGTGATGGATGGATCTTTCATGAGCATTGTAAGGTTTGTACTAAATTTATAGGAGGTGTTACCAAATTACAATATTTAGGTTCTTCTTTTAGAAAATGTTTCCTGTATGGTGCTAGAATTCGCAATTTGGGTTGATTATTGTTTGTGTTTCTTCTTTGGTGTCTGGTGTAGGTGTATTTGTATGTATCATCGCAAAGGGTTGCAGGCTGTATGATTGTGGAGCCTATAAACACAGCACACAGGGTCGTATCAGACTCAGTGGAAATGGTTTGTAAAAGTGCTTGTGAAAAAGAAGTAATATCTAAACCAAAGATATTGAAGTTTGGAGGGATTTGTTTTCTAAGGGAAGTTTCCAAGAAAAGCTCTACCCAAAGAAGCTTGAATGAAATGGATGCAAACCTACTTGGATCAATCGTTTGTGAAGAGGAGGCTATGCGAGCTTCTTGTGGTGTTAGGGCGATTTGGGTCAGTCCATCAAACCGAAGAAAACACATAGCAACACACTTGCTGGATGCTGCAAGGTAATTCGAGTTTTCAACCCTTGTTATTCTTTGGCACACACTCTTTCTTCTGATTCCATGAGAGGTGGTGGTTTTGGTGATTGATTAAAAAATAAATTGATTTAGTGATTAGGATGGTGGCTGGAAAGTAGAACTGCACTTGTTCGAGTAATGATGAAATGGAGTAATACCCAATGAAATTGTTATTGTGGTGCATTACTGTGAACTTGTGAAGTGAATACATTCGGAATGAGGCATATAGGAATTGCCTCAAGCAAGACAGATAAGTTAGTCGTTTAAGTTACAATGGAAGCTTGACTACAATCAGCAGATAAAGGTTTTCTACAGCAGCTATTTTTATGCAAATCTGGCCACTGAAGTTTATATTATTAGATCGTATTTCTGCTATTATTAGAATGGAGGGAGACTACATGTGGATGTATGCAGATAAATTTTTTGATTCCTCTTATTGTTTCGTGTCTTTTAGGTGCCAAAAATCTAATACCTTTTGAACTCAAGGACGTCCTTAATTTCTTTTTCTCAATGCCTTTATTTGTCACATGATTTTCGGGCTTCTATTGCATACTACATGTCTGCATAGACTTCTCGTTTACATTAATTATTAATTAACTAATGGAAGAGCTATATCCATTTGGACAGCACTGATGCCTGCACAATCGGTCTAAATATGCAGTTGACTGTATGATAAGAGAGTTTGTATAATCAGCTGAGCTAGGAGTTTGTATTTCTGAGTTTCTGAATACAGTTTAAAACTATTTATCAGCTGAGCTCTATCAGTTTATATGATATTTTGGGACCCCCCTTCTGATATTTAGATATACACGCAGGAAAAGCTTCGCTGCAGATGATGTTCTTGAGCGCACTCAACTAGCATTTTCTCAGCCAACCTCAGCAGGAAAGGCGTTAGCGACCAAATATACCGGTACAAGATCTTTTCTGGTGTACATGCACTAGCAACACAGCGATAAATAGTCTCTAATATGCTGATAACATCGAAGTTGTGAATTCAGAGCTTTACAAGTTACATTGGTTTTAGTTCTTGAATATTCTAGGCTTGATTGTTCTTGTAACAGATTTGATCAAAAGCCGAATTTTTTTTAATCCTTAAAAATGAGAAAAATTTTTGGGCGTAAATGCATTCAAGTTATGGTTTACTTCGTAAAATAATTTTTCTTGAAAAATGCTTACAGATTGAAGCCATACCAGGCTAGTAGAGCAAGAGATTATATAAACCACAAGTTGTTAATGGATCAAGAATTCAATAGTTCACTAACAAGTAGTGAATTGATATGTGTAAGGATCCTCTAGAGTTAGCAGTTCAATAAATCTCAACCCTTCAAGAAATATCAATAGTTAATATTAATTATGCACAAATTTAAAACTTTAAAATTAAAGTAAAATAAAAAATATTTAAAAATTCTCACACTCACAACTCTATAAGTCTATAACTACACAACTCTCTAACTCTAGAGGATCTTAACTCAATAGATATGTGATGGGGTAAAAGCATCCCGAGAGGATCCTAACTCAATTGATATGTGATGGGGTAAATGCACCCCGGGCGGAACAATTAAAGTGACAAATTAACCACAAACAACACTAGTTTATGCTAAGTCACAAAACAATCCACGAAAACTGTTGTATCTCCAAATAACCAAGCCAACCAGCAACAACTAACACCAAATGTATATCACAAAAATGCAGCAGCAAAAATAGTAGAGTAACAGTAGCAAACAAGCAATAAATACACACGGTTTTTAGGTGGAAACCCCTTTAATGTGAAGAGTAAAACCACGGGAAGATAAGGGAGTCCACCCAAAGCTCTTATTATGATTAAAAGGAATGTTACAAACACCAGTTTCAAGTCTCAAAGTGGGTATATAGATTACCCAACAACAACAACTACAAAGAGCATAAAATGAAGGAATAAAATAAAAATGTCACCAGAAAACAGAGGTTCTGTTCAAACCCTGTAACTCACAATTCGGAGCACCTACAAGGATTGTGACCGTCCAAAATGAAGCCTAGGATGTCCCCAACGTGTTGCCAAAATTTCAGCAAAATCGGACCACAAATGACCTTTGTTCGGAGATGATTTATGAGGTGTGGTGCCGAAAAACATGAATAGAATCACTCTTGTCTTTTCCTCACTTTTACACTACAGTTATGAATTGCCAGTTATATGATCACCACTGCCTGGAGATGTATGTTCTCTTTCACTTAAAACTTTTGCTGTATTTGTGCTGAAATCTTAAAATTTGAGTTATTCATTTATTTTTATAAACAGTTCATACAAAACACTTCATAATTTAAGAATTAAATTCTAAAAAAAATAAAGTCAAATTAATCAATAATTATACTAATTATGTGAATGGTGGTGAAATCCTTTTTTGAATAACTTTTTTTTTTCTTCTCAAAATTGTAAATTACTATATTTCTAATCTAATTAAAAACAGACGGAGTGAATCTTTTGTTTTTTTTATTTTTTAATTTCGTATTCCATCCGATCCACCCTTTAGGCAAATCCGGATTCATGAGTCAATTATAATAGTTAGGTTCAAGTCCTTTTTCAATTGTTGTTGGGATCAAACACTAGTCCTCCTTACTAAGTGTAGTCACAATCACCACTACACCAGCAAACAATAAGTCCAAAAATATGTTACATATAGACGAGATACAAAGGATTAAAGAATGAGTTGTTATCGAACTCAATATTAAATCATAATGTTTAAGTTTGATTAAAATCATGCATCGCATAATACTAATCCAGTTAAAAACAAACGAGTATTCTAGGTATATACATATACTAGACATCTATCTATTTAGGTAAATAAAAACACCCCCTCATAAACAAAAAAAATCCCAAAAAAAAAAAAAAAAAAAAAAACTGCTCAAAGACTTGCAGAGCTAGAAGCCACAAAGAGAATTCATGCAGAAAGAATAGCTCATAAAGAACAGAAGAAGGAAGAAGGCACTTGAAAATTTCAACCATAACGAAAATAGATACAGGAAATACAGCATTGAAGAGATTAAGGCTGCCACAAACAATTTTTCGGAATCCTATCAAATTGGAGAAGGAGGATATGGTCCCGTTTATAAATGCATCCTAGATCATACCACTCTGCTATTAAGGTTTTGCGCCCTGATGCTGCGCAAGGACAATCACAGTTTCAACAAGAGGTAATGTAATATTAATACATGCTTGAACTCAATTCATTTGGTAATACTAGCTAATATATGTAGGTTACATTTCTACTAACTTAACTTTTCATAATTTTTTTGCAGTTTGAAATTCTAAGTTGCATAGGCACCCAAATATGGTAATCCTGTTGGGTGCATGCCCTGAATATGGTTGCCTTGTCTACGAGTACATGTCCAATGGAAGCTTAGAAGACCGCCATTTTGTAAAGGAGGCCTCCCCCTCTATCTGGCAACTAAGATTTCGGATAGCAACAGAAATTGCAACAGGGCTATTGTTTCTCCACCAGCAAAACCCAAGCCCCTCGTTCATCGAGATCTTAAAACCGCCAACATTCTACTCGATCGAAATTTCGTCAGCAAATCAGTGATTTGGTCTAGCCATGTGGTGCACCATCTGTAGCCAACAATGTTACCCAATATCGATTAACCCAAGCTGCAGGAACCTTTGTTATATTGACCCAGAGTATCAACAAACTGGGATCTAGGACTAAATCGGATATTACTCCTTAGGGATCTTGTATTTGCAACTTACACCTAAACCAGCTTGGGCTTGACTCATCACGTACAAAGGCAATTGAAAAAGGAACTTTTGGCGAATTGTTAATCCTAATGTTCGAGATTGGCCTATGAAGAAGCATTACAGTTTGCTAAACTTTCACTCAGGTGTGCTGAGTTAAGGAAAAAGGATAGACCTGATCTTCATCAAGTGTTACCAGAGCTCAATATACTCACAGATTTTTGCCGAAGCAAACAGCATAACTTTCTATATTACCACTGTCTTGTGAATACAGACCAAGTCAATTTTCCGGCAATCTGTAAGTCGTTTTTAAACTGCATTTGTTCTACATTCCATACTAGCTAGCATTGATTTTCATCTGTTTCATTTGAAGTTCTAGCTAAACTTATCACAACTCTCTTAGCTAAGACTAATATCAGGGTATTCCTCATCTAAACTTGCTGAATATCGTTTATTAACACATACATAATATAAGGTAGAAGGAACAAACCTTATAAATTAAAAAAAAAAAAAAAAAAAAAAAAGAGAGAGATCTAATATGAACTTTGCTACATTTCTTCCAGTTTTCACAGGAAGCAATCAGTGAAAATCAACGCGAAATCAACCAACTCAGGTATAAGCAGTGGAAGAAGTCATACAAGCTCAACTTCATCTTCTTAAGAAAGATTCATCCCAGCTAGTACATATTCCTCTCTTATTCACTCTCTGTGTAGACACCCTCTTATTGCCTCCCATTGAAAATATTAGTGGGAAAAGTGGTGTATATTTTTTTTCAGAATTATATTAAGTGATGAACTTCATACAACTTTGAAATAGAGTTTTGTATGTAAATCATTTCAATACACTAAATGTTTGTGTGCGCGCACACTTATTGTATTCTTCATTTAAACTTTTTTTCTCCCCCTATCTCAAACCAATATCGTTCATAAAAAAAAATCTGAAATCATCAAGTCGAAATCACAGAAGAACGTAGACCAGTTAGAATACATAATATCCACAATATCCTGATGGTAGATGAAACAACGAAATTTATTGGTGTAGAAAATGTAAATCCTTCTTATTTTAAGAAAAATTGCTATATGAATGTACTGACGCTAATAAAAAAGTCTGGGATGTTCTAAGGCTCATTAAAGAGCATACTTCAATCAATGAACATGTTTTTACATGACTAAGTTGTGTACAGAAAGAGGTATTGTCATGACAGGGAAATAATTCAACACAAAAATGAAAATACTTTATATCTAGTTTTTGAAAGAATGGGATTTCATTCAAGAGGATACACTAAGATTAAAAAATTAAGCCAATCTTTTTTTTTTTTGTAAACATAATCTATCAAATAACCATGTGAGTCATGCTTGCGCACCATGTTTGCAAGGACACGCCCACAAAAAATGTGAAAATGCTTGAGGTAAGCCTCAAGCAAAACACGCCCACACCGTTACATAGATTAATGACTCGGCATATGCAATCTTACTGAACAAAACGTTCAACCAAAACCATAACACAGCCTGGTGGAAATCAGCAATATTTGAACATTTGAAAACAAAAACTTGAGTTTCGGATGAAAAGCAGAGTTTGCATAAATAATAACCATTACTTGTCACAACTCATGATAAATTAATTTCAAATATTAACCAAAAATACATTTTTCTAGAATATTGTTTGTAAAAATAAAATGTTGAAAACAAGAGCTTCTGAAACTTTTACCTAACTTAATAAACCAATTTTCTTAAGTACACATAACTTAAGGATTTTGAGACTTACATTGTTTTCTAGTTTGGTAAGTTCTACTCCAACATAACAACCCAATCACCACCACTATTCTTCCCGGAAAAAAAAATATGAAAAGGGAAGGAAAGCAGATATCTAAGCAACCATTGGTCCCACAAGTATAAACTCTAACATTGATAAAATGCTTGCCTGCAATGCTTTGCATTGCCCTTCATCCATCGGGTCATTAGTACTTCGCCCCAATGCATCATATTCCAAGTTTTTTCGAAACTGAGTCTCAAGATCCTTCCAAAAGGACTAAAGCTTAGAAGGGAAATAAACACGTAGATGTAAAGGGGAAAAAATATATAATGATCAATTTCAAGCACTAAATCTTGCAACAAATATTACCCTCTTTCTTAACCATAAAAACCTAAAACCTATCCAATTTTGATAATCTGCAAAAAATCAAGTATATAATGCACCATAAAAAATTAGAGGTAGCTCAAGGTGCTTACATTAGTTGGGTCAATGCCAAATTGAGCCAAATCGATTTGACCTGTCTTTAAACCTACAAAAAGGAGAGTGAACTAATTCTTTGCATCATCTACGTGAAGCAACCCATCTAATGTTACCAGTATAAACACACCTATGTACTTACATAAGTGAAAGCATCTACTTGTTGCGGAAAGGAGCGCATTGGAGTACTTCTAGCAATCATGAGTGTTTGTTGACCCTGTAACCTCATACTAATTAAGCACTATTAGTAAATATATAATAAGTTCATACAAGCATGTTACCTCAGGCAAATATGGAGCCAAGCGTTCTTCAAACGTAGTGTTTTCAAGCAATGGGAATACCAAGTCAGGTTTCAAAAGATCCACCAAACCAAAACCTAATGGGATACATGAGCCATTAGAATTAGAATTTATATAGATCATAATAACTTCAATCATCTACCATTTTACATTTAAATAAAGTATTCAACAATCGCACAAAGGTTAGACATGTTTGAAAAAGGGAAACCATGTTTCTTTAACGGCCGAAAATTAAAAGCAATTCAATTTTCCAAGAATATTTAACAAGTGACTATGATAAATATTTTATGAAATGTATTGTAACCTGCATCAGGATCCTCCACCACATCATCTGAAGGGCCTACAACCACGAAAACATATGGTAATTTAGAAATCAATCATAAAACGAAGGATAAGGCAAAAAGGAAAAGGCAAAACAATAATGATGGAAAAATTGTGATACCTGCGGATTAAGATTACTTAGAATCCTTTGTAGATCTGCCAATTTACTGGTCCAGGTGCAGAAGTCACATCACTTACCACTTCAGTCCCTATGCTAGGGCCAATCAAATTAACCAGCTCTGTGATTAAAAAACAATGCTTAATAAAATGAATCCCTTCATTTAACATAAATTGTCCCATGCAACTTTTCATAAAGAATTTAAAAAGTGACATAACACAGAAATTCATACAATGATATATTGGCATTGTTATTTTCAATTTAAATTTTTCCAAAAACTATTTAAAGCCCATACAAGAAACTAACTGCAGCGTAGAGGAATTAGTTCAAGAATGTGTTGTGCAACATTTTCTTCTACTCTCAAGTGTTTACATAAAAATAGTGAAATTTACACACAAATTGCTAGTATGTTACTAGAGTTGAAAATTAGAGGTCAAACACACTTGACTATTAAATTCAACCAAACAATATAGTATGTAGTGTTCTTACAAGATGTTTTCTCCTACTCAATCACAATAAATTCGGCAATTAAGCCTAAATAAAGGGTTTTTTTAAATAAAATAAAACTATATTTCATTATCTCATGAGCAAATGTGAGAAAAGTAACCAACTATTCATGTCACCACATATCAACTTTTTATCTTTCCTAATTCCTTATGACATTTCATGTACATTTGTTTCCTCAATGCACTCTCAACAATTAACTAAAGCTAGAGCAAAGTGGAGTTACAAATAATTATACTAGGACAATGATACAGATAATTATACTAGGGTACTGAAATGATAGTTAGTGAGATCATAGTCACTAATACAGAATATACAACACAATATTAGTCAAATTTAATCAAAGAATACAATGTATTATTTGATTATGGACAATATCGATGAAAGCAAGCATTTACTTTTTTTTTCCTAAAATATATACTACCTACGTTTCTAATATTTGCAACGATTTGACATAAAGTAAAGTGAAAAAATGTCAAATCGTTGCAAATATGAAAAAAGATAATATATACTCTCCTTCCTACGCTTTTCGTTTTATTTAATTTTTTTAAAGATATCATTTATGGTAAACCATTGTTCACTCCTAAATTCTGAAATAATACACTAAGTTCTCAACAAATCAAATTACCTAGATGAGATATCATCTTCAACCATCTCCTCGGCTTGGACGGGGATTGATGCTCCAGAATCCTCTTCAACAAGTAAATCTGGAGGCGCAAATTAAAGATGAGGTTCTTTAGCATAATAACTTCGTATCGATTTATCGCTATTGCTCACAACAATCAAGCTCTAACACAACCGCAAGATTAAACAAGAGCAAAAGATAGGTTAGGCCGAACTACAAACACCAATAATGCAAGAGGACACCTAATTGATGGCATTTTTCACGTTCACAACCCAAGTATAGATGCCTCATGAAATTATGAAGTTTTTCTTGACATAGTACTATAGCAAAGAGTGAACCTAGGCTCGAAGAAAGTCACATAATAACTAATGCAAGCAAGCATCAATGATATCTATCGGCTAATGCCTTGAAAGGCACTACGCTTGGAAGGTGGCAACACACACTTTTTGGGTAAGAAATATGATGAATAAGCCAAGTAAGTATAAAACAAATTAAAATGCTAAGTGAAACAAAAGCTTAGAATGAAATCGGACTACAACAAACAAGTCATATCAAGACTAGCCTTGCCTAAATCAACAAGTAAACTTGCAATAGATTCATTCCATTCCATCCAAAAATATCATATTTGTGTGCTTTGTTTAGAGAATAATCAATCCCACAACTCCAAAAGTCCACTAAAAACTTCTCCCTAGTATTAGAGAACTCAAAAACTAATAATGAAGAAGAAAGTGACTCGTACCTAATGGTCTAATTAAGATATAGTTTACTGAGTGACACAATTGTTGATCATCTTCGACTTTTGGCTCCTGAAAATATTTCAATAGCAACAAGTTGGAGAAGTGACATACTCTACCACATCAAATTCACAAATGAAGGAAAAATATAACTCACTTGCATCCAGAAAAGAACTTTCTATATCTGTTTGAACTTTATATATAGACCCTCCCAGATGCTTCTGCAACCTATATGTGAACATTTAAATGCTTCAAAATGAAACCAAAGTACCAAAAACAAAGCAATTCAGATTCATGTAAAATGATTGGAGACATACCTTCTCAAAAGTGGCTTCCTCTGGAAAAACAATTTGGTCCTATAGTGCGTCAAGGAACACAAGACACTAGATATATAAAAGCATTATAAAAGACAATAAAACTAGACGTGTATTCATGTTAGCAATGAGTATGAATGTTGGTCATAATCTCATCATGATCAAATCCTTAATCCCTAAAGGGTCATTCTGCATAGACATCCACAAAAAGATAATTTCTCACAATCACTTCCATTAAGATCATCTCATACCTCACCAGGTTTCACCACTGGACATTGAATTGAACCCAAAGAAAAGCTACGAAAATCTGTCTATATTACCCTAAAACGAAGCTACATGACCTCATTTTCTCAAATATTGGCAACAAATAACACAAGGAAGATACCAGAGTGTGAAATGGAAAGGGCAATTCTACTGTACCAGCTCCATGACCTCAATTATAGATTTGTCCTAGCACGGATTGGATATCCGATCCGAAATTTGGGAAAATAATTTTGTATCCGTATCCAAAATTTTCGGATATCCGTGTTTGATATCCGATAATTTTCGGATCGGATACTCCGGATATCCATTTCCCATTTTTCTTTCACAAAAAAAAGCATAGATAATTGTAGCATAAAAATACAATAAGACGATATAAGTACCAATTGAAAAAAATGAATATGTTAAATCTTTTCCATTAGCAATCGCACAGAATAACTTAATTTTCGTAGAAGTACTCCGTAAGATTTTTAAGTTTACTATACTCAAAAGTCGAAAGTTTTTAGGAATGACCTCTATTTTTGGTGGATTCAATACATAAAAGAGGTATATGATATCAACAAATTTCGGACATCCGGTTCGATATTGAAATTTCAGGTATTCGAATATCCAAAAGGGCCAAGTGATATTTGAATAGGTATTTGGTATCCACTTTTTCGGATCGGATATCCTAAAAATCATATCAATACAGATCAGATTTTCGGATTTTCAGATCTCAAGATATTTTTGCTCAGCCCTAATTTACACACATTTCAAGAAGGCAAAAGATATGTACAACGAGTTTATCATCTTCAAAATTAAAAATAAATAAGATTCGAAATAGGGAATTGAAAATGAAAATAGCATGCAAAGTATAGACTACAAACCAAAGATGGCACTAAGAAAATGTTCAATTCATCCCAAACACCCGTATGAAACACTTGTTTGTAGTCAATAAATCAAAGCCATAGTATAAAAAAAATCTTTCCCATTTCCCAAGGTATCAAGCAACATCGGAGTAATCTTCAACGAGTTGACTTCTAAGGTCTGACAATCAGGCATGATTAACAACTAAAAGGTATAACTGATAGTAGGAACTAGGACGTGAAACCATAAACTTTATACTCAAGATTGGCAACCTTCAAAGTTTATTATTAGAACACGGTTAACAACATGATATAATTGAAACGCAAAACTACAAAATATGATACATCTTCAATCACATTTTGCACCCGATCAAGCCATTGAATGGACCAAGCCCTCTTCACCCTAAGGAAAATGAAGTTTGTAGTTTTCGCAATCAAATATCAAGTGGAAAAATCATCTAACAATGGCAATATTTCAGCTGCAAATTACAGCTAGCGTGAAAAAAGGATGAAACAAAAGATTTGATTCAAATACACAACATACCCGTGCTATTCTAACGACCCTTTACGAGGATCTGGGGTGACACGTTTCCCCTCGAATGTCATTTTACCGGCACGAAATTCCAACATGACTACCTGTTTCCACCAAATTCATAGAAAATATTCAAAAAGAAGTGTGCATTTAGAGTTAAACTGTTGCGAAGACAGCAACTCAGCATGATATGGCACTATAAATTTATTGTATAGACGAATTAGTCACTAGACCCACTAATAGATAGGTATTTGCTATCATTGTCTTTCATTGATGCTATACAAAACTATTATTATAGGCAGCAACACTGTTGTAAAGTGTAAGCATCAAAGGAGCTATTTTTTCAAATCTTTACAACATATCATCATGCTACGGATACTAGATTAATTCATCGTACTTTCAGCATTTTATCCCGTATATCTCTACAGTCCATTATGTTTTTCCCACTAAATGTAAAATACACAGCAGCAAATTGAAAGAAGTGAACATGTGATTCATTATATTTATTGAATTAAGAGGATCCAAAAAGATTATGAGGATAAGAGATTGCAATAATTAATATAAAAATAAAATAAAATAATAATGCAAAATTCGAATACAAAGGATTGAAAGACCAGGAAAAGGTTTCAATGAACGGAAGGAGTAATTGACGATTTCGCACTACATTGAAAGGAATAACAGTTCTCTATCAAACACGCTTATATACTTACACAAACACCATCCCACACTCAAATGCCCACACCTTACAATCAATTTACCAAAAAAAATTTAACAAAAAAAAAAAAAAAATTACTCCTGTACCATTACTATGACCTAAGTAAACCCCATATTACTAGGGCTCCTAATGTCTAGATTTTCTTCTAGAAGACACCAAAAACTTTAACAATTAAAAACATGAATAACTTGATGCATTGTGATTCATTTTAAATATTGATCAAAGATTGCACTATTAAAGATGCTACCTAATGAAGCAACGCAGAAAAAGAAATGTGGAAATAACAAGGAAATGAATAAAGAAATCATCAGACTCCGGGTCAACGGAATGAAGCACAGATGCGTAATATAACTTAAACTAAAACTCATATTAATATGGACCCATAGAACACTAGCTCTTCCTAAAACTAATTTGATACTGATCAAGTCTTTAAAGTTCATATGCCCCTTTCTTCCATAATAAACTCATCATCCTCTATGTTAAATTATTTGATTGTTTGACTGACATAAAATAAAAATAAAAAACTAGGCTATAAGAACCTCAAGAATAAAGTAATGTGGAAATCTTTATCTGATAGTTACATAGAGCTCCAATTACTAGAAGTTTTACTTTTCCACAGATGGAAGAAATCGCTTAACAAGAAGAGACTTAAGTGGAAAACAATTACATCTCTCACTCCCTCTCGCAAATTTTCATGGGAAGCCACTGTTTAAATGGCCACTTGGTGTGGGGATAATCCCATTGCCATTTGAAGCACATCTAGAGTGCTACGCCAAATTGCCCTAAAGTAAAATATGATCACTTAGCCAACAATGTCTCTCACCACGACACAGGACTCCCTAAACTTCAATCCCCCCCATTTACCGAGAAAAAAAGTGTTTGTGTTGTCTAGTACGACACTCACATGCTATATTTTCTACAAAGACACTTAGACGACGAATTCGAGTGGATACTTAATCCATGTTGGATAACATAAGTCCTTCAGCAAACTAAACCAGTAACCCTATTTCATGCTATAAAACTACCCAATACAGGACTCACTCCTCCATTGCGACTTAGAAATTCAGAACTACCTCGAAACACATCTACTTGAAAATCGAAACTAAATGATAAGTAAGTGCTGTTAAATTCAAAAGATGATACAGTAAAACAATAAGCACACAAAATTCAAAAAAAAAAAAAAAACACAATCATTGTAAATAATAAATATACAAAATTTACATATATTTCAATCAACAAAATACAAAACCCAATACCCTAAATCGAAAAATACCTTACATCAACTCATACAAAACTAATCAACAATTGAATAATTGAGCGACTAATATTTGTTACAATTAATGAAAATCAAAATTAAATTCGCAATCTACAACAGTAACAACAAATTAATCAATTAATGAATTAACAATCAAAATACTCCAAAATTAATTCGATTCAACTAATTTCAAAAGTCCGCAAAACCTAACAATTTGGTATGACTTAAAATTCAACGCTTGCAAAACCTTTAAAAAAAAAAGCTTAATAAAATCAAATTTAAAATTAAAATTGTTGAGAAATGAGAAAGTCGAATTACCTTAGAAAAATTGAACGAAGAACTGAGGTTTTGGAGAACACGTCAATGGTTAGTTCTACTGTTG
>PYUH01004012.1:542736-621718 GCA_016808085.1 Suaeda aralocaspica
AAAAAAAAGCTATAATAAAATCAAATTTAAAATTAAAAATGTTTGAGAAATGAGAAAGTCGAATTACCTTAGAAAAATTGAACGAAGAACTGAGTTTTGGAGAACACGTCAATGGTTAGTCTACTTTTGAGTTTTTTTTTTTTTTTTTTTTTGGGATTTTTTGTGTTATGAGGGGGTGTTTTTATTTACCTAAATAGATAGATGTCTGTATATGTATATACCTAGAATACTCGTTTGTTTTTAACTGGATTAGTATTATGCGATGCATGATTTTAATCAAACTTAAACATTATGATTTAATATTGAGTTCGATAACAACTCATTCTTTAATCCTTTGTATCTCGTCTATATGTAAAATATTTTGGACTATTGTGCTGGTGTGTGTAGTGGTGATTGTGACTACACTGTAAGGAGGACTAGTGTTTGATCCCAACAACAATTGAAAAAGGACTTGAACCTAACTATTATAATTGACTCATGAATCCGGATTTGCCTAAAGGGTGGATCGGATGGAATACGAAATTAAAAAATAAAAAACAAAAGATTCACTCCGTCTGTTTTTAATTAGATTAGAATATAGTAATTTACAATTGAGAAGAAAAAAAAAAAGTTATTCAAAAAGGATTTCACACCATTCACTAATTAGTATAATTATTGATTAATTTGACTTTATTTTTTTTAGAATTTAATTCTTAAATTATGAAGTGTTTTGTATGAACTTTTATAAAAATAAATGAATAACTCAAATTTTAAGATTCAGCACAAATACAGCAAAAGTTTTAAGTGAAGAGAACATACATCTCCAGGCAGTGGTGTCATATAACTGGCAATTCATAACTGTAGTGTAAAAGTGAGGAAAAGACAAGAGTGATTCTATTCATGTTTTTCGGCACCACACCTCATAAATCATCTCCGAAACAAGGTCATTTGTGGTCGATTTTGCTGAATTTGGCAACACGTTGGGGACATCTAGGCTTCATTTTGGACGGTCACAATCCTTGTAGGTGCTCCGAATTGTGAGTTACAGGGTTTGAACAGAACCTCTGTTTTCTGGTGACATTTTATTTTTATCCTCATTTTATGCTCTTTGTAGTTGTTGTGTTGGGTAATCTATATACCACATTTGAGACTTGAAACTGGTGTTTGTAACATCCTTTTAATCATAATAAGAGCTTGGGTGGACTCCCTTATCTTCCGTGGTTTACTCTTCACATTAAAGGGGTTTCCACTAAAAACGTGTGTATTTATTGCTTGTTTGCTACTGTTACTCTACTATTTTGCTGCTGCATTTTTGTGATATACATTTGGTGTTAGTTGTTGTGGTTGGCTTGGTTATTTGGAGATACAAAAGTTTTCGTGGATTGTTTTGTGACTTAGCAAAACTAGTGTTGTTGTGGTTAATTTGTCACTTTAATTGTTCCGCCGGGGTGCATTTACCCCATCACATATCAATGAGTTAGGATCCTTCGGGATGCTTTTACCCCACACATATCTATTGAGTTAAGATCCTCTAGAGTTAGAGAGTTGTGTAGTTATAGACTTATAGAGTTGTGAGTGTGAGAATTTTTAAATTTTTTATTTTACTTTAATTTAAGTTTTAAATTTGTGCATAATTAATATTAACTATTGATATTTCTTGAAGGGTTGAGATTTATTGAACTGCTAACTTAGAGGATCCTTACACATATCAATTCACTACTTGTTAGTGAACTATTGAATTCTTGATCCATTAACAACTTGTGGTTTATATAATCTCTTGCTCTACTAGCCTGGTATGGCTTCAATTGTAAGCATTTTTCAAGAAAAATTATTTTACGAAGTAAACCATAACTTGAATGCATTTACGCCCAAAAATTTTTCTCATTTTAAGGATTAAAAAAAAATCGGCTTTTGATCAAATCTGTTACAGAACAATCAAGCCTAGAATATTCAAGAACTAAAACCAATGTAACCTGTAAAGCTCTGAATTCACAACTTCGATGTATCAGCATATTAGAGACTATTTATCGCTGTGTTGCTAGTGCATGTACACCAGAAAAGATCTTGTACCGGTATATTTGGTCGCTAACGCCTTTCCTGCTGAGGTTGGCTGAGAAAATGCTAGTTGAGTGCGCTCAAGAACATCATGCAGCGAAGCTTTTCCTGCGTGTATATCAAATATCAGAAGGGGGGTCCCAAAATATCATATAAACTGATAGAGCCTAGCTGATAAAAGTTTTAAACTGTATTCAGAAACTCAGAAATACAAACTCCTAGCTCAGCTGATTATACAAACTCTCTTATCATACAGTCAACTGCATATTTAGACCGATTGTGCAGGCATCAGTGCTGTCCAAATGGTATAGCTCTTCCATTAGTTAATTAATAATTAATGTAAACGAGAAGTCTTATGCAGACAATGTAGTATGCAATAGAAGCCCGAAAATCATGTGACAAATAAAGGCATTGAGAAAAAGAAATTAAGGAAGTCCTTGAGTTCAAAAGGTATTAGATTTTTGGCACCTAAAAGACACGAAACAATAAGAGGAATCAAAAAATTTATTGCATACATCCACATGTGTCTCCCTCCATTCTAATAATAGCAGAAAACGATCTAATAATATAAACTTCAGTGGCCAGATTTGCATAAAAATAGTGCTGTAGAAAACCTTTATCTGCTGATTGTGTTAGTCAGCTTCCATTGTAACTTAAACGAAAACTTATCTGTCTTGCTTGAGGCAATCTATATGCCTCCATTCCGAATGTATTCACTTCACAAGTTCACAGTAATGCACCACAATAACAATTTCATTGGGTATTACTCCATTTCATCATTACTCGAACAAGTGCAGTTCTACTTTCCAGCCACCATCCTAATCACTAAATCAATTTATTTTTAATCAATCACCAAAACCACCACCTTCATGGAATCAGAAGAAAGAGTGTGTGCCAAAGAATAACAAGGGTTGAAAACTCGAATTACCTTGCAGCATCCAGCAAGTGTGTTGCTATGTGTTTTCTTCGGTTTGATGGACTGACCCAAATCGCCCTAACACCACAAGAAGCTCGCATAGCCTCCTCTTCACAAACGATGATCCAAGTAGGTTTGATCCATTTCATTCAAGCTTCTTTGGGTAGAGCTTTTCTTGGAAACTTCCCTTAGAAAACAAATCCCTCCAAACTTCAATATCTTTGGTTTAGATATACTCTTTTTCACAAGCACTTTTACAAACCATTTCCACTGAGTCTGATACGACCCGTGTGCTGTGTTTTAGGCTCCACAATCATACAGCCTGCAACCCTTTGCGATGATACCTACAAATACACCTACACCAGACACCAAGAAGAAACAAAAACAATAATCAACCCAAATTGCGAATTCTAGCACCATACAGGAAACATTTTCTAAAAGAAGAACCTAAATATTGTAATTTGGTAACACCTCTATAAATTAGTACAAACTTACAATGCTCCTGAAAGATCCATCCATCACCGAGTTCAATCTCCATCATCCGCAAAACCTCTTGAACCTTAAATAAGAACACCACAATTCATTCACACAAAACTTAAAAAGTCTAATAAACAAATGAACATTTCCAATACAAGAGCAATAGCTCTTCAAATCAAACATACAATATACTATATATGAAATCTCAAACCTTCTTCCTCTGAGATATAGGATCACAACAAGTTAACAACAAATACGGTCCTTTTAAGCCACGGACAATGAATCACCCTCTCATCGCGCAACCCTACAAATCAAATTATCAATTAACAATATATAAAAACACAAATTATCGAAGCAAGCAAATTAGGGTTTAATAGTTAAATAAATCAAAACAAACCTTAAATGGATTCCTGAGTAAAATTCTTGTGAAAATAGAATGAAATTTTTCATCAATTTCATCATCTTTACCATACTTAATACTTTAATATTCTCTTCTTATTCAAATTCTTTTTCACAATTCAATTCCTCAATTTCCCCAATTTTCTCCTCAAATCTCTCGTTCTCCCCAATTTCCCCATCACTTGTTGATTTTCCTCTGCTACAATTTGGTCGAAATTCTTGAATTAGAGCAAAATCCAAATCTGGGTATAATAAATATACGAAATTAAGCTCGAAATTGTATAATTTAACAAAGAATTGAGTACCTGATTGAATTGCGGGTGATTTAATTCGAATTTGGGGTTGATTTTGTGCCCTATTTTCGTCGAACAAGATCACTGGAATCACTAGCTTGTGATGTAGATGAACGTTTGAAGAATGATTCAATTTTTTCTGCATCTCTTTTATATCAATTAAAAACTCATAATTGAATTATTGTCTTTTTTCTAAATTTTCTGGTTTATGTCTTTTGAAAATGGGTTACAAAATTGGCAGATTTTCACTGTTTTCGTATTTTGGTATTAGCTTTTGAATGTTTTCGCGCCAAAAAAGTTAAATTGTTCAGTTTTGTTTCCCGCCAATTATATTGATCGACTATAAACAATGGAAACTTATAAAGTTTTGATTCACTGGGAAATAATTAGGAAATTCTTTCGTAAGCGTTTTTAAAACTTAATTTAATAGTCGGAAACGATTTTCATAGGAAGAAACTTCATCTGATGTCATATACATTCTCCGTTTGTTAGTATATATTAGAGGTGATCAAATTTAACCCAGCCTAAAAACTACCTCGAAAACACCCAGTCGAAAAATTTGAAACTAAACGTAAAGGTAAGTGACTAAGTGTTGTAAATTCAAAAGATAAACAGTAAAAACAATATGTAACAAAAAATTCAAAAATTCATCAATATGCGACTAAATTTTGTTACAATTAATTGAAATCAAGTTAAATTCAGTACAATAGTAACAACAAATTAATCAATTAAGAGTTAACAATAAAAAAAACTCCGAAAATTAATTTCGTAATTTCGAAAGTCCGTAAATCTCACATTTATGTATGAATTAAAATTGGAGCTTGCAAAGCTTTAAAAAATTAACAATAAAAAAATCAAATTGTTTGAGAAATGAGAAAGTCGAATTACCTTAGAAAATTGAACGAAGAACTGAGGATTTGGAGAACATGGCATGGTTGGTCTACTTTTGAGCTTTCTTTTTGGTTTTTGGTTATGAGGGGTTGTTTATGTAGTATTTACCTAAATAGATGAATGTCTATTGTATACCTAGGTCATATTCTCTTCAATTTATTTGTCTTATCTGAACTTATTTTTGGTGATTTAAACTTATTTTTGCTGAACTGAACTTATTTTATTTATCTGAACTTATTTTTACTGAAATCATTAACAATTATTGAGGATTGAAACTTATTTGTTGATTTGAACTATTTTTGCCTGAATACTTATTTTGCTGAACTAACTTATTTTTGCTGAAAATAAGTAAAAATAAGACGAGGAGAACACTCAGAACAGGGCCTTGGTATAATGAGCTTGATATGCCCATGTTGAGCTGGACCACATGAGTTTTTGGAAGAGTAAGTTAGTAATTTTGATACTTATACGTGCAAATAATACTTCTTGTTTTGGGTAAAATGGGTTTTTTTTTTAAAGGTTTTGCAAGCGTTGAATTTTAAGTCATACCTAAATTGTTAGGTTTTGCGGACTTTTGAAATTAGTTGAATCGAATTAATTTTTGGAGTATTTTGATTGTTAATTCATTAATTGATTAATTTGTTGTTACTGTTGTAGATTGCGAAATTTAATTTTGATTTTCTATTAATTGTAACAAATATTAGTCGCTCAATTATTCAATTGTTGATTAGTTTTGTATGAGTTGATGTAAGGTATTTTTCGATTTAGGGTATTGGGTTTTGTATTTTGTTGATTGAAATATCATTGTAAATTTTGTATATTTATTATTTACAATGATTGTGTTTTTTTTTTTTTTTTGAATTTTTGTTGCTTATTGTTTTTACTGTATCATCTTTTGAATTTAACAGCACTTACTTATCCATTTAGTTTCGAATTTTTCAAGTAGATGGTTTTCGAGGTAGTTCTGAATTTCTAAGTCGCAATGGAGGAGTGAGTCCTGTATTGGGTAGTTTTATAGCATGAAATAGGGTTACTGGTTTAGTTTGCTGAAGGACTTATGTTATCCAACATGGATTAAGTATCCACTCGAATTCGGTCGTCTAAGTGTCTTTGTAGAAAATATAGCATGTGAGTGTCGTACTAGACAACACAACACTTTTTTTCTCGGTAAATGGGGGTATTGAAGTTTAGGGAGTCCTGTGTCGTGGTGAGAGACATTGTTGGCTAAGTGATCATATTTTACTTTAGGGCAATTTGGCGTAGCACTCTAGATGTGCTTCAAATGGCAATGGGATTATCCCCACACCAAGTGGCCATTTAAACAGTGGCTTCCCATGAAAATTTGCGAGAGGGAGTGAGAGATGTAATTGTTTTCCACTTAAGTCTCTTCTTGTTAAGCGATTTCTTCCATCTCGTGGAAAAGTAAAACTTTCTAGTAATTGGACGTCCTATGTAACTATCAGATAAAGATTTCCACATTACTTTATTCTTGAGGTTCTTATAGCCTAGTTTTTTATTTTTTATTTTTATGTCAGTCAAACAATCAAATAATTTAACATAGAGGATGATGAGTTTATTATGAGAAGAAAGGGGCATATGAACTTTAAAGACTTGATCAGTATCAAATTAGTTTTAGGAAAGAGCTAGTGTTCTATGGGTCCATATTAATATGAGTTTTAGTTTAAGTTATTATTTACGCATCTGTGCTTCATTCCGTTGACCCGGAGTCTGATGATTTCTTTATTCATTTCCTTGTTATTTCCACATTTCTTTTTCTGCGTTGCTTCATTAGGTAGCATCTTTAATAGTGCAATCTTTGATCAATATTTAAAATGAATCACAATGCATCAAGTTATCTCATGTTTTTAAATTGTTAAAGTTTTTGGTGTCTTCTAGAAAGAAAATCTAGACATTAGGAGCCCTAGTAATATGGGGTTTACTTAGGTCATAGTAATGGTACAGGAGTAATTTTTTTTTTTTTTTTTGTTAAATTTCTTTTTTGGTAAATTGATTGTAAGGTGTGGGCATTTGAGTGTGGGATGGTGTTTGTGTAAGTATATAAGCGTGTTTGATTAGAGAACTGTTATTCCTTTCAATGTAGTGCGAAATCGTCAATTACTCCTTCCGTTCATTGAAACCTTTTCCTGGTCTTTCAATCCTTTGTATTCTGAATTTTGCAATTATTATTTTATTTTATTTTTTATATTAATTATTGCAATCTCTTATTCCTCATAATCTTTTTGGATCCTCTTAATTCAATAAATATAATGAATCACATGTTCACTTTCTCTTCAATTTGCTGCTATGTGTATTTTACATTTAGTGGGAAAAACATAATGGACTGTAGAGAATATACGGGATAAAATGCTGAAAGTTACGATGAATTAATCTAGTATCCGTAGCATGATGATATGTTGTAAAGATTTGAAAACATAGCTCCTTTGATGCTTTACACTTTACAACAGTGTTGCTGCCTATAATAATAGTTTTGTATATGCATCAATGAAAGACAATGATAGCAAATACCTATCTATTAGTGGGTCTAGTGACTAATTCGTCTATACAATAAATTTATAGTGCCATATCATGCTGAGTTGCTGTCTTCGCAACAGTTTAACTCTAAATGCACACTTCTTCTTTTGAATATTTTCTATGAATTTGGTGGAAACAGGTAGTCATGTTGGAATTTCGTGCCGGTAAAATGACATTCGAGGGGAAACGTGTCACCCCAGATCCTCGTAAAGGGCTCGTTAGAATAGCACGGGTATGTTGTGTTATTTGAATCAAATCTTTTGTTTCATCCTTTTTTTCACGCTAGCTGTAATTTGCAGCTGAAATATTGCCTATTGTTAGATGATTTTTCCACTTGATATTTGATTGCGAAAACTACAAACTTCATTTTCCTTAGGGTGAAGAGGGCTTGGTCCATTTTCAATGGCTTGATCGGGTGCAAAATGTGATTGAAGATGTATCCATATTTTGTAGTTTTGCGTTTCAATTATATCATGTTGTTAACCGTGTTCTAATAATAACTTTGAAGGTTGCCAAATCTTGATGTATAAAGTTTATGGTTTTTCACGTCCTAGTTCCTACTATCAGTTATACCTTTTTAGTTGTTAATCATGCCTGATTGTCAGACCTTAGAAGTCAACTCGTTGAAGATTACTCCGATGTTGCTTGATACATTGGGAAATGGGAAAAGTATTTGTTTTTATACTATGGCTTTGATTTATTGACTACAAACAAGTGTTTTCATACGGGTGTTTGGGATGAATTGAACATTTTCTTAGTGCCATCTTTGGTTTGTAGTCTATACTTTGCATGCTATTTTCATTTTCAATTCCCTATTTCGAATCTTATTTATTTTTAATTTTGAAGATGATTAAACTCGTTGTACATATCTTTTGCCTTCTTGAAATGTGTGTTAAATCTAGGGCTGAGCAAAAATATCTTGAGATCTGAAAATCCGAAAATCTGATCTGTATTTGATATGATTTTTAGGATATCCGATCCGAAAAAGTGGATACCAAATACCTATTCAAATATCACTTTTGGCCCTTTTGGATATTCGAATACCTGAAATTTCAATATCGAACCGGATGTCCGAAATTTGTTGATATCATATACCTCTTTTATGTATTGAATCCACCAAAAATAGAGGTCATTCCTAAAAACTTTCGACTTTTGAGTATAGTAAACTTAAAAATCTTACGGAGTACTTCTACGAAAATTAAGTTATTCTGTGCGATTGCTAATGGAAAAGATTTAACATATTCATTTTTTTCAATTGGTACTTATATCGTCTTATTGTATTTTTATGCTACAATTATCTATGCTTTTTTTTGTGAAAGAAAAATGGGAAATGGATATCCGGAGTATCCGATCCGAAAATTATCGGATATCAAACACGGATATCCGAAAATTTTGGATACGGATACAAATATTAATTTTCCCAAATTTCGGATCGGATATCCAATCCGTGCTTAGGACTTAAATCTATAATTGAGGTCATGGAGCTGGTACAGTAGAATTGCCCTTTCCATTTCCACCTACTTGGTATCTTCCTTGTGTTTATTTGTTGCCAATATTTGAGAAAATGAGGTCATGTAGCTTCGTTTTAGGGTAATATAGCAGAATTTTCGTAGCTTTTCTTTGGGTTCAATTCAATGTCCAGCTGGTGAAACCTGGTGAGGTATGAGATGATCTTAATGGAAGTGATTGTGAGAAATTATCTTTTTGTGGATGTCTATGCAGAATGACCCTTTAGGGATTAAGGATTTGATCATGATGAGATTATGACCAACATTCATACTCATTGCTAACATGAATACACGTCTAGTTTTATTGTCTTTTTATATATGCTTTATATATACTAGTGTCTTTGCTGTTCCTTGACGCACTATAGGACCAAATTGTTTTTCCAGAGGAAGCCACTTTTGAGAAGGTATGTCTCCAATCATTTTCACATGAATCTGAATTGCTTTGTTTTTTGGTACTTTGGTTTCATTTTGAAGCATTTAAATGTTCACATATAGGTTGAGCAAGCATCTGGGAGGGTCTATATATTAAAGTTCAATACAGATAATAGAAAGTTCTTTTTCTGGATGCAAGTGAGTTATATTTTTCCTTCATTTGTGAATTTGATGTGGTAGAGTATGTCACTTCTCCCAACTTGTTGCTATTGAAATATTTTCAGGAGCCAAAAGTCGAAGATGATCAACAATTGTGTCACTCAGTAAACTATCATCTTAATCGACCATTAGGTACGAGTCACTTTCATTCTCTTCATTATTTAGTTTTTGAGTTCTCTAATACTAGGGGAGAAGTTTTTAGTGGACTTTTGGAGTTGTGGGATTGATTATTCTCTAAACAAGCACACAAATATGATATTTTTGGATGGAATGGAATGAATCTATTGCAAGTTTACTTGTTGATTTAGGCAAGGCTAGTCTTGATATGACTTGTTTGTTGTAGTCCGATTTCATTCTAAAGCTTTTGTTTCACTTAGCATTTTAATTTGTTTTATACTTACTTGGCTTTCATTCATCATATTTCTTACCCAAAAAGTGTTGTTGCCACCTTCCAAGCGTAGTAGCCTTTCAAGGCATTAGCCGATAGATATCATTGATGCTTGCTTGCATTAGTTATTATGTTGACTTTCTTCGAGCCTAGGTTTCACTCTTTGCTATAGTACTATGTCAAGAAAAACTTCATAATTTCATGAGGCATCCTATACTTGGGTTGTGAACGTGAAAAATGCCATCAATTAGGTGTCCTCTTGCATTATTGGTGTTTGTAGTTCGGCCTACCTATCTTTTGCTCTTGTTTAATCTTGCGGTTGTGTTAGAAGCTTGATTGTTGTGAGCAATAGCGATAAATCGATACAGAAGTTATTATGCTAAAGAACCTCATCTTTAATTTGCGCCTCCAGATTTACTTGTTGAAGAGGATTCTGGAGCATCAATCCCCGTCCAAGCCGAGGAGATGGTTGAAGATGATATCTCATCTAGGTATATTTGATTTGTTGAGAACTTAGTGTATTATTTCAGAATTTAGGAGTGAACAATGGTTAACCATAAATGATATCTTTAAAAAAATTAAATAAAACGAAAAGCGTAGGAAGGAGAGTTATATATTACCTCCGTTTCATATTTGCAACGATTTGACATTTTTTCACTTTACTTTATGTCAAATCGTTGCAAATAATTAGAAACGTAGGTAGTATATATTTTAGGAAAAAAAAAAGTAAATGCTTGCTTTCATCGATATTGTCCATAATCAAATAATACATTGTATTCTTTGATTAAATTTGACTAATATTGTGCTTGTATATTCTGTATTAGTGACTATGCATCTCACTAACTATCATTTCAGTACCCTAGTATAATTATCTGTATCATTGTCCTAGTATAATTATTTGTAACTCCACTTTGCTCTAGCTTTAGTTAATTGTTGAGAGTGCATTGAGGAAACTAAATGTACATGAAATGCTCATAAAGGAATATAGGAAAGATAAAAAGTTGATATGTGGTGACATGAATAGTTGGTTACTTTTCTCACATTTGCTCCATGAGATAATGAAATATAGTTTTTATTTTATTTAAAAAAACACTTTTATTTAGGCTTAATTGCACGAATTTATTGTGTATTGAGTAGGAGAAAACATCTTGTTAAGAACACTACATACTATATTGTTTGGTTGAATTTAATATAGTCAAGTGTGTTTGACCTCTAATTTTCAACTCTAGTAACATACTAGCAATTTGTGTGTAAATTTCACTACTTTATGTAAACACTTGAGAGTAGAAGAAAATGTTGCACAACACATTCTTGAACTAATTCCTCTACGCTGCAGTTAGTTTCTTGTATGGGCTTTAAATAGTTTTTGGAAAAATTTTAAATTGAAAATAACAATTGCCAATATATCATTGTATGAATTTCTTGTTTATGTCACTTTTTAAATTCTTTATGAAAAGTTGCATGGGACAATTTATGTTAAATGAAGGGATTCATTTTATTAAGCATTGTTTTTTAATCACAGAGCTGGTAATTTGATTGGCCCTAGCATAGGGACTGAAGTGGTAAGTGATGTGACTTCTGCACCTGGACCAGTAAAATTGGCAGATCTACAAAGGATTCTAAGTAATCTTCAATCCGCAGGTATCACACTTTTTTCCATCATTATTGTTTTGCCTTTTTCCTTTTTGCCTTACTCCTTTCCGTTTTTATGATTTGATTTCTAAACTTACCATATGTTTTCGTGTTGTAGGCCCTTCAGATGATGTGGTGGAGGATCCTGATGCAGGTTACAATACATTTCATAAAATATTTATCATAGTCACTTGTTAAAATATCTTTTGGAAAATTGAATTGCTTTTAATTTCTCGGTCCGTTAAAGAAACATGGTTTCCCTTTTTTTCAAAACATGTCTAACCTTTGTGCGATTGTTGAATACTTTATTTAAATGTAAAATGGTAGATGATTGAAGTTATTATGATCTATATAAATTCTAATTCTAATGGCTCATGTATCCCATTAGGTTTTGGTTTGGTGGATCTTTTGAAACCTGACTTGGTATTCCCATTGCTTGAAACACTACCGTTTGAAGAACGCTTGGCTCCATATTTGCCTGAGGTAACATGCTTGTATGAACTTATTATTATCTTTACTAAATAGTGCTTAATAAGTATGAGGTTACAGGGTCAACAAACACCTCATGATTTGCTAGAAGTACTCCAATGCGCTCCTTTCCGCCAACAAGTAGATGCTTTCACTTATGTAAGTACATAGTGTGTGTTTATACTGGTAACATTAGATGGGTTGCTTTCACGTAGATGATGCAAAGAATTATGTTCACTCTCCTTTTTGTAGGTTTTAAAGACAGGTCAAATCGATTTGGCTCAATTTGGCATTGACCCAACTAAATGTAAGCACCTTGAGCTCACCTCTAATTTTTTATGGTGCATTATATACTTGATTTTTGGCAGATTATCAAAATTGGATAGGTTTAGGTTTTTATGGTTAAGAAAGAGGGTAATATTTGTTGCAAGATTTAGTGCTTGAAATTGATCATTATATATTTTTTCCCCTTTTCTACAGACAATTTTAGTGTCCTTTCTTTCTTGGAAGCTCTTGAAGACTCAGTTTCGAAAAACTTGGAATATGATGCATTGGGGCGAAGTACTAATGACCCGATGGATGAAGGGCAATAGCAAAGCATTGCAGGCAAGCATTTTATCAATGTTAGAGTTTATACTTGTGGGACCAATGGTTGCTTAGATATCTCGTCTTTCCTTCCCTTTTCATATTTTTTTTTCCGGGAAGAATAGTGGTGGTGATTGGGGTTGTTATGTTGGATGTAGAACTTACACAACTAGACAAGCAATGTAAGTCTCAAAACTCCTTAAGTTATGTGTACTTAAGAAATTGGTTTATATTAAGTTAGGTAAATGTTTCAGAAGCTCTTGTTTTCAACATTTTATTTTTACAAACAATATTCTAGAAAAATGTATTTTTGGTTAATATTTGAAATTAATTTATCATTGAGTTGTGACAAGTAATGGTTATTTATTTATGCAAACTCTGCTTTTCATCCGAAACTCAAGTTTTTTGTTTTCAAATGTTCAAATATTGCTGATTTCCACCAGGCTGTGTTATGTGCTCTTGGTTGAACGTTTTGTTCAGTAAGATTGCATATGCCGAGTCTATTAATCTATCGTAACGGTGTGGGCGTGTTTTGCTTGAGGCTTACCTCAAGCATTTTCACATTTTTTTGTTGGGCGTGTCCTTGCAACATGGTGCGCAAGCATGACTCACATGGTTATTTGATAGATTATGTTTACAAAAAAAAAAGATTGGCTTAATTTTTTAATCTTAGTGTCATCCTCTTGAATGAAATCCCATTCTTTCAAACATAGATATAAAGTATTTGTCATTTTTGTGTTTGAATTATTTCCCTGTCATGACAATACCTCCTTTTCTGTACACAACTTAGTCATGTAAATAACATGTTCATTGATTGAAGTATGCTCTTTAATGAGCATTAGAACATCCCAGACTTTTTTATTAGCGTCAGTACATTCATATAGCAATTTTTCTTAAAATAAGAAGGCATTTACATTTTCTACACCAATAACTTTCGTTGTTCATCTACCATCAGGATATTGTGGATATTATGTATTCTAACTGGTCATACGTTCTTGTGATTTCGACTTGATGATTTCAGATTTTTTTTTATGAACGATATTGGTTTGAGATTGAGGGGAGAAAAAAAGTTTAAATGAAGAATACAATAAGTGTGCGCGCACACAAACATTTATGTGTTATTGAAATGATTTACATACAAAACTCTATTTCAAAGTTGTATGAAGTTCATCACTTAATATAATTCTGAAAAAAAATATACACCACTTTTCCCACTAATATTTTCAATTGGGAGGCAATAAGAGGGTGTCTACACAGAGAGTGAATAAGAGAGGAATATGTACTAGCTGGGAATTGAATCTCTTCTTAAGAAGATGAAGTTGAGCTTGTATGACTTCTTCCACTGCTTATACCTGAGTTGTTTGAATTTCGCGATTGATTTTCACTGATTGCTTCCTGTGAAAACTGGAAGAAATGTAGCAAAGCTTCATATTAGATCTCTCTTTTTTTTTTCTTTTTTTTTTTAATTTATTAAGGTTGTGTTCCTTCTACCTTATATTATGTATGTGTTAATAATACGATATTCAGCAAGGTTTAGATGAGGACTACCCTGATATTAGTCTTAGCTAAGAGAGTTGTGATAAGTTTAGCTAGAACCTTTTCAAATGAAACAGATGAAAATCAATGCTAGCTAGTATGGAATGTAGAACAAATGCAGTTTAAAAACGACTTACAAGATTGCCGGAAAATTGACTTGGTCTGTATTCACAAGACAGTGGTAAATATAGAAAGTTATGCATGTTTGCTTCGGCAAACTCTGTGAGTATATTGAGCTCTGGTAACACTTGATGAAGATCAGGTCTATCCTTTTTCCTTAACTCAGCACACCTGAGTGAAAGTTTAGCAAACTGTAATGCTTCTTCATAAGGCCAATCTCGAACATTAGGATCTAACAATTCGCCAAAAGTTCCTTTTTCAATTGCCCTTTGTACGTGATGAGTCAAGCCCATAGCTGGTTTAGCTGTGATAAGTTGCAAATACAAGATCCCTAAGGAGTAAATATCCGATTTAGTCCCTAGCATCCCAGTTTGTTGATACTCTGGGTCAATATAACAAAAGGTTCCTGCAGCTTGGGTTAATCGATATTGGGTAACATTGTTGGCTACAGATGGTGGCACCAACCTGGCTAGACCAACATCACTGATTTTGCTGACGAAATTTCGATCGAGTAGAATGTTGGCGGGTTTAAGATCTCGATGAACGAGGGGCTCGGGTTTTGCTTGGTGGAGAAACAATAGCCCTGTTGCAATTTCTGTTGCTATCCGAAATCTTAGTTGCCAAGATAGAGGGGGAGTGCCTCCTTTACAAAATAGGCGGTCTTCTAAGCTTCCATTGGACATGTACTCGTAGACAAGGCAACCATATTCAGGGCATGCACCCAACAGGATTACCATATTTGGGTGCCTTATGCAACTTAGAATTTCAACCTGCAAAAAAATTATGAAAAGTTAAGTTAGTAGAAAATGTAACCTACATATATTAGCCAGTATTACCAAATGGAATTGAGTTCAAGCATGTTATTAATATTACATTACCTCTTGTTGAAACTGTGATTGTCCTTGCGCAGCATCAGGGCGCAAAACCTTAATAGCAGCAGTGGTATGATCTAGGATGCATTTATAAACGGGACCATATCCTCCTTCTCCAATTTGATAGGATTCCGAAAAATTGTTTGTGGCAGCCTTAATCTCTTCAATGCTGTATTTCCTGTATCTATTTTCGTTATGGTTGAAATTTTCAAGTGCCTTCTTCCTTTCTTCTGTTTCTTTATGAGCTATTCTTTCTGCATGAATTCTCTTTTGTGCTTCTAGCTCTGCAAGTCTTTGAGCTGCTTCCGCGGCTTCACTGGCTGCTTTATACTTGGCTCTCTCTTGCTCGGCTAATGTTCTAGCAGCTTCCTCTGATAAACGCACCTCCTCCAATCTATGATCCTCCTCCTCCATCGTTTTTTGAAGTTCACTTGTCTGTATACATATATATGTTGTCAACAATATATAACATATGAATAAATGTTTTGGCGTAAAAAATATATACTACCTCCATTTCTTATTAATTAGTTGCAACACTTGAATTCATTTTTCATGTGTCACAAATAATACCCAAGTGTTCGTTGCAGCTAAAAAGAAATAGAGATAGTTCAACGTAAGTTATGAGGTGATTTACTGGATCTATCATAGGCTAATATATAGCATCATTGCCTTTGCTAAAATAGTACGTACTACGTATGACGTGTAATATTATTTAGATTATCACGTACCCTTTGCTTAGCAGCTATTGCTTCCTTACATGCTGCATTGTACATTTCCATAGTTTGCTTAAGCTCTAGCCTTAATCTCCTCATTTCGCTTTCCAAATCTTCCTGCCAAAATCAATGATCAAAATATTCATTTTACATTATTTTGGCTTTAATCATAAATTTTTGGTGAATAAAATGACAACATATATATATATATATATATACATATACCGCATTAATAGTAGATGTTGAGAATCCACTACAGTTTGAGGAGGAATACTCAAATAAGGAGCTTTGGTCAATAGATCTTCTATCTGACCCGAAACTCGCTTCGGATTCACTTGACATCCGAGCCCCAATTCCAAAATCCGCAACCTCAAATGTTCCACGGTCATAAGAAGTACGGTCATAAGAAGCCCGGTCATAAGAAGGACGATGATCCACACTAATCCTTTCATTATAGTTGTGCCATGGTGAACTACCCACAAATGATATATCACAGTCTGGTAAGCCAACTTCTCCATATGCCTTCCCATTTGTTGCCCTGCTACCTCTTGTAAATGGTGACCTATATGTTACCAATATTTTACAAAGTTGAATATTAATAAAAGTGGCTTTTAGTTAGTTATGTCCATATACTACTGTCTATATATGAAACTATGAAAGTTTATATATGTTAGTACGTAACACTTATTAATCAAACACTTTCACAATTTTATTGTTTAATTGTTAGTGACTTATTAGACTATATATTGGCGTGTTTGTGGCAACTTATGTTTTAAGAGATAAGTATTAAATGTTCAACTCAATCAAAAGCTTAAGGTGATTGAGGCGCAGGAATAATTTATATACTCTCTAAATTAATAAGTAAGTAAAATGTTGAACTAGCCTGATTGTGTCCATGTCCTCTGCGAGCCTACTGGCGCTATATGGTCCCCTTTCCCTTTCTGTTGCATAAAAATAATATTGTTGCTTAATATATATTTTTAAATGATGATTATATTTGATCTTATTATATATAGAATAAGTTACCTCTCATAGTAGAACCAACACCACTAGTACGAATGAATGGAGACTCATTTGTAGGATGCTGGGTTTCTGTTGGGCTTTTAACCGTGGACTTTGGAACGGGCCGGGTTGCAGAACGAACACTTACCATTTTACCTTTTGAAATCACATACACCGTACAAAAATCCGGGCAACCTTTAGTTAAATTTGCGGCAACATCCGGGCCTCGAAATTTTCTAATACAATAATGAAAATGAATACATATATAAGGGAGAGCGTATGTATTAAACTAATATGCTTGTTTAATTGATATTAAAAATAATTATAATAAGTAAATGAAATCGAAACTTTGAAATTATTTTCCACATAATATATAATAATGTGCAATGTTGGTTCAAGGAATTTTCAAACCAAAATCTACCAATCTCAACATTAACTAACCCTACATTGTCTAAGTGTCTAACATTGCATGATCTAATTAACATCAATTATTGTACGTTAATGTTGAATTACGTACCTTACTATTTGATTCCTTGATGAAGCAGCTACTATCATGATCTCAATAGCATGTTGGTGGCAATAATCAATCAAGGCTCTAGAAATGTCCATTTGTTCAAGTATGACCTCATTACATTTAACCTGATCATGAAAATATACATACATTGCGAAATTTATTTTTGTACGTGCTCTAAATTTGTAGATTAGAAGCCGAATCATCAACGAATTGAAAAACAAATTAAGCATATATATATAAAACTAACATCTTTACGGCTACAAAAACAACGAAATGGAAGAAAAATTTCCCGAGCTTGTGATTCAACATAAGATCGAACTGATCTAGCAACTTCTTCATTCACGACGTGAGAGATTGAAGGCGTAGCTGTAACAATTTATGCAAAACAACAACATTATATTGTTGATCGACCAACTTAGAGTTTGCCTACTTGATTAATAGGCATGTTCATAAACCAAAACAAAAAAAAAAAAAAAATTAAAATTTGTAATTACAATGAGTTTGATGGTGTGGCTTTTGCTTAACATGGAGCAAAGTAACAGTTTGACCCTTGTTAAGAACATTATCAACTGCCCATTTAAGAGCATATTGGCTTCCTTTATCTTTATCAATTGCTACAGCAACTAAACCATCTTTCTTTATCTCCTTATGATTGGATAATGATTGTGAATGATGATGGAAATAACTATTATTCCACATTTGTTTTTATATATAAAATTTATCCACCTTATTAACCTAAATTCCCCCGACCCTTTTCTTATCTCTTCGTCTTAATACATTTCCTCCTATACCTCCTTCGCGCCTCAATTCTTAAAAAAATAATAATAATAAAAAGAAAGAAAGAGAACGCGAAGGAGAAATGCAAGGAAAAGAATCGATCTCTGGTGAATAATTAATTATTCAAACGAAGAGAATATAATCAAAATCCCAACCATTTTAATTCATTCCCTCCCTCTTTCTATTTTTTTTTTCTCTGTGTTGAGGATTTTCTCCTCAGTTCAACAATGACAATGTTTCTCTCTCTACCCCTTCATTTTACAACATTGCAATTAACTAAATTGAGTGCATGCATGGCAAAAAGTTACAATTTAGGCATGCATGTTAACTTTTTTCCTTAGTTAACGGATAGCCCTCAGCTCTTTTCTTTTGTAAAATATTCACTTAGCATTATCCAACATAAAATTAAATAAAAACTCCACGTTACATTAAATTCTTACTCGGGTTTGAGCATGGATCGGATATTCGATCCGAAATTTGGAAAATCGATATTTGTATTCATATCCAAAATTTTCGGATATATGATAATTTTCGGATTGAATACTTCGGATATCCAATTTCTAATTTTTCTTTCACAAAATAAAACATAGATATTTGCAACACAAGAATACGACAAGACAATATAAGTACCAAATAAAAAAAAAGAATATGTTAAATCTTGTCCATTAGCAATCGCACAGAATACCTTAATTTTTGTAGAAGTACTCCGTAAGATTCTTGAGTTTACTAGTTTAGCATACTAAATAGTCGGAACATCATAGATATGACCTATATTTTTGGTAGGTTCAATACATAAAAGTTGATATCTATATACCTGGTGTAAAAAAAAATCGGGCATCCGGTTTGATATCTGAAAATTTCGTATATTCAGATATGCAAAAAGGCCAAAAGTGATACAATATTTGAATAGGTATTTGGTATCCGCTTTTCCGGATCGGATATCCTAAAAATTGGATCAAATACAGATCATATTTTCGGATTTTCAGATCTTCAAATATTTTTGCTCAGCCCTAACTTACCTTGGGCACATGCTAGGAAAAAAAATGGATTAAAATTCTAGAATGTATGTAAAATTTTCATTAATACATAATTTCAATAATTGTATGTATAACAGTTGTATAAAAAAGATAATAATATAAGGTATTTACAATATTAATTATTATTATTATGGTAATAAGATCACTAAGATGCACATCTTACTTGATCTATACATATGTAAAACAAAAATTTTAATTTGTGTCATCAGTTTGTTGGGTATTAATTACTCCTTCCATTCCTAAATTTTTGATACGTTTAAAATCTTACACTATTCATAAGATTAGATAGAGAATCTTTTAAATTACTTTCAATATATAAAACATAATATAGTCATATGGGGTCTTGTTTGATTCGTCTTAATGAGTACATTACTAATATTCCATTACTTTAATTTTTACATATACACAACAAAAAGATATTTAAGGTGCATTGACATATGTGCAAGTTAAAGCGTACCAAATTAAACGGAGGGAGTATTATAATTTGTAAAAAGTATTTTATACTCCTTATGTAAATTAATCAATTATAATGACATAATTATTAAATCTTGCAAAAAAAAAAAAAAAGAAAAGAAAAGAAAACCTTATAAATTATGCACTGTGAAAACCTATACTCATTTTTATTATTATTATTATTTACTGTTTATCATTATAAATTATGTAATACTCATACGTATTACTATTTTTTTTATTGCTTTTTGAAATCAATGTTTATTAATACAATAAATATATAAATAAATAAATATATATACAATCGCTTTATTTGAATTTCAGTTGGATATAATTAGTTACTTATAATAAAGAAAGAATCAGATAAAAATATGATGTGCACTTTACTTTAAATCAGAAATATTTAAGTTGTAAATAACCTATTTTCTAGTAGTGAGACCATTTTCACTATTTTAATTGAAAATAAAATCGAAAATAAACTACACTAATAATTTTAATTGAAAGTATTACTCTTTCAAGAGATGATGAGGAGTTTGGTCATAAATAGCCATAAAAAGTAATAATAATTGAAAACTATTTGTCTAAATTGAAAGGCTAACCGGATAATTCTCTAGTAAAATAACAACCTACACAATTTTGTTTGGGGCAAAAAAAAAAAAAAAAAAAAAAAAAAAAAGCATTCTCTACCATTGCCATGCATGTAGTTTCCTTGTCTCCCTCATTTCTATCTTCTTAACTATCTCTCCTATTCTTAGCCTTGGTTTTCTTTTCTTTCTTTGTTTCTTTCTTTCTTTGTGTTCTTTCTCATATGGTATCAAAATTATTGCATTTTCCCTTGGCCTATCTCGAGGGGTCTATAGGTTGCACACATCAATAATCTTTACCATTGTAAAGGGCGGTATCATTAGATCTGCCCTTTACATTAATACCTGTGTTTTTAAATGCATATATGGCTCATACAAAACATCAACCACACCATTCGTTCGTGTTTTTGTTCATTATCTTTCTCCATATCCCTATTTCTTACGGTGCATCATCATCTTCTGATGATGCTAACGCGCTTTTAAAGTTTAAGGAAAGCCTGAAGGATGATTCAGGAGCGCTTACAAGTTGGAGTCTTTCAACACGGCCATGTTTTGGGAGCAAAAATAATTGGGTAGGACTTATATGCTCGAAAGCCGGGAATATTTGGGGGTTAAGGCTCGAAAACATGGGGTTATCAGGATTAATTGACGTTGATTCTCTAGGAGCATTGTCAAAATTAAGGTCCATAAGTGTTGCAAACAATAGTTTTAGTGGGGAGTTACCTGATATTAGGAAATTAAAACCATTGAAAGCATTATTTTTGTCATACAACAACTTTGAAGGTCCAATTCTTCCTAATGCCTTTGAGGGTATGAGAAGATTAAGGAAAGTTTATTTATCATTTAACAATTTTAGTGGTGAAATTCCAATTTCTTTGACAAATTTGGAAAAACTTGTGGAATTACATCTTGAAAATAACCATTTTCAAGGGATTATTCCTGATGTTAAATCAAATCAATCTCTTAATTCTTTCAATATTTCTAACAATCAATTATATGGATCTGTTCCTGAAAGCCTTGCTAGCTTTAATTCCGATGATTTTTTAGGTAAATTTCAATTTTTCTTTTTTTTATTTTATTTTAATTATTAATTAATTATTGTTGTCTCTAAAATATATATAATGATTGGTTTATTACTTTATTGTAATTAGATCTTTCATGTTATTCATGCTTTTGCTTTATTTCCTTTCATGTATGTTATGATGTTTTTCTCTATACTATTAATTAATTTGTTAACATTTTTCAGCAATTACAGAAATAAATAATGAAATTAGTATAGTTTCTAGTTACTTTGGTGTTTTGTCTAATTGGCTTACCATTTTTTTAGTTTACATAATCGTTTTAAGACGTGAAAGTAAGAGATAATTATTGATCAGTTGGTTAGAGATTCCTTTCTGATCCCAAACAAATGAATATCCCTACTTGCTTTTGTGGCTCCTTGGGACGTGGAAACCTAATTAGTGTGAAAATAAGTTAATTTTCTATTAATAATTGTTGACAAGTTACTTAGACGTACAAAACACAACAATTAAAAAAAAGGGTACAATGTTTAGTGATCTGGTTTGATTATTGGAATATATTACTTGTGATAGATAACTAATTAGTACTACCTCCGTTCTTGTTAGTTGCAACAAATGATTAGTTGTTGTGAGATATAAAATATTCATTTGTTGCAACTTAAAAAAACGGAAGGAGTAATATTTTATCCATCTTGTTATATGATATTTATTTGAAATATTGCATAGGTAACGACGAACTATGCGGACCGCCTCTAAGTAACGCATGCTCAGCATCCTCGTACCAACCGGTTGAGGATAACTCACCTAAACCCGGATTTACGCACCCACAACCACCATCGGTATCAACAGAACCATCTGGGAAACCAGTTCCAATTTTATTCTTAGCAATAGGGATGACGGTGGCATTTGTTTTGGGATTTTTATTACTAGTTATGTTAATACGTAACACACGTCGCCAAAGAAGAAGAAACAACAACCTGAATGTGCCTAAGAAAAATGTAATGGAAAATGGTAATAAAGACGAGGATGAAGACTCATATGGAAGCATTCCTACGGATGGTGGTATGGTTGGTGGTGGTGTTCGAAATAGTAAAGGTGGCATAGGTGGTGGTGGCACGGACAACAGTGGCGGAAAGTTGACTTTTGTAAGAGATGATAGGGAGAAGTTTGACTTGCCAGATTTGTTAAAAGCAGCAGCAGAAGTACTAGGAAGTGGGAGTTTTGGATCATCATATAAGGCAACATTGAGTAATGGTAAAGCAGTTGTTGTTAAAAGGTTTAAGCAAATGAATAATGTGGGAAAAGAAGAGTTTCAAGAACATATGAGAAGATTAGGGAGGTTGTCACACCCTAATTTGCTTCCATTAGTGGCTTATTATTATAGGAAGGAAGAAAAACTCTTTGTTAGTGATCCTGTTGAAAAGGGTAGCCTTGCTCTTCTCCTCCATGGTAAGTTCCATCATTTTTTATTAATTATCGAATTTTAATTACATGATTCGATCTGTATATATATATATATATATATATATATATATATACAGATCGAATCATGTAATTAAAATTCGATAATTAATAAAAAATGATGGAACTTACCATGGAGGAGAAGAGCAAGGCTACCCTTTTCAACAGGATCACTAACAAAGAGTTTTTCTTCCTTCCTATAATAATAAGCCACTAATGGAAGCAAATTAGGGTGTGACAACCTCCCTAATCTTCTCATATGTTCTTGAAACTCTTCTTTNAAATTAAAGCTAATATAAACAAGGATTATGAATATGATATTTTGTAGGGCAAACTCCAGGAATACCAAACATAGATTGGCCAAGTCGTTTAATGATAATAAAAGGGATTGCAAAGGGTCTTTTATACCTTTACAAAGAGCTACCTTGCCTAGTAGCACCTCATGGGCATCTCAAATCATCAAATGTGTTACTAGATGGATCATACCAACCTATCCTATGTGATTACGCCTTAATTCCTCTAATCAACCAAGAGACCGTGCAACAAGTGATGGTTGCCTACAAGTCCCCTGAATATTTCAACAATGGTCGCGTCACCAAGAAAACTGACGTCTGGTCTCTAGGGATCGTAATCATAGAGATCATGACAGGGAAATTTCCCACATCATACTTGCAACAAGGGGCTGAAGTCGATATGGCTATTTGGGTAAGGTCTGCGGTACATGAAGGTTTTGACCGGAACATGGGCCAAGTTAGAAATTGTGAAGGAGAAATGCAAAAAGTACTTAACATTGGTATGGCTTGTTGTGAGACTAGTGTTGATAAAAGGTTGGATATTAAACAGGCTTGTGATAGGATTTTGGAAGTCCGAGACCGTGACAATGATGATGACTTCTATTCGATATCTGAGGATGCTGAAACGCGATCCTCTAGAGGAACGTCTGATGACTTTACCGTGGCGGCTATCAATTAGACGTACCATATGATCATCATCTATGCATGTCATGTCTTCCTCTTAAATCAAACTGGCTCCCTAGTTGTACTGTTGTTGCTGTAGACATTCTAAATTAAATCTACTGTCCCACTTATTGTGGATGTGGTGCACCTTCTTTACCCCTAGTTTTTCATTGCTTTGGAATCTCGCCCACTTATTTCATAATTTATATATATATATATATATACAAAATATGGTCGATCAAAATGCATGAGTGACATATCGGTGGTACATATATAACGTAACGTAACGTAACGTGAGACATAAGTACCACAAAGCTAAGAGTTTCTTGTTCATTCGTATTGGTTCCAAATTAGTTTTAGGGTTGACCAACACCCTATATATTAAAAGATACTCGGCATGTACGTTAATAAAATGGATGGTACACAAATCACAGAAAACTTAGAGAATATTTCCGTCGCATTCAGGCTAGCTAGCTTGCTTGTAAGGAAAATGATGTTCACCCTTGATGTCTAAGATTTTGTCCTTGGAAGTGATCTAAAGGTAGATACATGTTTGATCAAAAAAAAAAAAAAAACTTCCTTCTTTTGTTAAGCATTATTGTAGATAGATTTAGCAAAACAAAATTAAATAGCTATCATCCCATAGTTTTCGTATGATAATGTTGTTTTATTGTTTTGCTTAATTTATCCAGAAAATAAGAACCTTTTTCAGGAGTTTTTGTACATAAATTTTTTATTTTAATTACTCTCATCCATAAAAATTAGTAACCCACAGTTTGTTTATCACAAGTATTAAGTTTATCCATCAATTATTTAAATTATTATTTATAACAAAGTATTAGACAAAAACTTAATTGACATAACTTTAGTTACAATATTATTTCTACTCGCTCAAGCAGGATGAGATCTAATTATTGTTTATTTACATTTTTGAACAAGAAAAAGATCTAAATATAGTAATTCAATTTATCTCGAAAATTCGACAAGCTTCAACTCTAATCCAGGCCAATTAGTTTCCTTTTATTTCTCAGCTCGTAGACGACGGTATTCCCCAAGAGCCCATATGGGGAAGATATTCCGATATGTTGAATAATTGAGGGTGCAAGTCTTCATGAATACTCCGGTGATTTCCTATTATTATCAATTTAATTAGCATCACCATTACAGCCATGTATATTTAAATTTTACATAAACCTTGAACCCAATGATTGTGATCGCTAGGAAGCTACGAAAGGTAATGTTACATAACCACGTACATATCGTAAATGTTCGATCTAATGCGAGCTCAAACTAATAATACGTAGTTTAAATATATAATAAGCTAGACACAAACTCGATTTTAATCAAATCTCAAATTACCTGTTGTGGAAAGTCCCCGTCTTCCATTTGTGAATTGATCAATACTTTGATCCCTCGTTCTATTGGAGTTGGATCCACATCCCCCTATTAGATTCATAAAAAAATCTCAATATATGATTAGTCGTATATATGATGGAGGATATATTCAAGATATCAGGATATCTAATTCGAACCAAATCATTATACAAATAAATGTCAACTTCAGACATAGCTATATTAGAGAACCAACTCTCAACCCCTTTGTGTCACGCTGGCACTGATACTATATTAGAGTACCAACTTAACCAAAAATTTAAGCTGATGGTTGTCCAAGAATAGTTTATATACTGTATGATCAAGCTATTCAACTTTATATAATCAAGTATTCAAGATGGAGAATACTCACATATTTGGCTTTAATAAGAGATAGTAATGCCCAAGATGTTTGTACCAAATTCGACCTCTTCCCTTCTAAATTCGTATAAACCTGTTTCACAATTCCAAAAACACATAATTCAACAAAAAGTAATATAATAATAATGTCAATTGAATTCGAATCACATATTTTCTTAGTGCTAGGGAGCCATAAGGACGGGGATGAAAATCGATTCGTGATCTCCTAGAATCAGAAGAGATCGAAACTCTAACCAATTGAGCTACTCCTCGCTCTCGAATTCAAATGACATATGATTATAGGTAAAACACGATTTTTTTTGTAGCATACCTTGTTTGAACTAGAGAGGTAACTCTCGCCCCACCCACCATCAGGCAATTGTTTGGATAACAAGAAATGACATGCTTTGCGCAATGCAAGACTATTATAGTAGTTCTTCCCACAAGTTACCAATGCCTCAATCGCAAACCATGTTCCATAAGTATAACATATTCCCCAACAACCAAACCTGCACTCGAATGATTTTCCGATGTATATCTTTGTCAAATATTTTTCTAACGCGCGCATTACTTGCAAATTAAATATCATAAAGTAAAGAGGAAAAATATCAAACTATTGCATAAAAATCTGAGTTATAAAACTACGTACCAAGAACCATCAGGGTTTTGTGTTTGCTCAATGTAATGAAGGCCTTTTATAATGCAACTTTGAATTTCTTTTTTACGATGTCCAGGGTATAGCTTCTTGAAGATAGTTAGACTTTGTATTGCAGAAGATGTGCACTCAACATACCTACACATAACATTATTATTGAGGCTATTTTAGAAATTATGCTGTTGACTAGTGATCTGCTCAAAATAATACCAGTTTTTATCTCGAGACCCGAGTTACTTATTTAAGAATGTTAGAATGTACGAATATATTTTGCATAGCGTCCGTGTATAATGAATCAATACAAGTATATATGACAATCTTTTACTCATTGTTGTAAGAAACAACTATGTAATCAATGTACGTAGTGGAACTCATGCTTTATTCTCCTCATCTTATTCAAAATAATTTCTGATGTTCATTGAAAAAAAGTTAAATTTCACAATAAGTTCAATTAAACAAAAATCTGTTCCAATCCTTGTTACTAAAATATTAATGAATTCTGAAAAAAAAAAATATGTTCTATTTACAAAAAATAAGCTAAGATCAGTAAAGGTAAGTTTGTTTAAGCAAAAATAGTACACATAGGCATAAATAAGTTGACAAGATCGAACAAGGCCTTACTCTCTTTCAATGAGAACATCTTCAAAAAATTCAGTAGGATTGAATTTCTGAAAAAAATAATAATAAAAGTCAAATTGTCATTGTAGTTACAAATAATAATAATAATAATAATAATAATAATAATATTATATTATTATTATTATTATTATTATTATTAAGCTATATGACTGTAGTTTTATTACCTCCAACCAACGAAAAGCTCTTTGAGGTTCCCATGCTGGGATTCCGCCGTTTTCACTCTGTGACAAACGAAATGAAATATATTAAGCGAGCTTTTATTTTTATTTTATTTATTTATTTATTTGTGTGTGTTAGACGGTTAGGAAGTCAAGGATTTTGTGAAATCGAGAGGAATACTCTAACCAATAGAGTTACTATACCACTCGCTCTAGAATTGAGCCAAATGACATGTTTGATGGGATAAATGTGAAATTATGTCATTTAATTAGGCACTCATTTGTTAAAATAAGCGAATAAAGACTAATGAAAGACATGCATGTTGTCGAAATAAAACATGTATATTTATACTCACTTGGAGGGAAAGAATGACATTAACAGCGTCATACAAGAATTCGGCTTCAATTTTTTCCCCCACAAGTTCTGGTGGCATTCTTGAGAATAAAAGTGCCGTCTATTTCATAAAGATAAGTAAAAAAGAGTTACATATTAGAAAATAAAAGTGTCGTGGTCTTTATTATAATGAGCACGTTTGATATCATTGTAAGTTTGTAGTCGTAACAACCACCTTAAGTCCTTCCGCGGTGCAGTCGGAAACTTGCCAACCATGATCTTGCATTGAAAAGGTCCATGAACCTTTTGAAATATGTCTATACATCTCTTTAAAGTTTCCACTTGGATTTTCTTTGACCTAATCCAAAAGAATCAAATCATTTAAATAATAATAATAATAATAATAATAATAATAATGATAATAATAATAATAATAATAATAATCCATCGATTTGCTATATAAATGCAAATTAATTAAATATGTTGAAAGTAAATATAATGTTAAAGATAATATTATATAACTATTTCAAATTACCTGAGATGCTTTGACAAAATCATGTGCTTTCTTTAGTGTAGTTGAATATTCTTGTGTTAGACCACTTGCAAATATTGCTTGGATTGCAAATGCTGCATCCCACATTTGGCTACCAAAACTCTATATATATTCCAACAAAGATATAACCAATCAAATTGAAGTGAATAATTTGTATTTTATGCTAAATAATGAAATAAGAGTAAGTAAAAGTATGGTTTTTTCATGGTCAGTACGTAATATAATGTTGTGCTCAAGAAATAATTTGACTACCTGCATTTTCATTCCATCTTCTGCAAGCCAAAAATAGTCTGGGATTCTAGCTAGATGTTTTTTGTATGCATCCGAATTCGGATCTTCCACCCAACAAGCAATCAAACACAAAACCTGCATCCCAAAAAACAAAAACATTTTTAGGTGTTTGTGCCGAGGGAGTTACTAAGAGCAATGATGTGAAAAATTATCGATTTTAAATTTTGTTCGTTATGACCGACCCCAATGTAAAGATAATTGTTATACCTTTTCTACGCAACCAATGCAGAGATATCTACTATTAATGTCCTCATAGTGTACGTGCTCCATTGCAACTTTCATTGCTTTCTCTCTAAGCTTGGAGAAGGGCCAACGGTTGAGAATTGGTTCCGCGAAGTGGTAAAGAAATCCCCATGCCATGTCTTGCACTAGATGATGTGGATAGTAAAGGTCCTCCTGCCGCAACAAACGTAACATAGGTGACTAGCTATTATGTTCAAGAAATAGTAAGGGTTAATTTGTACCCGAATATAGAATTTTATTTCATCCAAATATGTTCGCTTTAAGCAATCTCATTTCAAAAATTGCATTTTTTTTTTTATTCATTTTCGAATTAGAAGAAGTCGAAAAAATTACACGAATTTATATTGTTGGTAACACCTAAATACCTTGGCACAAGTATTTCTAGCCTCATTCCAATTGATGTTATGGTAAGGTTGAGTGTAAAGCTCCCTCCTGAGTGACAAAATGAGTGGAGTAATAGCACCAACAAACCTCTTTCCATATAGATAGGACATTGGCATATACACCAATCTACAATAACACAACATTTTGCCTGCAATTTGGACCATATTATTCCAAACAAATATTTATTTTAATTATTTATTTTATTCTATTCAATTAGTTTGAAGATTTTAAGAAAGAAAAGAAATTAATTAATAATTAATATAATAAAAAAAAGAGCAGATGAGAACCTGGATGCAAAGGTGAAACCTTAGGGAGTAGCCAAAATTCAGGGGGCATGGGGTTGCACCCGTCCCATTCGTACACTCCAAGCACCTATTAGATGAAAATAAAAATAAAAAAATAACATACGTGATTAAGAAGCTAGGACAATTATATATTTAATTTCTACAACGTATAACGAGCCACGACTAAAAATAAAATTGACTAACCGTGAGCCAAAATTTTCCCCAAGATGGAATTCCGGTGACACCACCATGGTCAAGAATCCATTGACGACCCCTTGCAACAGCATTTTCTTCCCCGTCATCAGGCCCTTCGCCTAGAAGCCTCAGAGCAATGTAGCTAAAGGCGGAACCAAACATAGTACTGTGGCCTTCTATGTGAAGTCCCCACCCTCCATCTTCATTCTGCCATGTAATGGAAGAGTTAACTATTAGATTTCACCAAAAAAAAAGTAACAAAAAATAATTATAATAATAAGTAAAGATCTATACATTTACGCATGCAATATAAGAAAATGAGTTACATGATGCATGTTGATGCTAGTCATATACCTGGTGATTATAGATGTAACGCTTGATCTCTTTTTGGTGTTCAGGAGATAGAACTATAGTGGTTGCTCCTGTAATGTATAGGGCTATTACCTGTAATGTTTCGGTTTTAATTAGGAAAACTTGTAACGTACTTCGTCACCTTGTTTCACATTTTTTTTTTTTTTTTGAGAAATTGTTTCACATATTTTGAAAGTTAGACAATTCCTTAAATTGTATTACGTTGGATCCTAATGTTTTCCATTGAACATTTCGTCTAGGGATATCAACGACACATTCAATTTCATTGTCAGGCCCGGTGCTTGGCCCGCGTGAGCTGCGCGACCGCGTAGGGCCTCATGATTTCAGGAGCCTCATATTATTAGATATATATTATTTGTACCAAATATTATAATGATAGTGTTACTTGGCTTAGTGGTATGAGGAGTTGGTTTACAATCCAAGAACTAGGGTTCAATTCTTGCTCCATGTGTTTTTTATTTTTGTCATATTTTTTAGCTATTAATGGATGTCTTTTCCTCTTCTTCTCCTTTCTCTCACTTCTAAATCACGTTTCAAGTGAATATGTATGTGTTTTCGTGTTCTTATGTCTTTATGTACGAAGTTTATCTAATTAATAAAATAATTATTTTTTTTAAAGTAAATTTTAGATTCAAGGGCCTTGTATTAATTAAAAATTTGAACAGGGCCTCCAAACCTCAGCCCCAGCCTTGTTCATTGTTTATGAACAAAAAGATCAGGGAGGAAAAGGATAAACAAAAATGCGAGTGTAGAACTGATTGATGTCCCTTAACTATTAGCATAGTACGGCAAATTCTGTAAACAATGTATGGTAATTAAGGTAGTTTTGAAACAAAAACGGCGATGATATATAACTTAATTTCTTTTCTATGCAATTATTTAAGAGTAGATAAGACTTATAAAGTTGCAAGATTTCATTTACATACTACAAATTAAATGCAACCATTAGTCTTTTCTTTTCTCTACTTTATGTTAAAACGTTACATTTAGAAGACAACTTACAAGCGGAGGAAGAAAAAAAAGTGGGCCGGCAGATTCAGCCGGCCAGTGCCCATCATGGGCTTGAATTGTGGAAAAGAAATTTATAGCCCTCTTCACTGTTGCTGTTATAGCTTCCTCTTTTATCTCTTCTTCTTCCTTCAATTTGATTTGTTGGGGCATTATTTCCAACCATGGATTTTCTTTTGTCATCTGTTGAACCATATTTTTGCCAAGTAAGGTATTAAATCTTGGTATCTCATATAGATTGAATACCATTGTATTATAATGTCAGTATTTGGTATGGTATTTGTTAACTTTTTAAATTGTGCTCTACGTCACAGTAATTTTAACTACTCTGTATATAATATAGGAGAAGTTATATATAGTATTGTACGTACTCTCTTTCTGTCACTTTGTTGATTACTTTTGGAACTTTTTTTGTGAGAAAAAAAAAAGTCAAAGCGTAACCAACAAAGTTAGATGGATAATATATCCATCATGATTGATATTCTGTTATAATATCAAATTTTCTTTTTGTGTTAGGGAGCCATAAGGAGGGGGTTAAGAATCGATCCCACGATCTCTTTGAATCGCGAGGGAAGCTTTTACCACTTGAGCTACCCCTCACTCTCTTATAATACCATATTATGGTTGCGCGCTTTTTATTGTGTCCACCACTATATAGCTGAATCATTAAAAAAGTTGTTAATCGTACTATATATACGAATAATAGCTATTATATCATAATACAAAGTGGTGCGTGAAGCATACATGATACATGTTCTTAGCACGAGGACTCCATCGAGGAGGCACCGAGGCATGCAGCAGGCTTGGGACGTGCACATACATATATACCATCTACGATTGCGTAAGCTACTACGTACAGAGTTCGTTACACCTTATGCATGCACGCATTTATTAACCCTAAATACATACATTGTTACGACAAACTAATTAAGGTAAAGGTGAAATATATATATAGTACTTACTTGCATTCTCATTAGGAGATCAGCACTTTGCTTTATCTCGAAACGATACCTCTTGAATTCATTTCTAACCCTCTCAACCTCAGCTAGTTCTTCCGGTGATCCGGCCTCCTCATCAAACTCCCAATGTTGGCGACCAACGTGATTGTTTATGCTTACTAGCCAAGGATCGTCTTTTTTCCCTTGTGCTATCTTCAATTTCCACATACTTCACAGATCTCTAAATATTAAAACAATAAACTACGTAAATATAACCTTTTTAATTGTAATAAGTTATTATATATTATGTCTTGTATGAAGAGTATTATTTGTGTAAGATTAAGGGAATAATTCAAACTAGAAGATTGTATGAACTAGTTGAAGTTTGCATGCAAGAATTTTTGCAAGAGCAACGAACTCTAATCATTTTATATTGCTTGAATTGTAATGCCAAAAATGAGATTACGTGAGAATCCGCAACAATCATCAATGTGCTATATAATCTTAATTACTTATAAACAAAATAAAAATATAAAATAGAAGTGAGACGCAAATATTGTTGAGTATTTTTAATAGATTATAGGATCGGATTAATGATCAAGTAGATGCATGTTGACCGAGTATTGATATAACGTGTACCGTTTGCATATATAAATTAATTACCAAAATTAGGAAATCTTTACGACGTTACTTAAAAGGGATATACTTTAGGAAATCTTTGACTAAATATAGGCTATAAACTAATCTTTAATTTATAACCGAATCACATATATGTACTCGATCAACAGTGTGGTCACACAATTAAAAGAAAAAAAAATAACATATTAGCTTATTTTTTTGCATGTACTACCACCATTATGTGGTAATCTACACTACACCCGTTTGCTCGCTCCTGGAAAAATCTCAAAAATCATTCAAGTTCAAAATTTTATTCCTGTATGTACTTTCTGTAACGTACGTTACTGATGAGCTGGAGGTTGAAAATTAGGAGTTGTGAGGAGGATAGAGAATTCAGTGGTAGTTTTTGTTGAGGGTGTAAGTGTTCTATGCTTCGCAAATTGCAAGCAAGTCTCTAAATACAACTATTGGAGTTGCTCATCACAAACTTATATCTACTCCTTGTAGAATTATTTAGTATATTAAATGATTTTAACTACTTAGGCCATGTTCTCTTCAACTTATTTCTGCTGATTTGAACTTATTTTTTCTGATCTGAACTTATTTTTGCTGAACTGAACTTATTTTTGCTGAACTGAACTTATTTTTGTTGAAATCGTTAACAATTTATTAAAAATTGAAACTGANCATGTTCTCTTCAACTTATTTCTGCTGATTTGAACTTATTTTTTCTGATCTGAACTTATTTTTGCTGAACTGAACTTATTTTATTTATCTGAACTTATTTTTGCTGAACTGAACTTATTTTTGTTGAAATCGTTAACAATTTATTAAAAATTGAAACTGATCATTTTTGCTGAACTAAACTAATTTTTGCTAAACTTAACTTATTTTTGCGGATCTGAACTTACTTTTGCTGAAAATGAGTAAAATTAAGACGAGGAGAACAGAACCTTAATATAAAATACTAATATAGACTGAGTACACAAAAATTTATTGTGCACCCTACTCTCTCATCATCATTAGTATAGTTTTTACTTATAAGATTATTTTTTATACTCACCTTATTTATCTTATTTTTAGCAAAACTAAGGTAAAAATAAAGTAAACATAAAAGACACATAAGCCATTTAAAAGTTTGTTGGGGCCATTTTACATGAAATTAGTACATAGTAACTTGAACTATCATTGGAACAAATCGGTTTCTAGAAAAACCATACCCAGCACTTGCTACATGTGGTTGGATTCATGTCAGGTTACCCCGGGTTTGACTAGAACTTCTTTTTTTTTTTTTTTTTTCCTGTTTTTGGCTAGTAGCGGATTTAGAAATTATATATAATAAGATCATTTATCATAAACGTACTTATCCAAGTTATATTTTAATTTGTGGCTAAATAAAAAATAAGCACGCAAAATTAGAAGTAGATTTTAAGAGTACTTAATAGAAGGATCATTACATACGTAGTAATTTTTATTCTGTCATTCAAATTTGTTAGGATATCATCTAAGTTGATCATGATGATATAAATCGATATAATCTGCATAAAAATCCAGTTGAATTGACTGACGTGTCTAATTGCTAATAAAATAATAATAACAAAAGATAGTTTACGTGATTGCAATGAGATTGTGCATGGTGCATTTTGATCATGTTGAATTTTTTTATTAACACACAATGGAGAAAAGATACTACATCATGAATAAGCGTAGATCCATTTTATACCATTTTATATAAGCCTCTTATATATGTTTATTTCCAAAAGAAAGAAAATTATCTAAGTACCCCTTGATTAACTCCTACACAAGAATTTCATAATCAAGCAAAAACAAAGATGGATCTCATTTTCCTTTGCTTGTTTCTAGGGTTTCTCCTTCTCACCTTGTTATCACTTCAAATAGTGTTTTTCAAACATCGATCCCTCTTTTCTTCAACGAACTTGCCTCCAGGAAGTTCAGGGTGGCCTATCCTTGGTGAAACCCTAGAGTACTTGTGTAACGGATGGAAAGGCCACCCTGAAAAATTTGTATTTGATCGTATGGTCAAGTATTCCCAAGAATGCTTTAAAACTTGCATCATTGGGGAGCCTATGACCTTTGTTTGTGGTCCTACAGGCAACAAGTTCTTGTTCTCAAATGAGAACAAGCTTGTTGCCGCTTGGTGGCCAGACTCGGTGCATAAAATCTTCCCCTCCTCGCTCCAAACTAACTCTAAGGAGGAGGCTAAGAAAATGAGGAGGCTCCTTCCTCAGTTTCTTAAAGTCGATGCCTTACAAAGATATATTGGTATTATGGATGCCATCGCTCAGAGACATTTTGCATCTGAGTGGGAAAACAAAGACGAGGAAATAATATTTGCCTTTCCACTAGCAAAAAAATACACATTTTGGCTCGCTTGTCGTCTTTTCCTTAGTATTGAGGATCCTAATCACATTGCACGTTTTGCTGACCCTTTTCACCTTGTTACTTCCGGAATCATCTCTGTTCCAATTGATTTTCCCGGAACTCCATTTAACAAGGCGATTAAGGCAGCCGAGTTAATTAGAAAGGAACTTCAATTGATCATTAAGCAAAGAAAGATTGATTTAGAGGAAGAAAAAGCAACACCCACCCAAGATATTTTGTCTCACATGCTAACCCTAACAACCGAAAATGGACAACATATGAGTGAAATGGATGTTGCTGATAAAATTCTAGGGTTGTTAATTGGTGGACATGATACTGCTAGTGTTGTCATTACATTCATTGTCAAGTATCTTGCTGAGCTTCCTCATGTATATACCGCAGTCTACAAAGGTATATATGTGATCATAAATTTTAATTTCATGAAAAAGATGCATTTTATATATATTCATATAAACATAAAAACATGTATACAAAGAGAATTGAAGGTGTATGTATATATACAACATACTACGTAAAACATATATATCATCTTCGATTAAATGAGACAATAATGTGTGTTTGTTTGTGTTTTTGGGTTTAATATAATAGAGCAAATGGAAATTGCGAAATCGAAAGCACAAGGAGATAGGTTGAATTGGGAAGATATTCAGAAGATGAAGTACTCATGGAATGTGGCTAGTGAAGTGATGAGGTTGATTCCTCCATTACAAGGAGCTTTTAAAGAAGCAATGGTTGAGTTTACGTATGGTGGTTTCACCATTCCTAAGGGTTGGAAGGTAATATTTGCGATCATTATGAGCTCTAATTAATAATTACAAAAATTACCTTGAGTAACTTCACTTTCTTTCTTGGTAATAGTATTGTATGGGTATAAAAAGTTTTATTAAGTTAGAGAACTAATTTTTTTATGGACTTATCTTAATTTTTTTTTTGGTAGAAACCGATATTTTTTTAAAGGTAAAGAGAAGGAACCCTTTATTGAAATAAAAATGTGTTATCTATTTTTCAACATGATATTGTTAGTGAAATCACGCTATAGCTAGGTTTATTATTTCAATTAAACGGTTGTATTGAATTTGAATATTGTTTTCATTAACTACAATTTTTTCTTATGTTTGATTTGGTGGTAGTTATATTGGAGTGCCTACTCAACCCATCGAAACCCACAATATTTTACGGATCCAGAGAAGTTTGATCCGTCTAGATTTGAGGGCAGTGGACCAGCACCATACACTTATGTGCCGTTTGGGGGAGGGCCAAGGATGTGCCCCGGACAAGAGTACGCGCGGTTGGAGATACTAGTGTTTATGCATAATTTGGTGAAGAGATATAGATGGGAGAAACTAATTCCAAAAGAGAAAATAGTATTTGATCCTTTTCCGAAGCCAGCTCAAGGGCTTCCTATTCGTCTCATACCAAATGATGTGTAAAATTTGGTGTTGAAATAAGTGTTTATTACAAATGCTCGAGTAATATTGTGTATCAAGCAAATTGTATTACAGTATTTGCCCTACTTGGGATGATAGAGTGGTTGTTCATGTATATGTTTGTGATGATTTATAGAATAAAGATTATTTTACAAATATATTAATTCATATAACTCCGGTAATAATATAAGGAAAAAATGATTTGATAGGTCACAACTCACGTTTACTAGACTACTATACCTTCTTCCGTTCTTGTTTTGCACAAAGTACATATTTTAAAATTTAGTTCAATTTTTGATGATTCATACATTTTCAGTTCAATCTAATGGAACAAAATCACTAGTTGCAATTACAAGTATGTAGCAACTAGACTTGTCATCCGAGTCGGATTGAATTATGCATTTTGTTGATTTTACTTTTGAATTCGAGTTGTTCAACATGAATTTTTATCTTATCTTTTTTGTGTACGCTATAGAGTAATGCAAGTAGTGAGTAACTAGGTATTGATCATTCGATCCGACGATCTCCAACTTAATTTAATTTAAACCAAGATACCAACCCAAATTCAAAAATAATACTATATTATCCAACAAATAATAAACATAATTATCCGACTATAATCAACTAAATATAATCGACAGGTTGATCACCCACATACCATCAAATGGCTCGAACGAACCGAACTAAACTAAATTGTACCAAATGACCCCTAAAAACAAATCATCATTGCTAATTGCGACTCATTTGCTTCCAAACTCTTTCTCAAGTCACAGAAAACCACTGTAACTTTTTCCAAGGTTAGTGAAATCATCTTCTTCAATTAATCTCTTTAATCAATTTACAGATCTAGGGTTTCTCTCCTAAACCCTAGTATTTCATCTTTCGCTAATTTTTCCCCGATTTCAATTTTCTCGCTACTAATTTTTGTATTTGTTTTGATAATTGTTAAATTGAATTAAACAGGAAATCAATTTGAGTTATAAATTCAACCAATAATATGGCAGATGAAGTGAACAAAACAGTATGTATTTTGTTTACTTTGAATTTCATTGCAAAATTTATAAAGTTCGCATTTTTAATTTTTGTTTTTGTCATTTGTTATTTGATTTTGTGTTCTTTAGTTTGAATTGTTGTAAATTAATGTATTATGAAGCTAATTTTAGGTTAATATTAAATTAAGGAGTATTTTATTGTAGGCATTTTTTGAAATTCAAGGACGCATGGTTGAAACTACTGCTAAATTAAAGCAGGTTAGCTTACTCCCAAATTTAATGTAATTAGTCATTTGTATTTTGGAATTATGATTTCGCAAAAAAAATTGGTGTTTTATATGAAGTATTGACTATACAGAAGGAAAATGAATATTTGTAAATCATATTTAAGTTTTATGCATTGATGATTTCGTTTCTGAGATGATTTATTCGCCATACCGCGTATGTACACGAGTCAAGTGCTTGATTTTTGTGATTGTGGAAGTCAGTGGACAAATTAAACAAGTGTAGAGGGATGTAGAAATTTGGATGGAGATTGTTGATGTATGTGATACAGTTGGATGTTAGAATTTGGGTTAAAACTTTGGGTGATTTGTTGATGCAAATGAGTTTCTGTGGTTGGAGTTTTAGCAGCTCCGAAGTGAATAAGATGACTGGCTGAATTGCTGGAACTTGATCATGTGCTTATTTAGCTGAAATTGTAGGTGCTTTGCTAATGCAAATAAGTTTCTGTGATTTTGTTAGGCATGAAATTCATGTACATTGGGTTCAAGCGGCTCTTAAGTTAAATTAGATGCCCTACTTATTTTGTTTGTGTTCCTTTGGAACTTTATAGAAATTGCGGCCTTTTAACGATTGGTTTACTTATTAGACTAGCTATTATTGAATCATGTATTTGTGCTTGGAACTTGGGAAGTGGACTATTCGGCAGTCAAAGATGGGGGTGTAGAAGTGAAAGATAGGAAAGTTTTAGAATTTTTAGTGTTACTTAATGACTAATGACTTTAGTGTAGTGTTTTACTCCATTCGAAGTTGATCAAGTGAGTGGAATTATTTTTCAGAGTTGATGATTTCTCTGATTTCCCACTTAAGTTTACCCTAATTGAATTAGTGATAATTTTTGGGAACTTAGAACATTGGCATCACCCATATATTTGGAGTTACATCTGTGCAATATTACCCACTTCAGGGCCGTTCTAAGAAGATGAACACCTTTGCTAATGTAAATAAATATTTGTTGGAGATTACATATAAGGTGTAATAAGATTAGCTAAGTAGCTGGTTAGTTAGTTAGTTAGTTAGCTCACAAGTTGGTTAGATGATAAAATTAGTTGTATATATAGCAAAGTTGTTGTATTTCTCATTGAATTGTATGTTGCATAAAATATTGCTTTTACAGAAATTGTTGATGGATTTAGATGGTGGTGATTAGATGGTCCTTGGTGGCTTAATTGGTGTAAATTGTTTCACCCTCTGAATCAAGTTGGAGTATGTTTTTTTTTTCTCACACTTCCATATCATATCTTCCTGCATTTCATCCTAGTCTTTTCACAATATGTTTCTTTAATTTGTCCTGAATCCCTTCAAGTTGGAGGATGGATTTTTTTGATGAAATTGAATCAAAAAAAAAAATTGTGACCATTTGAGGTCAATTTCTTCTGAATAATTCTTCTTTTTGCCCATAGAGGCTCATTTCTTCGCCCATAGAGGCTTCTTCTTTTCTGCACATAGAGGCTCATTTCTTTACCCATAGAGGCTTCTTTCATTTTGCCCATAGTTGGCATTTTTGTTGTGACCCATAGAGGTTTTCATGCCCTTTGAGGCCTTCTTTGTTGATCCGTAGTGATCATTTTCATTGATTTTTGCCCATAGTGACATTGATCGAAATTGAGGAAACAGCCGAGTTTTAAAAAAAAAAAAAAAAGTGGCAAGTTTTTTGAGCCCATAGAGGCAATTGATAATTATTTGGAGTTTGTTTTTGGTGATTGGTAATTGGTTTTGGTTCTTTGGTGGTTCAGTTGATATATGGTGGATGGAGTTGTTTGGAGTTTGTTGGAGTTTTTGAATTAAGTCCAAATTTGCAGTAGTTTGGCTAGTTTTGGAGTGAATGTTGGATGGTGTTTGTCAAATGATGCTTGGTATATTGGTGGTCTTATATGGTGAATTTTTGTGGTTGGAGATTGGAAAGCTGTTCACTTCAGTTGGTTTTATGGTTGCTGTTATGGTCTTGGTATATCGTTTTGGGTTTTCCAGTAAATTAGTGGAGTTGGTTATGGTGCATAGTGGTGATGCTCTGATTGGTTATGGTTGTACAGTTGTACTGGGGTGTATACTGTTCTGTTTCTTAGATTTTTCTTCATTAACTTTGGTATGATGTGTGGTACAGTGGGCATGATGATTTGTGTATGGAGCTAGGGTGCACGTTTCTTTGTGTTGGTCTGCTGGTTTTGGGCTTGGTAATTGTTAGTCGTTACTTGATATCACGCCTCTTGTTGTTCTCGTGTGTTGATGTCCTGTTACTGATTTGGTATGTTGCTAGTGTTGCTGTTAGACTTTCATAATACAATATGGATGAGTGGGATTCTAGTGCCAGTTTGCAGCTACTGATACATGCTGGAGTTTGGTGTGCAAGCAGCTGATACATGGCATGGATTGTGGACTTAGTGCATACATATGCAAGGTCATTAGGGTGATGGAAGATTAGAGGTCCTGATTTCATCTTTACATCTATTTCAAACATAGTTCTTCAAACTGAAAATGGTTTTCACCCATTTTCAGTCTGAGGGGGGTGTTGGAGATTGCATATAAGGTGTAACAAGATTAGCTAAGTAGTTGGTTAGTTAGGTAGTTAGCTCACAAGTTGGTTAGATGATATAATTAGCTGTATATATAGCAAAATTGTTATATTTCTCATTATATTGTATTTTGCACAAAATATTGCTTTTACAGAAATAATAAAAATACTACTTTTCATCTTCTTTCTCCAAGCTACTCTCATGGCTACTTCCTTTCACTGTCTTCCACCATAACTGCAAATTCTAACAGTACCAAATTGTCCTTATAATAATTTCGTACACCATAGGAAAAACAAATAGATACGGAAGTATGGTGCTGAAGAGCAGTAGCCCGTAGGAAAACAATGCTTGTTTTGTGTTGAAGTTAGACTTCATCTTAGAGCCCCATGCCTGTAGATTGGTGTACTACTGTACTAGATTGTTTGGTGGATGGGGACGGAGGGACAACTTTGGTAGTGCATATTAATGCAGTTATAAGTATTTGGAAAAGTAGAAGAGGAGTACAAGTGAGCTACTGATTGGAAATCGCTATAATAGAGAAGATTAGGGAAAGAGAATCATCAAGAGAATATTTTCAGAAGCTTAGTTTCTTTCAGCTTTCTTTGGGAGGGATTCAGTTCTTGCAAATGCCTAAGAAAACTCTTAGTTTTCTTGAAATCCTTTGAGTTTATCGGTTAAATATTTCTCACATAAGCATCTATATTTTCTTCTCCAAATTTCTGTCCATCTATGTCAGTCAATTACAAAAGGATGAAGAGCTGTGACGGCTCTTATATAGCTTATAGATAGCCTTCCCCTTGGGAAATCTAAAATATTGACTTGATCTATACAAAAAACTTCAAACCCATTCTACTTGTGCAACAGTAACTTATTATCAATGGAGAAAGGGGAGTGTTAGCAGGCTTTATGTGGGCGACCATTTAATGTGGTTTTTAAGCCCAGCGTGAACTATTCTATAGTTTGGGTTTTTTTTTTTTGGTAGGAATTCCATTGTTTGGGTTGCTTCTAGCGTTTTATTCAGTAAATAGTACTTATCACAAAGATTTTTATATTCATTTATGTTAGCTGTTTATTTGCTAATGCAACCCTCTTTATCTGGGATTGCCTTTGCTGAGCATAGAACTGCCAGTATAGCAAATAGCCAGATAGGTGAAATTAATTGTACACCATCTTTTCAACCAATCGTGATTTCCTTTGTTCTCACGGAGTTAAATTGAAAGGAACTCATTAAATGCGTTCTAAAGATCCAATGTCAACATTATGATAACTGGTGACTCATTCTAAGTGCCCCTTGCATGAATGAATGTCTTCTAGATCACCAGTTGCCAGGCCCATTACATGTCTGTTATGCTTTTAATTAACTGAAATGGACTATTGCCTTATATTGATTCAGGTGCAAACTCAAATCCGATCTAAAGAAACAGAAAAGAAGCGTGCTTACTTAACCTTTGAAGAGTTGCAACAAGTTCCTGATGACACAAAGACTTACAAATCTATAGGTATAACACTAGCACAGCATTAGTTTAAGCTCTTGAATATGGATGAAATAGTTGAAATCTCGTTACTGGTGAATTGTGGATATTGGCCAAAATATTTCAATGTATTCCAACTGTTTTCATGTACTCGATATGTTATGCGATTGTGTACCTTCATAGATTTCTATATTCATTGGTGTCTCATGTTTTGCAGGGAGAACGTGAGTGTCTTTCTTGGCTGGCTTAATTGTTGGGATTTGTGGCTGTAAGTCTATTATATTATTTAGATACCCCTCCATGATGTCTGTTCACCATAATATTCAGGTTTGTACTGGAGCCAAAGTCGGTTTTGAGTAATGAACAGGAACAGAAATACAAGGACTGTGAGGCTGCACTTGCTTCTTTGCAGGTTTTGCTCATTTTCAATCTTCCCACTAGTCTTCAACTTGCCTGTGCTGCATTAGCTTAAATTTTTATCAGTTTATTAGTCCTTTCTACTGTACGCTTATTAATAAAACAGTTAGCAGTATGTTAGTACTTTCATATTTCATCTGCATCAATTACTAATTCAACTTAGTGATCACTTTGTTGTTGGGAATTTTAACTTGATTTATTGCAATTATTTTTGGTGGCAGACTTCCAAAGAGTACTTGGAGAAGCAGATGGGGGAAATTGAAAACAACCTGAAGGAGCTGTTGCAACAGGATCCAGGTCTCGCACGTCAAATTATGTCCCTTTCAGTATAATTTCTCTTTTTAGAACTTTATCTTGACCTTCCGTTTAAGAGTCAATCTTTTTGTTTATGTTTTGAGTTGCTAGATGGGTTTCATGATTATTATTTATGGCATACATCAAAATATCGAGGATGATTAACTTTTCTTCATTAATTTTATAATGACTTCTGTGGCCTCTTCAATATAAGATCCGTCACAAAAACTGTGAGTCTTGCAATTTTTTTGGCATTACCCATTTGGATATAGAAAAATTAGAAATTTTGGATGTTTATGTACTGTAAAACACTGTAAATTAAGATAGTTGCCCTTGAAAAGAGCAAGTAATCGAATTCAATGGGGTCCCAAGAGAGATGGGGTAAAAAACCTTACCTTTTGACTCTTTTATTTAGTATTAGGAAGTTCATATCGAGCTCTCTTGGGTCATTCGTTTACAATAATCTTTCATTGTTTGACAAGTTTGAGTACACTAGGTCATAAAATACAGATACTATAACGGCCATAATTATTGATTTAGCTTCACATCTTATGCAGCAATACATCATATGTACTAGTAAAATGTGGCCATCTCTCTTGGGAGTTCCAGGAAACTACATCTATAAGATGGCTGACTTTCGTGCTTGTAAGCTACAATATTGACCGAGAATCCATATGGGGAAGAGAGTTTTGTATGATGAGTATGATGCAGTTCTTCATGATATTATTAGTTCATTCCTGTATAATGTAACTTGATTATAAGATATGGAAAGCCTGCCTTCTCTTTTACTAGGTAAGGGGAAGATAACTTTACTTTTTTAAAAAACAAAAAAAGTAAATAATCCAAATTTTGGGGGTGGTTAGAGAGGGAGAGACAGAGACGTGCTGTTAGCCCATGAACTATAGATGATAACTACAACTGTATGCAATGACTCGGTTTTATTTAGGCTTTGCTTTATTTGGGCATGGATGTTGAACATAATAAGAAGAAAATTTACATACACTGCTCTCTCTCAGTCTCTTTATTGTGCAATTTCTTAAGATACTCGATCATTCATTAATCCTGATGTAGTTAGGCCACTTCGAAGTTTATTGATTTTGCTCTATATGCATCATGTGATGTTATATACGCAGCAATACATGTAATATTAGTAACATAATCTGGTCTCTATTGGCAATTTAGGAGTTTCAGACAACATTTTATGGTTATAGAATGGTTGGTCTTCGTGCTTGTAGAGTACGACGATATTCACCAAGAACCCAGATGGGGTAGATATTTCTGTATGATGAAAAATGTATGGTGCAACTCCTCATGAATATGCCAGTTGTTTCCTGCGTTAATATAAGCACAATTGTTAGATATAAAAATTAAGCCTTTCAAAATGAGGGAAGGAAGAAACTTAGCTGATATTTTGAGTGAAATATGGCTTGAGAAAAAGGATTCTTATATGAAATATGGATTCAAAATTTTTAATCCGATGCTGTTTTTTTAATGACATGTTTTTCTTATGCCTTCCGTGCAGAAACAGCTATCATGTCATATATGTATGATTCAACCCTTTATAACCTTTTTCCAGACATTCTAAAATATTATGAGTGCAAGTATTAGTGTAAGTTAGCAGTATTACTTGTTCTGGGAAGTTGCCATCTTCCATCTGTGAGTTGATTATCAGTTTAATTCCTCGTTCGATGGGTGTTGGATCCACCTCTCCCTGTTACCATATTTATGTATGTTATCATGACGTGAATTGAATTAGCTTACATTATGTTATTTTAAGCTTCCAATGAACGTGCAAGATTGAGATTTACTAACCTGCCCCGATTTGATAAGAGTCAACAATGCCCATGAAGTTTGCACCAAATGGGAGTTGTTCCCTTTGAGGCCTGTGTAAACCTGGTTTTACAGCAAAACAGGGGAAAGGGAGACTACGTATTAGACTCTAAGGTACGGAACTATGAAATGGGTTTTTCAATAATAGTGATAGATCAATCTCCAAGTTTGGAAGTTTTGTCCATGGGTGATGTTTTTGGAGACTTGGGTAGTTGTATTACCTTGTTTGCAGACGAGAGGTAACTTTCGCCCCACCCACCATCGAACAACTGCTTTGACAGCAAAAACTCACAAGCCTTTCGCACTATGAGACTGTTATGGTAGTTTTTCCCACAAGCTAATAATGCCTCCACTGCAAACCATGTTCCATAAGTGTAACAAATCCCCCAGTGCCCATACCAAGAACCATTAGGGTTTTGAATCTTTTCAACATAGCGCAGTCCTTTAGAGATGCAATTTTCTATTTCTTTTCTTCGATATTCTGGGTGCTGCTCCTTGAAGAGAACTAATGCTTGGATTGCTGAGGAGGTGCACTCGATATGCCTACGATAATATTGTTGAGATTGTTATGTGTGTGTGGGTTTTTTAAATAGTAGGTCACATATGACTTTTTACGATAAAAAAATTGTTGAACTTGGAAGATTTATTTACAATATTGCTAGAAGTTCAATAGTATTGTTGCATGTTAAGCTTACTCTGTTTCAATTAGTGTATCTTCGAAGAGTTCTGTGGGATTGAATTTCTGAAATTAAAAATAATAATAATAAACATGTCAATGACTTATAAAAAAACTTTTAAAAAAATAATAAACATGTCAATGACACGAAAGTACGACTATTAAGATCCTAAAACTCTATTTATCAAAAAAAAAAATTCTACAACTTTAGAAGTTTAACTTAGAGAAAAACTCATGTAAAATATGTCATACCTCTATCCAACGGTATGTTCGTTGTGCCTCCCAAGCTGGGAAACCACCATTTTGACTCTACAACCAACAAAAATAGAACAATTAATATATCAATTTTTTTAATTAAAAAAGTCGATTAGCTTCTTTAAGTGGGCCAACTAGGAGCATCCTTTCAAATAATGAGAGAAAGAGTTGGATCACATGGACTGGACGAAAATATCATGTTAACATAGGCATGAATTTTATGAGTCAAAAATTTTGCCGCTTGATTTGTTTCTCTATAACAATGATTAAATATGCAGTAGTAATAGAGTGAACTTTTTTCACTGAAAAAAATAATCATCGAATTTTTGTGATAATATTTTGAAATCCTAATATTCTTACACATACTTGTAGAGAAAGAAGGACATCCACAGCTTCGTATATGCACTGGTCTTCCATTTTCTCATCGACTAGTTCAGGAAACATTTTTGAATATAAGAGCACGGCCTACAAATTACACCATCAAAATTTGAGCGGATTTGGTCTATATTAACGTCTGTATAAACAATGTTATTTTTTTCGGGTAATTGGAATCACCTTCAGCCCTTCTGCAGTGCAATCGGAAACCATCCAACCATGATCGGGTGTAGAAAAGGTCCAACCTCCTTTACTTAAATGTCTATACATTCCCTGATAATCTCCTGAAGGATTTTCCCTAACCTACTTAGAGAAGAACAAGAAGCGGAACACGTTATTATATACATGTTAGCCTGGGTTGTGCTTGATACAGCATATAGGTCGCGTAAATGTGTAATGATGTAACAAGAAAATGCACATCGTACATGAGTACATGACACATTATTCGAATGCAACATTAGTAAGAAGAGAAATTAAACCTGTGAAACTTTGATGAAATCGTTTGTTTTGTGTAGTATTGATGCATATTCACGAGTAAAACCACTGGCATATAGTGCTTGAACTGCAAGTACTGCTTCCCACGTTTGGCAACCTAGAGCCTGTTCCTCACATTTATTTCACATATTAGAAACTACTAGCTTTTTTATACGTTGCTAGTTGACTAGTTCGATCATTTTTATTGGAAAAACGGTTTGATAGAAGACTTGCTTGTTGAAACTTATGAAATGATTGCTTGTTAGTTATGATACTTAATCGTGATTAATTACCGATGCTTTCATTCCATCCTCGGCAACCCACATATAATCTGGGATTCGGGCTAAATGTTTTTTGTATGCTGCTGAATTTGGGTCTTCCGCCCAACAAGCCATCAAACAAAGAGTCTGTATAACACACACGAAAAGATTATTTGGTTAATCAAGGCTCCGCCAATTTTGATGCTCTTAATAATCAAGTACTGATCTGATATTTAGAGACTTGATTAAATTAAAGCGAGTTATTTAACTTAATCTTGTTTGACAAAATCTCTAATCGGTCTAGAGGTTATATCCTAACCAGCCTTGGCCTTACCCGTTGAAGCAAGTAAAATTCGAAAAAGTAGTTTATGTCGCTTTGATTATTTGAAAACTGACAATTGGAAAAATGAGACTACATGTACTTTCTTTCAACGTACTATGTATAAAATGTCTTCGATGAGTTCTATCACTTGATGTTAGTTTGGCGGGAGTTTTTAAAAAAAAAAAAAAGCGGAAAATTGAAAGACGAGCAATATAACAAACTTGTTAGAGTGCAAAGATATGTAATAAACCTTCTCAACAACACCAATGCAGCAGTATCTGGAGTTAATGTCCTCATAATGTACATTCTCTATTGCAGTTTTGAGTGCCTTTTCTCTTATCAATTTGAAGGGCCATTGTCTGAGGATTGGCTCAGCAATGTAGTGAAGTATATTCCATAACATGTCTTGCATCTTACTATGTGGAAAGTAAACATCCTCCTGCAATAGTTTGCTCCATAATTACAATTCCAACTTCTATTTAATTAAATTTCGAAGAAAACACACTTATTATTGTCCTTATTTGCATAAAGTAAAATACGTAGTATAAGTGACTCAAAGATAACATACATAAGTAAACGTATCATTGATTGTGAAATGATCGATGCAATAACTGACTATTATAAAAGCGAAAAATTTATCGATATTTATCATCTTGGTAAGAAGTTGTGTCGTACTTGTGTGTGGTTAGTTTAGGTCATTGAATTAATTAGTAGAATATGGGTAGAAGAGTCCAAAGTAACAAAAGTTTGGACAAATTAAAGTCAAGTAGTCAAAGAGAAATATTGAGACTTTTGTTACCTTAGCACATGCATTTCTAGCACTATTCCAATCAATCTCATGGTAGGGTTGAATGTAGAGTTCTCTTCTAAGTGACTGAATGATTTCAGTGATTGGACCAACAAATCTTTTCCCATATAAATATGATACTGGCATATACACCAATCTACAATAACATAATGTTTTTCCTGCCAATAAAATATACAAAAAAAAAAAAAAAAAAAGTTTCAATTTTGGATCTTACTAAAAAAAAAAAAAGTGTATAGTATATGTAAGTAATTGGTAATTTGGTATTCTAAAGGATATATACCTGGATGCATTGGTAAAAAATTTGGGAGTAGCCAAAGCTCTGGTGGAGTAGGGTTGCATCCGTGCCATTCGTACACCCCGAGCACCTATATTAAGTTAGAAATAAGAATTATGGTTATAATTTTGTAAGAAATTTGTTTTTAATAAGGCTTAATTTATACATCGATACAACGAGCTTGATAATATAATGGTAACTGATCTCTAGCACGATACCAGGCCAATAGAATACAAGATCGTTACTAACCGAGAGCCAAAATTTTCCCCAAGATGGAATGTGGATAGCACCACCACGGTCGAGGATCCATTGGCGGCCCCTCGCAACTGCATTGTCTTCGCCATCATCAGGGCCTTCTCCCATAAGCCTTAGGGCAACGTAGTTTAATCCGGTACAAAACATGATACTAGGACCGTCTATATGAAATCCCCATCCTCCATCTTCATTCTGTATTCATAATGACTTTCCCATTATTATAAAATATTTTAATTCAATAATATTGCCCTAAACGTAACTAATCTAATTATTAGCTCTACTTTTTATTTTTCTAATACCATTATTGTAAGGTATACGTATTCGGAGTGTTGTTTAAAATCAAAACAGGCTTAATTTTTTTGCGTCTCTTTTGTGTGCTAGCACTTCTCTCATTAATTCAAATAACGTACAATAGAGATAATCACTTTCAATTTTATGTTTAAGAATAATACTACTCCCTCCGTCTCTTATTTTCCTTGTCCGTCATTATTCACCTATTTAGTATAGTATATGATATAATAATGGTAGTGGGCCGGGGTCAAATTGGAGTAATAATTGATGAAAAAAAAAATAACTTACAACTAATAGTGGGTGATATGTGGGGTCCATCTTAATAAAAAAAAATTATAAACCTAATAGAGTGGTTTGGTAAAGAAAAATACAAAACATCCCAAAAAAGCATATGTAATGAAAAATAGGGAACGGATGGAGTAATTAATTACAGTCGGTGAGAAGAACTAGCACACAAGTGCCATACAAAATTGAGTTAGAAATTTTGGACTCATAATAAGTAGTTTGTGATAAATTTACGAAACATGATGAAAAGTAATAATTAATTTGGTTATAAGTTAAGCTGGTGTCACTCGTAAACGATCTTAATAATATAGTATTGGGTTATAACTTGTGCTTTTAAAGCCATGCAAACAATAAAAGATGTGAATGTTTTAGTACCTGGAAATTGTAGATGTAGCGCTTTATTTCTTTTTGGTGTTCAGTGGAAAAAACACTATCAAGATCTCCTGAAATGTATAGTGCTATTACCTGAAATTATTGCAAATATAAATAATAATACTTCATGACTTTAATCAATTAGTAAGAAATTAAACTTATTTCCTTTCCTTATTTGATTTTAACAATTATGATATTAAAACTTGTAAGGTGGGCAGGTGGCCATTTAAGAAACGGCTATCAAAAGTTCTATATGTCAAATATCTAATTATATTTATAATGAAGCTCACTTAATAATATTTCTTTCCTTTTGCAATCATGTAAATAATTTAAAAAATGCTTTCATGATTTATTTTTTTCATATTTTTAAAAAATTATTTCTAATTTTAACAACCATATGCTAGAATTATGGTGAAAAATATTTGTTTAATATAATTTATTTTCTAGAAAATAATATAGTATATTAAAATATCCCTCTAAATTAATAAAATTTTAGTAATCATTTTTCAAACGGTCGTCCAAGAATTTTCCTATCCCCAACTATAAATACAGAAAATTGGATTGAAAAAAACTTACAAAGGGAGGTAGAAAGAATAGTGCGCCAGCGTTATCATCGGGCCAGTGGCCATCATGGGCTTGAAGGCTGGAAAAATAGTTGATGCTTCTCTTCAGTGTTGTCACCACGGCCTCCTTTGTTATCTTCTCTCCTTCCTTCAATTTTATTCCTTTAAGATTTTCTATGCTTCCATTTTCTTTTCTCATCTGTCCAATAATAAACAAATTAAAAGGCCGGTTTTATATAAAGTACGGATTTACGAGCGTTTTATTTGCACTTAAAATTTATGAACATAAAAGGCCTTAACATATATATGTATATATATATTGAAAAAACCTAATTGAAACTTGAAAGTACGGTGAAACTTAGTGTTTAAGTTTTACAATTGGAAATGAATTGATTTTGAAATGAAGTGATAGTATGCGCTTTTACTTTTGAAAAAACACTTTGTTGGAGTGGATATATATTTTGTAGTAGGTCAACCTAGATAGTTAAAGTATATTTACCTAGTATATAGGTGAAGCTTTTAGGAATGAAGTGGGAGGTGAGGATAAGGGATAATTTAACTCTCACCAATGTACATCTTAGTAGTAGGATTTGACATTGAGATACTTCAATCACAACTCACAAGGTGAGAATTCCACCACTACATCAAGCAAATTTACCACGTTTTACTTTTTTTTTTTTTTTTTTCAAACATCAATATGTATGTTGTTATAGAGGCCCCAACTTTAAAAACTTATGTCCATTAATGCATGAATAAATAGTACATTAGTACCCAATGTGATATATAGTTTGAGTTTTTTTTTTATTTATATGCGAAAGTATTATTTTGACCTGCATTCTCATGAGAAGATCACTACTCTGTCTGTTCTTGAAACGATTCTTCTTGAACTCCTCCCTCACCCTCTCGACCTCTGCTCGTTCCTCTGGTGTTCCGGCCTCTGGATCGAACTCCCAATGTTGTCGACCGGCAAAATTGTTTAGACTCTCTAGCCATGGGTCCTTAGCTTCTTGAATCTTCAACTTCCACATTATTATTAGCCTGGTTAATCATACACTAACTAAATGCACAAAGTTGCATTTTGTTTTTTTAATTTTTTCTTTGTTACCCTTCTTTATTTGTTTGGAGGGATAAAAATAGCAAAACTTGGTTTTGTTGGGATGATAAGCTGAGATTGAGGAAAACAAAAAGATGGTGAAGATTTTCTGGTAGGATAGTTTCTCATGATTCTAGCATGAGCACCCTTAACAATTATAGGATATATAACTACTTATATACGTTATTTTATTTACTCTTCATTTACAGAGTAGTAAATATAATTTCGTCATCCAATAATTAATATTTACATATACTCGTCATAAAAGCTTTCATGATTTGTATATATTAAAGTACATGATGATGATTTTAGCCCTTATACTACTTGCTGCATTAAGAAGCAAGAAAAACTGATCATAAATTTGTATGACACATTAAGCATGAATGAGTAATGATAACTAACTTTCCATTAACATTCTAAAACCCTTTATAATTTGACTGCTGGTTGTTAATTTTTAATTTCAACTTAGGGAGCTAGAAATTTTTTATTTTTGCCAGCCTATTTATCAATCTTATAACACACTTTGCATAGTTCGTTTTATCTTAGATCCTAATCCAATTATATTTCCATTTTTCATTACTCTCCTAAATTCAAGATTTTTTATTTTATTCTTACCAAAATTGATTTTTATGTGTTTTATTTTTACTAACAAATTTAATATATATGTAATAATTTTCAATTATATAATGTAAATTTGTGTCATCGATTAGTTCTTCCACTAAGTTTCAAACAAGTTCAATGAGTCAATTGAGTTCTTGTACGTTTCATGTGTTGGAAAAAAAAAATAGTCAAATAATGTTCTAACTACTTTTAGCAATTATAAGCTACAATTCTTGTAACTACACAAACTAAGACAGAAGAGGGGAAAATTCGTATTTTGTGGCTTTGTACAAGATATAATATGAAAAGAAACTTGTATTCGACATGCAACATTTGGGTAAGTAAAAGTAAGGGCAAAACATTACTCCCCCTATATCAATTTAATGGTTTTACCTTTTAAAAACATGGTTTTTGAGATAATTTTTGGAGAAGAGAGAGAAAGAGAGTAAGGAAAAAGTAGAACCCATTTGATAAGCGAGAGATAGAGAGATTTTGTTGACTAAAAAGGAATTGATGCATTTAATTTGATACATCAATTTTTTAGAAGCTAATGCATCTAAATTGATACGATATGAAGGAAACATATTGTACGAAAACATACAATGATGATTAAAAGATGTAGAGTAATAAAAAAAGGAACTTTATATTTAAATTACATTATAAAGAGAATTATGCATTTGTACGACATTTATGCAAACAAAAGTATAGAACAAATGTTATCTGGTTAGAAAATGTACATTGATGGTTAAAAATCGATAAAAAAAAAAAAAAAAAAAAAAAAAAAAAAAAAAAAAAAACAATAAAAAAAACCCAAGATACATTATGAAGAGAAAGTTGAGCCAACATGTGTAAACAGAAGTAAGAGCCTATATTATATAATAGAAAATAGGAAATGATGATTAAAAGTTGTTGGATCAACTAAATAGAAATTGATAAATCAACCAAAATAATCTTTGTACATTCATAAATATATGTTTGTAAAATCATAATCACTTTTATTTTTTATTTACTAACTTATATAACCTTTGGCTCCACTAAGCTAATTGAAAATCATACATCACTCCCTCTTAAACTCTCACTCAAAAAATTTTAACCATACATACTCACCACTTCGCATTATTACAACTCACATTGCACAGTTTTATCGTAAATCCTAATCTAATTATATTCCCAAATTTCATTGCTCCCCTAAATTCAAGATTTTTATTTAATTTTCACCAAAATTGATTTTTAGTATTTTATTTTTACAAAGAAATTTAATATGTTCCAATCTCCAATGATATAAATCTCTGTCACCAAATATGTTTTTCTATTAAGTTTCAATCAAGTTCAATAAGTCCAACAAAGTTCTAGTTCGTTTCATGTGTTGAAAAAAAAACCCTAAATGTTCTAACTACTTTTAATAGTTATACACTTTAGTTGTTACACACACATAAACTAAAATGAAAGAGGGGGATATGCGCATTTCTTTGACTTTGTGCAAGATACATTATAAACTGACTTTTGCACCTGACATACCGCAACATTTGTGTAAGTAAAAGTAAGGGCAAAATGTTACTTTCTCTGTCAAAAAAAAAAATGTTACTTCCTCCGTATTAATTTAGAGGCGTTAGTGTGTTACTTAATTCCCGAGATAATTTTTTGGAGAAGAGAGAGAGGAAGAAAAAAGTAGAACCCATATGATAAGAGAGAGATAGCGAGAATTTATTGACTAAATAGGATTGGGTGCATTTAATTTGATGCATCATTTTTTATAAATTGATGCATCTAAATTAATACGGAGGAAGTATATTGTAGGAAAAGCTACATTGATGATTAAAAGTTGTTGAGTAAAAAAAAAATTAACTAAGATACATTATAAAGAGAATCCTGCATCTTCTGGTGTACAACATTTATGTAAGCAAAGGTAAAGGTCGGATGTTATATGGTAGGAAAAGATAAGCTATTGATTAAAAGTTGGTGAATCAAAAAAAAAAGATTCATTTTGAAGAGAATCTTGTGTCCGACGTGCATCTTTGTGTAAGCAAAAACAAGGATCATATGCTATATGGTAGCTAGGAACTACGAAATGATGATCAAAAGTTGATGAATCAATTAAATAGAAACTAATAAATCAACAAAACAATCTCTTTACATTCTTAATACATGTCTGTAAGATCAAACCACTATTACTTTTTAATTTTTTATATTTTCCATATTAACTTCTTTAACCTTTGGAACCATTAATTGACAATCATACATCCTAACCCTCTTAAACTCACACAAAAATTTTAACCATACACACTTACCAAACCCACATTGCATTATTTTATCTTAAATCCTTATCTAATTATTCACTACTCCCCTACATTCAAGGTTTTTATTTTATTCTTATGAAAGTTGATTTTAAGTGGTTTGTTTTTATAAAAAAAAAAAAATTAATATTTACCGATTGTCAATAATATACATTTGTGTCACTAAATAAGTTCTTCCACTAAATTTCAATCAAGTTCACTGAGTGCAACAAAGTTCGTTCTAGTCCATTTCATATGTTGAAAAAAACACACCCAAGTATTTTAATTACTTTTAGTAGTTATAAGCTTCCGTTGTTGCACACACAAAAACTAAAGTGAAAGAGAGGAAAATGCTCATTTTGTGGCTCTTTTGCGAAATACATTATGAAGTGGATCTTGTATCTAACATGCAACATTGGTGTAAGTAAAAATAAGGGCAAAATGTTACTTTCTTTGTAAAAAATAAAGTGTTAATTATTTTAGCCATATCAATTTAGATTATTTACTTTTAAAAACACAATTTTTGAGACAATTTTTTGTAGAAGAGGGAGAAATAGAAAGAAAAAAGTGGAACCTAACAAGATAAACATAGAGAGAATTTAATAATTAAAAAGGAATTGATGTACTCCTCAGATAGATATTGGAGTATTTAGTTCGACACATCCTTTTTAAAAAACTAATCCATCAAAATTGATACAGAGAAAATATATTGTAGAATAGATACAATGACGATTAAAATCAGCTAAGTAAAAAAAAATCCACAAAACAACCGAGATACATTATAAAGAGAATCATGCATTTGGCATATGACATTTGTGTAAGAAAAAAGAAAATGTCTGATGTTATATGGTAGGAAATTATACAGTGATGATTAAAAGCTACTCAGAAAAAAATATATCGGCAAAACAACCAAGATACATTATAAAGAGAATCGTGCACTGCATACAACATTTGTGTAACTGTGTAAGTAAAAGTAACTGGCATATGCTATATGGTAGGAAAAAATACATTGATGATAAAAATAACAATTAAATTAAAATATAAAAATAAAACAAACAAAATAATCGATATACATTATGAAAAGAATCTTGCGTCCGGCGTGCGACAATTGCGTAAGCAAAAGTAAGGATTAAATGTTTATGGTAGAAAAAGATGCAATAATACTTAAAAGTTATTGAATTAATTAAACAAAAATCAATAACCAGAGTAATCTTTGTATGGTTTGCGTATATGTCCGTAAAAGCAAATCACTTGTATTTCTTCCCTATAACTTCTATAAGATAACCCATTGGCACCACTGATATGCATCACACCCTCTTAAACTCTCTCACAAGTCACAAAAAATCAAACCATATATACTTATACCAATTTACAACATTACAAATCACATTGCACAATTTTATCTTAGATCCTAATCCATATATATTTCCCAATTTCACTAGTAACTTAAATTCAAGATTATTATTTTATTTTTCCCAAAATTGATTTTTGGTTTTTTATTTTTACAAACAATTTTAATACTCAGTATTTATCAATTTTCAATGATAAAAATATGTTTCATCAAATTAGTTCTTCCACTAAATTTTAATTAAGTTCAATGTGTCCAATAAGGTTGTAGTTCGTTTCATGTGTTGAAAAAAAAAAAACACTGAATGCTCTAACTATTTCTAAGTGAGTAACTGTTACAAGCTTCAATTATTGCACACACATAAACTAAAATGAAAGAGAGGGACATGCAGATTTTGCGGGATTGTGCAAGATAAATTATAAAGTGAATGTTGCACCCGACATGCAACATTTGTGTAAGTAAAAGTAATGGCAAAATATTATTTTCTCTATAAAAAATGTTACTTTTTCCTATCTTTTTAGATGCTTTACTTTTTATAAATACAATTCTGAGATAATTTTTTAGAGAAGAGAGAGAAAGAGAGAGGAAAAAGTGGAACCCATGTGGTAAGAGAGATGTAAAGAGAATTTATTGACTAAAAAGAAATTGATACATTTAATTTGATGCATCCTTTTTTAGAAACTACTGCATCAATATTGATACGGAGGAAGTATACCGGAGGAAAACATAAAATGATGATTAGAAGTTCCTGACTAAAAAACACACACACACCAAAAAAAAAAAAAAAAAAAAAAAAAAAAAAAAAAAAAAAAAAAANAAAAAAAAAAAAAAAAAAACTAAGGTGCATTGTAAAGAGAATCACGTATCTAGCGTATAACATTTGTGTAAGTAAAAGCAAATTAAAGACCATATGTTATATAGTAAAATAGATAGACTGATGATTATAAACTGGTGAATTAATAAATAAAAATAAATAATAATAATAACACCAAGATACTTTTTACGCTCAGTATTTGTGTAAGCAAATATAAGGGTCATATGTTATATGGTAGGAACTAGGAAATAGTGATTAAAAAGCTTTTGAATTTATGAAATATAAATCGATAAATCAACAAAACAACCAAAATAATCTCTGTACGTTCTTAATATATATCTGGAAAATCAAATCACATTTATTTCATATTTCCCATATTAATTAACTACCATAACCTTTGGCACCACTAATTGACAATCATGCATCCTACCCTCTTAAACTCTCACACACAGAAAATTTAACCATACACACTCACCAAACTCACATTGCATAGTTTTATCTTAAAACTAAATCCTAATCCAATTATATTCCCATTTCTCATTACTCCCCTATATTCAAGATTTTTATTTTAATCTTACCAAAATTGATTTTTAATGTTAGTTTTATATTTATAAACAAATTTAATAATCGGTATGTACCAATTTTAAATGTGTCACCAAATAAGTTCTTCCACTAAATTTTAATCAAGTTCAATGAGTCTCATAAAGTTTGTTCTTGTTCGTTTCATGTATTGAAAAAAACATTCCCAAATGTTTTAACTACTTTTAGTAGTTATAAGCTCCAATTGTTGCACACACATAAACTAAAGTGAAAAGGGGGAAAATGCGCATTTTGCGCCTTTGTGCATGATACTTTATGAAGTGAATCTTGTATTCGACAAGCCGCATTTGTGTAAGTATATGTAAGGACAAAATGTTATTTTCTTTGTACAATAAAGAAGTTAGTTTTTCCATATCAATTTAGATGATTTACTTTATCAAACAAAAAAAAGTAGGGTTTTTGAGACAATTTTTTGAAGAAAGGAGAGAAAGAAGAAAAAAGTGGAACTCATGTGATAAGAGAGAGATAGAGAGAATTTATTGACTAAAAAAGAATTGGTGTATTTAATTTGATTCATCCTTTTTTAGAAACTGATGCATCAAAATTGATACAAAGGAAGTATTTTGTAGAAGATATTGTGATGATTAAAAGCTGCTGATTAAAAAGAAAAAATCATGCATCTGACATACGACATTTGTGTAAGCAAAAGTAAATGCTAAATGTTGCGTCCGACGTGCAACATTTGTGTAAGCAAAAGTAAGAGTCATATGTTATATGGTAGGAACTAGGATATGATGATTTAAAGCTGCTGAATGAATTACACAAAAATCGATAACTCACCAAAACAACCAAACTAATCTTTGTACATTCTTAATATATTTCTTTAAAATCAAATCACTTTTATTTTATATTTCCCATATCAACTTCTATATCCTTTGGCACCACTAATTGACAATCATACATCACACCCTCTTAAACTCTCAGACCAAAGAATGAACCCTACATACTCACAACTTTGCAACATTGTATAGTTTTATCTATTAGAGGATCATCTCAACCAAAAGCTTAAGCTTATGGTTGAGGCCTAGGAATAGTTTATATACTCTATCACGCCCCCTCACACAAGAGCCCGTTGGGCTTGAAGTGTGGATTCAGCATGTCCCCCCTTATACCCTGCGCTTAATAATTCCACTTAGAAGGGAGGGGTGGATGAGATTCGAACCCGTGACCTTTGTGTCACGTTGGCGCTGATACCATATTAGAGGACCATCTCAACCAAAAGCTTAAGCTTATGGTTGAGGCCCAAGAATAGTTTATATACTCTATCATTATCTTAAATCCTAATCCACTTATATTTCCATTTTTCATTACTATCCAAAATTCAAGATTTTTAGTTTATTCCTACCTTGATTTCTAAGCATTTTATTTTTACAAACAAATTTAATGTGTAGTATTAATTTTCAATGATTTAATTTAGATTTGTGTCATCGATAGATTCTTCCACTAAGTTCCAATCAATTTCAATGAGTCTAATTAAGTTTTAGTTCGTTTCATGCGTTGACTAAAAATAAATAAAAACACTCAAATAATGTTCTAACTACTTTCCGCAATTATATGCTATAGTTTTTGTACTCACATAAACTAAGATGGAAGAGGGAAAAATGCGCATTTGTGGCTTTGTGCAAGATATATTATGAAAGTATCTTGTATCATATGTGGAATTCGTGTAAGTAAAAGTAAGAGCAAAATGTACTCCCTTCGTATCAATTTGGATGCTTTACTTTTAAAAACACGGTTTCCAGACCAAGATAATTTATGTGGAGAAGAGAGAGAGAGAAAGAGAAAAAAGAAAAAAACAGAACCCATGTGATAAGAGAAAGATAATTAAAGATAATTTATTGACTAAAAATATTGATACATTCAATATGATATATCTTTTATTAGAAATTGATGCATCCAAATTAATAAGCAAGAAGTATTTTGTTGGAAAAGATACAATGATGATTTAAAGTTGGGTTGAGTAAAAAAACAAAAATTACTCCCTATTTAGATTAAATTATAAAGAAAATCATACATTTAGCGTACGGCATTTGTGTAAGCAAAAGTAAAGACTAAAAGTAATATGGTAGAAACGAATACACGGATGATAAAAGGTTGATAAATAATAATAATAATAATAATAATAATAATAATAAAAATAAAAGAAAACACGATACATTATGAAGAGAATGTTGGGTTGACGTGTGATATTTATGTACGTAAGCACAAAAGTAAGGGTCATATGTTATATGATGATTAAAAGTTGGTAGATCAATTAGACAAAAATTAAAAAATCAGTAAAACAACCAAAATAATCTCAATACATTTATAATTATATATGTATGTAAAACTAAATCGCTATAAATTTTTTTTGTTATAAACTAACTTCTATAACCTTTGGCACCACTAATTGACAATCATACATCACACCCTCTTAAACTCTCAAACAAAAAATTAAACCATACATACTCACCACTTTGCAACATTACAACTCACATTGCATAGCTTTATCTTAAATTTGAATCCAATTATATTTCCAATTTTCATCATTCACCTAAATTCAAGGTTTCTATTTTTTCTTACCAAAATTGATTTTTAGTGTTTATTTTTACGCAAAAATTTAATATGTACCAATTTTCAATGATATAAAAATCTCTATCATCAAATAAATAGTTATTCCACTAAGCTAGTTTCAATTAAGTTCAATGAGTCAAATAAAGTTCTACTTCATTTCATGTGTTGAGCAAAAAAAAAAAAAAAAAAAAAAAAACTAAAAATTTTAANAAATATTTTAACTACTTTTAATAATTATAACTTATAAACTTCAGTTATTGCACACACATAAACTAAAATGAAAAAGGGGAAATGCGCATTATGCGGCTTTGTGCAAGATACATTATAAAGTGAATCTTGCACCCGACATGCAACATTTGTGTAAGTAAAAGTAAGGGCAAAATGTTACTTCCTTGCTCTGTTAAAAAACATGTTATTTCCTCTGTATCAATTTAGATGCTTTACTTTTAAAAACACAAATACCGAGATAATTTTTTAGAGAAGAGAGAGAAAAAAGTAGAACTCATTTGACAAGAGAGAGATAAGGAAAATTTATTGACTAAAAGGAATGCATTTAATTTGATACATCCTTTTTTTAGAAACTGATACATCTAAATGGATACGGAAGAAGTACTTTATAGGAAAAAATACAATAATGATTAAAAGCTGCTGAGTAAAAAAACAAAATAACTAAGATACATTATAAAGAGAATCATGGATTTAGCATACAACATTTGTGTAAGCAAAAGCAAAGGCTAGATGTTATTTGGCAAAAAAAATACATTGATGATTAAAAGCAAGTGAAAAAAAATCCCACAAAACAACCAAGATACATTATGAAGAGAATCTTGCGTCAGTAAGTGTTATATGTTATATGGTGGGAGCTAGGATATAGTAATTAAAAGCTGCTATATCAAAACACAAACTGATAAATCAACAAAACAACTAAAATATCTTTATACATTCTNATCCCACAAAACAACCAAGATACATTATGAAGAGAATCTTGCGTCAGTAAGTGTTATATGTTATATGGTGGGAGCTAGGATATAATAATTAAAAGCTGCTATATCAAAACACAAACTGATAAATCAACAAAACAACTAAAATATCTTTATACATTCTTAGTATATGTGTGTAAAATCAAATCACTTTTATTTTATATTTCCCATATTAACTTCTATAGCCTTTAACACCACTGATCATACATCTTCCCTTCTTAAACTTTCAACAACAAAATTTAACCACACATACTCACCAAACTCACATTGCATAGTTTGGGCCTGTTTACTTCAACTGAAAATAGCTGAACTGAAAATTTTTTATGAAGGATTAATGAATAGCAAAATAAGCGAAGAGCTGAACTGAACTGAACGGAGTTGAACTGAATTGAACGAATTTTGAGCTGAAGTAAACAAGCCCTTTTATCTTAAATCCTAATCCAATTATATTTTCATTTTTTGCTACTCCCCTAATTTCAAGATTTTTATTTTATTTTTACTAAACTTGATTTTAAGTGTTTTATTTTTTACAAAACAAACCTAATATATACCAATTTTCAATGATATAAATCCGTGTCACCAAATAAGTTCTTCCACTAAATTTCAATCAAGTTCAATGAGTCCAATAAAGTTTGCTCTAATTCGGTTCATGTTGGAAAAAAGCACACTCAAAGGTTTTAAGTTTTAACTACTTTCAATAGTTATAAGCTTTAAGCTTCAGTTGCTGCACAGATATAAATTAAAGTTAAAGAAGGGAAAATGCGCATTTTGCTGCTTTGTACAAGATATATTAAGTGAATCTTGAATTCGACATGCCGCATTGTAAGGGCTAAATGTTACTTCATTTGTAAGAAATATATATGTTACTTCCTCCATAACAATTTAGATAATTTACTTTTAAATACGTAGTTCCTGAGCCATTTTTTTGGAGAAGAGAGAGAAAGAGAGGGAAAAAAGTGGAACCCATGTGATAAGAGAGAGATAGAGAAAATTTATTGATTAAAAAGGAATTGGTGAATTTAATTTGATACATCCTTTTTTTTTTTAGAAACTGATTCATCAAAATTGATACAGAGAAAATATATTGTAGAAAATACTAGAAAATTAGAGCGGGATTTAGCATGCTTTTCAAGCATAGTTTAAATTACATGGAAATTATTAATTAAGTTGCATCATCAAACCCCCCGCAATGGATGGGATGATCTCGTCAATACAATAATAATTAAAAGCTGTTGAATAAAAAATATTCCACAAAACAACCAAGATGCATTATAAAAATAATCATGCATCTGGCATACGACATTTGTATAAGCAAAAGTACGTGTCAGATGTTATATGGTAAGAAAAGATTAAAATAACCAAGATACATTATGAAAAGAATCTTGCATCCGACGTGCGGCATTTGCGTAAGCAAAAGTAAGGATCAAATGTTACATGGTAGCAAAAGTTGCAATGATAATCAAAAGTTATTAAATAAAAAATCGATAACCACAATAACCTCTATACAGTTAGAGTATATATCCGTAAAAACAAATCACTTCTATTTTTTCCCCTAACTTCTACTAACCTTGTGCACCATTATTATGCATAACAAACACTCTCTCCCAAAAAATTAAACCATAAATACTCACCACTTTACAACATTATAACTCACATTACTTACCTAGTTACATAGGTTTATCTTAAATCCTAATCTAATTATTCCAATTTTCACTCTCCTAAATTCAAGATTTTTTTTATTTTATTCTTACCAAAAATAAAAACAAAAAATAAAAATCAAAAGAAACAATTGCCACACGCTTACGTGTATTATGTCCTAATTTTTTTTCTAACATTATATTCATAAAAAATAAAATAAAAATTCCTCCATATTATCATCACCATTATTATTCATTCATTCATTCATTCATTTTATTTATTTTTAAAAAAAAAACCAATATCTTTTTCCCGAGGAAGACCGCAGACTCACCAACAACATCATCAACGGTCACTATCCCCCCTGACCCCACCCACCTTCCACGTGTAAGTATCTCCTCCGTCTGTCACCTTCTCTTCCCTCACAGCCAAAATATTCTAGTTTAATCAGTTAAACACGCCAAAAAACCCACCTTCAAAAAATAAAAAAAATAAAAAAAAATATAAAAATACAAATATTGAGAACAATTGAAGACCAGCTACTACTACTGTAATTCCCTTTTTTATTTTATAATTTATTTTTTATTTTCTTCTTTCTTTTCTTCTTCAATCTTCATACTTTCTCTCTCTAAACTTTCTCTCTCTAGACTATAGTATCAACTACGATCTCTCTCTCTCTCCTCCATTTTTCCTCGATTTTCGATCTCTTCTTCTTCTTCATCAGCTCATAGATTATCAATCGTTTTATTTTTTGATTGAATTTTTATTTAATTTTTTTTTATTTTGCAAAAAAAAAAAATTCGCAGTAAGTCAGCTGGTCAAAGTTATTCGTCGATCGACGCGCTTTTAGTCAATTTTGAGGTTCAGATCATAAATATTTTCTTCTTTGATTTCGTGTTTTTGATTTGATTGTTCTTAATTTAATTTTCAATTTTTTTATGTTGTAATTTATTTATTTGATGATTTTTTTTTAGCTTGTTTGATGTTTCACTGTAACCTGAAATTTACGCTTTTTTCGTTGTTGAAGTTGTGTTTTGTGTCATTTAGTTAGGGTTTAAGGTTGATGATTGTGTGATATGTTGTTCTTCACAGCTTCAACTGAAGTTGAAGATTACTTAGGGTTTTGATTATAAGATGATATATATATATATATATTTTTTTTTTTAATTTTTTTGTTTGGAGAAATGAAATGAAATTAAATGGAATGAAATGTGTTTGTTGATTTGTGATTGGTGTGAATTAAGTTGTGTGTGATACAATTAAACAAATTATTTTTGTTTCGAAAACGGTTGAAAAGAATAACGGTTTTGAATTACAGATATTAATTCAAATTTGGTGTTATTATGTCATGATTCTTTTGCTTGTAGGTGAAATTCATGATTTCAGGTGATATTCTTGTGATAAAAATGTAAATATATTCCTTTTTGTACTCGTTGTTTTGATTAGTAAAGTGACAAATCGAATACTTTTCATGTGTTTGCTTAGAATGAAGTTTTAATTTTGTTTTTATTCATTGTGTATGGAATTTAAGTTGTGATTGCGTGGCGAGTGGCGAGTATTTCATGGTTGGGATCATAGAACATGTTGATGTATTTTCGTGTTGTTGTTTGGTTTGTTTGAGTTTGTTCTGACTCGATATATGAGATAGATGTTTGTTACTGAAACTTGTAGCAGTGTTGTTTTTGTTTAGGGCATTGGCTTGGGTGTTTCGGAATTGACATGTTGATGCTGAGGAAGTTGATAGATTAAGAGCTTGCTTCTCTGAGCCGGGGGGAGGGACAAGATGTTGGAGGCGTCAAAGTTAATAGGCATAAATAATACTGACAACAAGTTCTATGACTTTTATCATAAGCTTGGTGAGAATTCCAACATGTCAGTTGACAGTTACGCGAGTTTACAGGCTAGCAATGGAGGGGGTTCTGTTGCGATGTCTGTTGATAATAGCAGTGTGGGTTCTAATGATTCACACACTCGCATGTTGGGTCACCAGGGATTGAAACGTAACAATAACTATTCGGTTGCTGGAAGTGTTAATCATCGAGGAAGGGTAACACATGCCTTAAGCGATGATGCACTTGCTCAAGCTCTTATGGATCCTAATTACCCCACTGAGGGGCTCGAGAATTTCGAGGAGTGGACCATTGACTTGAGGAAGCTTAATATGGGTGATGCGTTTGCACAGGGAGCTTTTGGGAAGCTTTATAGGGGAACATATGAAGGCGAGGAGGTTGCTATTAAAATTTTGGAGAGGCCAGAGAATGATCTAGAAAGGGCCCAGCTGATGGAGCAGCAATTTCAGCAAGAGGTTATGATGCTTGCTACATTGAAGCATCCGAATATTGTTCGTTTTATTGGAGCTTGCCGTAAACCCATGGTCTGGTGTATTGTTACTGAGTATGCAAAGGGTGGTTCGGTGCGACAGTTTTTGACAAAGAGGCGTAACAGATCAGTGCCTTTGAAATTAGCTGTTAAGCAAGCTTTGGATGTGGCCAGAGGGATGGAGTATGTCCACCGACTTGGATTGATTCATAGGGATCTAAAATCTGATAATCTGTTGATTTTTTCTGATAAATCGATAAAAATTGCGGACTTTGGGGTTGCTAGGATCGAGGTTCAAACTGAGGGAATGACTCCAGAGACTGGAACATACCGCTGGATGGCTCCGTAAGATTCCTGATTCTTGCTTTTTTTTTCTTCCTGCAAAATATGTTTTGTAGCAGTTTGATTGTTTCATTCCTTTTTGTGTTTTATCCGTATTATCTAATCAATTGTTCAAGCTTGCGTTCTTCAATAGCTTGAATGCTTGATTGGAAGCTTCTTTCTTTTTCTCCTCTTGTTATTGTATTGTGATTCTTGTATTGCTGCTAAAAGAATACATTTTTGGAACTGTAAGGACTGTACTTGGGTTTTGAACATTAAATATAGACTTTCTTTAATAGTACCTATTTTCGTTTGTTTGTAGGCTTCTCTGCTTTCTGGGTGCTTTTAGAATTTTATTTTACCCATTGGTTAGGATAATTTGAGACCAAAACTTGTTGGGTGGCGCCTTTGTGCTGTCTGCTTCTATCCAAAGATGATGATGTGTTATTAACTCTAAACAATTACTTGAAGAAATTGATATCATTGAACACCTTTGTATATAAAACGCTATTTGTGTGTTATAAATATTGATCTCAAGTCTAAATTCAGTATACAGTATGCAGGGTCTATAGGTCTAGTAGCACAGTAGTAATGGTGACTATGTTGTGACAATGTGATATTATGCTCGAATCTACCTATTGGTGTGCAAATGTACTTCCTTTTGTGTATGCCTTTGGACTTGTGGCTATTATACATGAAATGGCTGGTTGCCACATTTGGATCTGCGAAGCTATTGTTGTTGAGGTTGAAAATTACTTGATGAGCTGATTATATAACTCTGGAGCGGCTGGGGAGCCAGGAAGCTCACAAGAGATTCTGTTTGGATACAGATATCTGTAATCTTTTTGTGTGACAGGATGTCTGGGAAAATTACTTGTTTGTGAATAATTTTCATTATAGCTTATCACCTGTCCTTCAGGTTGTTGTGGTCTTATACTCTTATGGTCTTTTTGCAACAAGCTAATAGGATAGAGAGTTGATTAAAAATTTCTGTTTGCAGGAAATGCTGCGGTATGGAAACCTCTATTTTATCATTTACTGAACTTCTTTGCTATGTGAAGAAGGTTGTCTATTTCTTTGATTGTCTCTCCCCCCCTCCCTCTCTCTCTCTCTCTCTCTCTAACTTTGTGTGCTTTGTAACTATGTGTGGTTTTAATTTTGCGTATATGCTCTGCTAAATATCAATGCTGTTTTGGTTTGTATATAGATTTTCTTGACTGAGTTTTTCCCCTACCTTCTGCAGTGAAATGATCCAGCATAGGCCTTATACACAAAAGGTCGATGTGTACAGTTTTGGAATAGTACTTTGGGAGTTGATAACAGGTATGCTTCCATTCCAGAATATGACCGCTGTTCAAGCGGCATTTGCCGTGGTTAACAAGAGTGTCCGCCCAACAGTCCCACCTGACTGCCTGCCTGTTCTAATGGAAATCATGACCCGTTGTTGGGATCCAAATCCTGATGTGAGGCCTCCCTTCTCGGATGTTGTGAAGATGCTTGAGCACGCAGAGACAGAGATCATGACCACCGTTCGTAAAGCACGTTTCAGGTGCTGCATTACACAACCAATGACTGCAGACTAATGCACAAAGGGAAAGAAGGAGAGGGGAGAGAGCGATGAGACGGAAAGGAAAAAGAAGGATAGGCACAGATTTGTCGGGGAGTATTTCCGTATTCGGGAGGATTGGCTATGGGGAAGTCCTGCAGGGGAAGGTTGTTTTACTTAACCGTGTATCTATCAGGATATCATTTTCTTACATTCAGCTTAGAAAAAAAGGTGGAAAAATCACGATAAAGGTCGAGAACTGATGGGTTTTCTGCTTTTTTTTTTTTTTTTTTGTTCTTNTATGATGTTTATTATCTACTCTAGTTTAATTGTTTTGATGATAAAAAGAGGGAAATGCCATAATTATTAGCTCCTTAAATTATATGCATTATCTGATTATGGTAACTCTAATTTTGTCTTGGTTATAAATTATGTTGTGGTTAAATCTTACTTTTGTTCAAAATAAGGTGAATTTCTGCACCAAATATTAGTCAGACTGTCAGAATGTAGTCTTAGTTTAATTATGGTCTTCTGTGCACAAACATCGCTGACATCTGACAAAAAAACTACTAACATCAGTATTATTGTGTTTCAAAATATGCTTCAACGGTACTTCTTTCTCTTTGAAATTGTTTTACTTCATCTGATGATGTACTGTAATTGTTTTTAAGCTGGACTGATGTTCCTAAGGAAGGGAGTTTCCTACATCGGAAGTTGATGATAATGTTTGTTTTCAGATTCCTGTCCAAAACATTGTTTTTCCTTGTGTTTTTATTGGTACTTGTATTTGATTCAAAGTCACCCCTAGGCAGTTAGGTCTTAGCATGGTCGAAGGGTCAATCGAAACTGAATCTGTATTTTATTATTACGTGATTACGTCTCTTTGTATGAAAGCCCATTGCGCTTAAAGTAATGCGGTGTATGTTCAAAGTCTAATTCAAAATTAAGTTGATGCTGATAATTGAAGTACTGGATGGGTTATGCTAATGAATCCAATGGTGTGTTGAGTGAAAATATAAATTTGTTTATGTTTTAAGAAGAATAATAAGTTTTCTTTTAAAGAAATGATAAAAATCTTGAAACCGGTTCAATTATATCAAATTAGGTTCGGGCCTGAATATTCAAGTTTGGTTTGTCTCATACTTGAATTTTTGGTTCGTTTCTCAATCCATAAACTTGGGTTACTTTGGGTCATCAATCTAACTTGTTTAAGTTTGATATTGGGATCAGTGAATCCTTAGTGGGTAATGCTCCTGGACATTGGAGAATGCAAAATAGGCAGTTTACCAATATTTGTGCTCTCTAATGCAATCTAATAAACGTTGTTAACCCAAACTTTACAGTAGTTATACCTATCTATCCAATAAACTAAAATAATTGCAGTTGCATTCATGAACTTTTGCTTAATGCACTATGTACCCTGTTATTTTATACGATTGCATAAAATATCCTTAATGGTTGGCGATTTTAGTGGGACGTTAGTTGCTACAAGCCTACAACCTTAATCTACCAAATGCTAATCTACGAAATGCCTTTGATGTTTCTAACTAATGTTCATGATACGCTTCTATTTTATGTTGAATTATTAGGCATTTGAGTACTAGCTTAATTGATCATACTATGTAATAGGGATATGATATTGGCACTCCCTATGTAAGAATGAAATTTCATGTGTTCTACTAACAATGAGATTGCTAATATTACTCCCCTATGTAGTATTAGATGCATTTCTTTCAACTTATTAAACTTGAGTTTATTAGACTTACAAACTCCATCTGGACATATAAAAAAGGTTGAGTAGATCCTACTAAAAACGGTCAAACTTGATATATTATAAGAAATAATTTATCTTTCATTTTAAACTACAATAATTATTGGACATGACTTTATTGAGTGCAGTAAGGAATATTGGTTCTCCAAATAATCATCACAATTACGGGTAATTACGAACTATATATTTATTCATGCATAGTGGAGTGGGGTTGAAAACAAAGATTTTTTAACATTTATCCAAATTTATAGCATATTAAACTAAACTATTTACTTCTAATTAAATCCAAGTGGGGTCAATTGACACCTCTGACATGAACACAACTCCGCCCATATTAAGACTATTAAAATTCGATTTACTTCATATCAATTGTTTACGATATAAACTAAATTTTATTTAAGCCGAAGAAAACGCACCTGAATGACCGAATCTCAACCAATCGAAGATATGATCATGTAAAAGTGTAAAACCTTCATCAAGTTTGCCAAAATCAAACATCACAATAACAAAAAAACTAATTCCATGCTCAACTTCAACTCACTCTCTCTCCTCAGGCGATTCTCAACTGTTTCTCCCTCCACAACTTCCCACATAAATAACTACCTTAACTGTCACTTAACCACCTTTCTCTCTCATCAAACTTTACCCTTTCAATCCCTCCTTCAATCTCATGCTCTCATCATTGTTTCAGGGAATACTAACAATGTCTTCATTTCATCAAAGCTTATTTCTCTTTATTCCTCTGTTTTTAAACCTGATTTTTCAACCAAAGTATTTAATTCCCTTCATTCTAAAGACCCTTTTCTCTGGAATTCCATCATCAAATCTCATTTTTCGACCGGAAATCATCGAAAAGCTCTTGAATTTTTTGTGGGTATGCGGTTTTCGAACACCCCACCTAATAATTTTACTTTTCCAATGGTTGTTTCTGTTTGTGCTGAGTTGTTTGAGCTTGATTATGGTGTTTTGATTCATGGGTTAGGTTTGAAATTAGGTGTTTTTGGCGGGAATTCTGCTGTTGGGTCGTCTTTTGTGTACTTTTACTCGAAATGTGGGCGAATGAGGGATGCACATAAGGTGTTCGAGGAAATGTCTGTGAGAGATGTTGTTTCTTGGACGGCGCTTGTGATTGGTTATTTGCAAAATGGTGATAGTTACAAGAGTTTGGAGTGTGTTTTATTGATGCATAATAATGGCGGAGATTGCGAAAGGCCGAATTATAGAACTCTTATAGGAGGGTTTCAAGCTTGTGCAAATGTAGGAGGTTTAATAGAAGGGAAATGCTTGCATTGTTTAGCTGTTAAGAGTGGTTATGGGTTTTTTGATGATGTTAAATCTTCACTTTTGTCTATGTATTCTAGATTGGGTTCCCTTAGTGAATCGCGTTATGTTTTTGATGAACTCGGTGATAAGGATCTTATGTGTTGGACGTCGATCATTGCTGCTTATGCGAGACCAGGGTGTGTAACAGAATGCTTAAGCTTGTTTTGGCAAATGCAGGATAGTGGTCTATATCCGGATGCTATTGTTGTTAGCTGTGTGCTTTCATCGTTTAGTGATTCCGTATTGGTTTGTGAAGGAAAGGCAATTCATGGATTGATTATGAGGAGAGATTATGTATTGGATCAAGTAGTCCACAGGGCATTGATGTCTATGTACTGTAGATTTGGGATGTTAGACGCTGCAGAAAAAGTATTTGATACAATGCAGGAGAGAAGTCCGGAGACTTGGAACTTGATGGTGTATGAATGCGGGAAAGGAGGGAATTGGAAAAGGTGTATGAGTTCCTTCCGAGAAATGATACATCAAGGGGAGATAGGTGATCCTAGTAGTTTAATTTCTGTTATTTCTTCGTGTGTACAGTTGGGAAAAACTCTTATAGGAAAATCTGTACATTGCTATGTCATTAAGTCTTTACTTGGTGAAAATGTTTCGATTGCCAATTCACTTATAGATTTGTATGGGAAATGTGGCGATCTAACAATTGCAAAGAGCATCTTTGGTAAGGTCCAAAGAGATACTGTAACATGGAATACGTTGATTTGTGCCTTTGTTTACAAGGGAGAGTTAGCTCAGGCTCTAGCACTTTTTGACCAAATGATGTGTGAAGGGATAAGTCCAAGCTCGGCAACATTAGTCACTGTGTTGTCAGCTTGTTCACGCTTAGCATCCTTAGAGAAAGGAATGAAGATTCACAACTACATTAGAAAAATGGGGATCGAGTTAAATATCTCACTTACAACAGCATTAGTTGACATGTATGGGAAATGTGGGCAGCTTGAAAAGGCAAGGAATATCTTCGATTCCATGACTGAAAGAGATGCCATCGCTTGGAATGTGATGATCTCTTGTTATGGAATTCATGGAGACGCAACATCTGGAATTAAAGTTTTCAAACAGATGGAAAAATCTGGTGTTAGACCAAATGAACTGACCTTTCTTGCTGTTTTGCTGGCGTGTAATCATGCAGGCCTTACTGAAGAGGGAAGATGTTTCTTTTATAAGATGCATGATTACTCTTTAACCCCAACTTTGAAGCACTATGCTTGTATTGTAGACCTTCTTGGCAAGTCAGGAAATTTACAAGAAGCTGAACATTTAGTTACCTCAATGCCAATCACTCCAGATGGTGGTATATGGGGGACCTTGTTAAGTGCTTGTAAAATTCACAATGAAGTAGAGATTGGATTAAGAATCGTTAAGCATGCTATTGAGGCAGACCCGGAAAATGATGGATATTATATAACCATATCAAATATGTTGGATTTGACTGGAAAGTGGGAGGAGGCAGAGAAGTTTAGGCAATTGATGAAGACAAAGGGAGTGAGCAAAAAACTTGGTTGGAGCTCATCGTAAATAGTTGGAGCACTCGTGTTGCTTTTGTAAGTTCCAGTTATTTTTGAACCGACCAAGGAGTTTTAATTGTAATGAATGTGTGAATGGTCAAATCATGCAAATTCTTTCTTGGAGCTCTGTCTTGGCAGGGCACATGCAAGCTGGATGCGTTTTACCGGCTTGTGGTAATATGTTATTACTTTCTCTTTTCTGCGTTGTTTTGCCTTCGATTTCAGTCACTAAACATCAATTCATTTTCTTGTTAGATCGATGGTCACCCGTCTTACTCAAACATTGCTGTGAAGGACAGAAGTGAAGAGAGCACTTTGAGTTTTGAAGGGTAAAAGCTTATCATTGTGTATGCTCTGTTTCAAATTCACATCCTATTTATATACCTGTTTAGCTTGAAAACAGCTTTAAATATGATTGTTTTATAGGCGTGTGCAGTGCACAAGACGTTAGTCATACTTTTCACATTATGAATCATGATTTAGATCTAAGACCTATAATTTACATATGAAAAGGCGGTGCTTAAATCAACACTCTTAAAAACCATTTCTTGTTTATGGGCATGACAGAATTCAGATTTTTAATCTTTGTAGAAGCTTTGAAATACAAAATAGAAGACCAAAGCAGTTACCAAAACTGTTATCCGTTTATTCCTAATCCCAAATACATAGCTCTTCATCTATCTCAAAAGTTCTTCAACCAAGTCTCCAAGATATTGTTTATGTGTTTATGTTATACAATACTTTGTTGAACTACCCTAGGTTAGAAAGAACAAAAAAGGAGGCCAAAGTGCCAAACTAGCTAACAATATCCATCTATTCTTAAATTATGAGTCTTCATCATTCTCATTTCCCCCGTCTTATCCTCACTATCATCTTCCTCCACCGCCAGCTCTACAGCCTTTTTCTTACGAACACCACCATTGCTCATCTTGCCAACAAACAACACTTTAAAAGCCCAACACCGTGTTAGGAATTGCTATATTACCATTTTGAAAGCCTAGGGAAATAGAGGAATCTGAACCCTCATGATTTCTAAAGTCATAGGGTTTTCTCTCACTGTAGATGTTATAACCTACCCAGTGGTAAGGACAAACTTCTCATTCCTCTATTGCCGAGGATAAATGGTTAATCTCCTGAATTATTATATGAATGTTAGCTAATCTTTTATATACACTTGATAACTTAGGCATGCTCCTAGCCAACAACCACTTTAACTATTAAATTTTACCATTGGATTAAAATGGGAATCTAACCCTTCAAGTGGTTTCTGGTTAAAGTGGTTAGGAATCTCCACCCAACGATGCATGAATTTTAAATGGATGAAGGCAATGTTGTAAAGCACGAAAACTTCTAGGACCTAGAGTTTTGACGTTTCAGAAACCCTTAGGAAACTCTTCGGAAGCTTTGCTTTTCTGAAACTTAAATTGGAAACATTTCCCATAGGGGGAAGCTTCATGCAATGTTAAATGAAGCATTTGACTTACATACAGGTTTTTCCTAATGTCCCTAAGTTGGCTACTTGATTTATGACCCTCCCATGACCTTGTTCACGTGCCTAAGTTTTCCCCGAAAACCTAGAAACATGTATTTCTTGCTCTCCTGATGTTGTTCTATTAGCTTTCTAGCCAATTTAATTGTCTAGGAGCCTTCCTTGTTTTGAGGATTAACATATAAAATTGTTAGGCCAATAATTTTTTAGGACCTGAAAAGTCCAAAAAGCATGATTTATAACTTTTGTTTTTGACTATTGGAGGGTATCTAGGGGCTCCATCTTGTTCTCTTCTTAAAATTCACTGACTACCTTGTGGGTGACACATGTACGTTTTTAGCCTCTGAAAATTTGTTATGTTTTGTCTATAGAGGATTCCTAAAAAAGGACACTTGTCTTTTGCGTTATCTCGGGACTTTCTTATAACCTTCGAACCCTGACAAGTTGTCCAAGTGCCCTCTTTTGGCCTTGGGGACACCATGCAAAATTTTCGGCAATTTTTTTTTATAAAATTTTCGGGCACCCCATAACCTCCAAAAATTGTGAATTATAGCCTTCGTTTGTGGCTACGAAAGGAATATCACAGGCTCCTTGTTTTCTTCCCGTATTTGTCCCACATGTAGCCGGTGACCCTAGGATGCCTTGCACGCGGTTTCAACTTCTAAAATCTTGTTATTCTCCCTCTTTAGACAATTTTCGAAAAAGAGTATTAGTCTTTGCGCTCTCCCGAGACTCATTTTATGGCCTTTTGAACCCCAAAAGACTGTCGGGGAGCTATCTTTTGATCATAGGGGAACATTGTAAAATTTTCGTCATTTTATTTTATTTATTTTTTTCGAGACCCTTAAACTCCCAGAAAGTGTGAATTATAGTCTTTCTTTTCGGCTTCCGCATGGCTTTCCCGAGCTTTATCTTGTTTTCTCTCTGCTTTTTTACCATGTGTAGTAGGTGGTACCAAGACGCTTTACACTCGATTTCAGCCTAAAAAAACTGTTATATTTCCTCTTTAAGGACACAAATACATAAATAATGTAAAGATCTTGTTATCATGCCAAAATGTCAAGTCCTAACCCATAAACACATAAAGTAAAGACTCTTAACATGTACATTGTTTTCGTTGACAACTATTGTTTGTCGAGATTGTGGTGTTTCTCTTTTTTAAGGTTTTCTCTGTTCTTAGATCGTTGTTCACAAACAAAATTTATGTTAGTCGCTTTCTGTATTTTCAACATCAAGGTCATTACAGGTGGTGATTAATTTATCGTTGAAGCGTAGATAATGTTATATTCGAGATTTATTTTCTTGTTTGTAACACCATATAAGATTACATGTTTATGTGAGATATTTTTGTTTTTGTTTACATTGATTTTGAAATTATTTATTTTTAATTTCCTATATGTTTCTCCATTTCCTTATTCGGGAATTCGCACTTTCTCGTATGTGAAACATTTTGGAAACTCTATCCATTTCCACGCTACAATGTTGCTGAGTCACGTGTTTTGATTTATGACATGGTGATTACTTGAGGCTGTTAAGGGGTGAGTTTCCATAATAGACAAGATGCCGAGACCTTTAATAATTTATTCTGATGTAGATGACCAATTGTGAGGAAAGACCTTTTGAAAGACCTTCCATAGTCTAATCTCTTGTAACAGGCATACTGTGTAAGATATAAATCCTTTTAAAGCAACCTTTTATATAACTTTTGGGGCATGCTTGGATTATTAATAATTTAAGGGGAATAGAAGAAGCAAAATACAGAAAATTAAGAAGGGTGAAGGTGGTGCTAGATGGGATTAAAGGGTAATGATGTAAGGAAGAGGGAGAGAAATGAGATGATTGAATTGCTACTTTCATTTTGGGTTGTAATAGCTACCTTAGAAGGGTGGGCAGGAACTTTTATCCACGCATCATTATGAAAATCCCTGCAGTAACACCTATGGACTTCCAAACTAGTAGATTAATGCATTCTTAGAGTGCAAAATCCATCTTTGAAAATTACAACCCTGATTTTTCCTTGACAATTTGGCTGGTTCATCTGCTGCCTTATTCATGAGGCGCCTTTCAAATACCAAGCTTCTATTGGTTATTTCTCAGAAGAGTTGCTTGCAAAGTTGTATGAGATTCGCTTACAAACATCTTACGAAGTATTATGGTTCTGAATGAACTAGCTGCTGTACTCCATGTTTACTGTCAGATGCTATGATTATGATTACTTGGGCCCAATTCTCCTCCTTAACCCAAAATAGTCTCTCCCTAATAGCCGTTAATTCAACATTTCAACCTCAAGTGGACAGGAACATAACAGTTCTTAGTGATGCCCTTAAACCAGCCTCCATTTTCATTCGACGTTAAGCAGCCGACCCAAAAGGTTGTTCTTGAGACAACCAGGATGCGTCAGCGTTGATTTTGAACCATCCATATGTGTGTGTGTTGGGGGAGGGGGGAAGCTGACCAATTGATGTTAAAAATACAGAGGTTTAGGCTATGTGAGTGTTGTTTTGCTTGGTATTGAGTAGAAGTACCACTCATTAACGTACCAGAGAATTGAAAATGCTTTATCGGTTTGTGCTTTAGCATGTTTTGCTTGCAAACACCTACTTATGAGTCATGACTCATTTCTCCCGTTCCATAGTTACCCAAATAGTGAAGTTCAAGATGGAATGCAGGTTTTGGGTAGCATGTTTGGAATTTTGAAGGCTTTATTTGATGCCAGATATGGTTAATGAGGAAAAGGTTGCAGAAGAGGCTGGGATCGTTAACTACAACAGTCTTCTACTATAATATCCTGAATTATTACGCTAGCCCTCCAATGAAAAGCGGTTAAAAATGAGCTTTAAGCTGGGATCTACAAATCATGCAATGGTGTTACCATGCACTAGCAACATTAGGCCACATATAGTCGATCACCAAGTTGTTGATTGGCCATATAATGTGCTGCTAAACATAACTTTATTTTTGTCTTCTTTCACTATATGGATGAAGAAGAGATTGCTTAGTTATGTTGGATCTTTCTAGTCCACCTTGTTTGTATTATCCTAATTGCTAAAGATTGAATGAGGCATACTTGCAATAACTTATAAGAATAGTGAGATGGTGCGTTATGATTAGACTTACACTAATCCATGGTCCAAACCTTATATGCTATTCTTATGTGAAGTTTTGAAACAATTGTATGAAAGCTGGACAACTTTTATCTGCAAGCAGTTTTGGAAGATGAAAACAACATGCTCTTTACATAAATTTGGTTAGAATCTATAAATTGCATGATTAAGTACAATACTAGTGATAAACTTGGAAAATACAAATGAAAACTTGGAGTTGTCACGTGTTATTGAATACTTTGTACTACCTCCATTTTATATTAGTTGCAACAATTGAGTATTATTTGTGAGATATAATATATTCAGTTGTTGCAAATAATATGAAATAGAGGTAGTACATGCTTTTGAACATTTAAATGTAATTTGAACATATCATTATTTCTAGAGGTTCCAAATTAAAATAATAATGTTGTAAGAAATTGAATATTTATGGCTAGTAGCTTGGTAAGTAGGGCAGAGCACGGATTAGACATTCGAAAAACATGAAATCTGATATTTGTATTCAATTCGAAACATTTTGGATATTTGATATTAGGTATCTGAAAATTTTCGAGTCGGATATCCGAAATATCTGGAAAATAAAAAAATATATATAATTTTTTAATAAATTATAATTTTAAATTATTTTTTATATATACTTTTATATTCTATCCCAAGCATATAGGATACAGATATCTGAATATTCAAAATTATATCGGATATCCATTTTTTCAGATATTCGAATACCCAAAACCTCTAAAAGTGAAGTTGGTTTCAATATCCAATCTTTTCGATTGAATATTCGATCCAAAATCTATTATCAGAACGAATATCCAAAAAGTTGAATCAGATTCGAATTGGATTTTTTTATTTTCAGATAATTTTGCTCAGCATAATTAGTAAGAATTGGTGACCACACTTGTTAGTAAAATTCGATTGGATCCACAACCTTCACAGAGAAAGCCCCGGTTGAAACCGTGTTTTTCTTTTGTGGTATTTTTGAATACTTTATGCAATATCTTATTACTCCCTCCGTTTCCTATTTTTCTTTACATATGCTTTTTTGGTGTTCCATATTTTTCTTTACCAAACAACTTTATTAGGTTTATAATATTTTTTTATTAAGATGGACCCACACATCACCCACTGGTAGTTGCAAGTTGTTTTTCTTTCATCAATTATTATCCCCAATTTGACCTCACTCCTATTATTATATCATATACCATAATGAAGAGGTGAATAGTGACAGACAAGGAAAATAGGAAACGGAGGGAGTATAACGTTACTACCCTGTATTAGTTTGAAAATTTTTACAACCCAATTGAAATCAAATTTATAAGGATAAACACTATAGTTGGAAAAAAATAATTTAATCATAAGATACAACTTAGAAAACGAAAAATCTCACGGCCACATCTTAGAAAAACCGCAATTTTAAAAAATAATTTTCCGATTCGATCCGATCCGGTGTTGGATGAAAAATGGATCACCAACGTGTAAGAATATGGGCCAAAAGCCCAAAAACAAGTTGTTAAAACAAACCAACCAAAACAACAAAAACAGTTCAAAATTTCTCTTTGTTCCTTCTCTTTCTCTCTCCTCCCTAACTTTCTCTCTCTTCTTTTCTCAATTACTTCGTAGCAAAGAAGTAGACTTCAAGAAAACAAACAACTTAAAAAAAAAAAAAAATTAAAAATTAAAAAATCAAAAAAAGTTCTTCCATTTTTTTCGTCGATGATCTTCAAACTCGAATATCTTCGTTGATTATCTCTTTGGATCGATTAATCTTTGTTCTTTGAATTTTCGATTGATTTTTTCAATTTTTTTTTCCAACGAATTTTTGGATTTAATTGTTTGGTATATGTTGGAAAAAAGCCCCAATTTTTTTGGATCCATAACTTTAGGGTTTTGATTTCCGGCGAATTCATCGGTTTCTGGAATTTGTATCTCTAATTCGAAGTTTTTGAGGTGGTAATTCGTTTGATTCGTTATTTAAGCTTCGGTTGTAACGGAATTAATGGCGGTTGGAAATCTCAGGAGAAGGTAATTTCTTGTGATAAACCCTAATTTTGATTTGATTTGAATGTTTGTTGATTGTTTGATTGATTTAGAAGAAGTTTTTGAGCAAATGTTGAATATTTGATTTGTGGTTTTGATTTGATCTGAGCTTAATGTTGTATTTTTTGAATGTTGTTTTGGATTAAATGAAGGAATTTGTTGTGTTTTTGGTGCAATGTGTTTGTAATTTTAGCAATTTAGGTGACTGTTGCATTAATTTGAGGAAATGTGATATGATTTGAGGTTTAATTTTTATTGATTTCGTTGATTTATTATTGAGTTGAATTAAATGTTGGATAAAGTGCTGAAAATTGTTGGGAATTTGAATTTATGACTTTATAATTTGACTTGCTCTTTGTTGTAGTTGAAAATTTGAATGGAATTAGACATTATAATCTACAAAGTTGAAGAAATTTTGCTTATATATGGTCAATTTTTGAAATAGCCACTAATTCAATTTGATGGAGGTTTTCGCCGTGGCAAATTGTTAGGGTATGGAATGAGAGTCAACTGTGAATCATTCTGGTTAGGTGAATAGCAAAAAAGTGTTGATTCCATGAATTATTTACAATTTGTTGAAGTTGTTTACAAACTTTTAGCAGATATTCTGGTTTACCGATGCTAAATAAGTACTAAGGTGTAATCGATGTTGCTATTATCTAATTTTTGTTTTTGAAAAAATCTCATTCTTTTATTTGGTTGACTCCAATTGAGCAAAAAAATTTGATCGAAACAAGTAGGTAAATCGCTGTTTTGTGCAGATACTTATATCCTGTACTCGAGAATTTGATAATGCTAATCTATGTCTATGTGATTGTATATCTGTGTATAATGTGACGTTTTTTGGCTCAAAGCATATTTTGAGGTTCTTTCGTAATCACCCAACTTTTCTCGACTCCCTAGTCAATATTTGATCGAAACAAGTAGGTAAATCGCTGTTTTGTGCAGATACTTGTATCCTGTACTCGAGAATTTGATAATGCTAATCTATGTCTATGTGATTGTATATCTGTGTATAATGTGACGTTTTTTGGCTCAAAGCATATTTTGAGGTTCTTTCGTAATCACCCAACTTTTCTCGACTCCCTAGTCAATATTTGTTTTATCAACATAAAGCTGTTATCAAGAATGTAATGACTCATTAAATATACGTGTTGAAAGATAATTTGAAAATATTACGTGGTATCGCCTGCTGTGTCCCTTTTTTTTAATTGTAGTTTCTTAAATTTCAGTCACCATTTTCTTGTTTGTGTTGTGCTTTTTTCAATTAGATGGTATTTTAACTTAGCCATTGTCATACTGCAGGAAATAAACTGGTTGGGCTTCTTTCTGGTCGATGTTATTCTAAATAAGGTCACCATTATCCTGCAGGAGCTGAGGTTGAAGCCTATAACATGATGAATCAGGTATCGTTTTTTTTCCTGCTTTTCTTTTTTTTTTTTTTTCCAATTTTAGTTAGGTAACTACATGTCAATAGCATTTCATTTTGGTATATATTATCAGCCACTTTCGCCCAAAGATGAAAGGATTGTTTCTACCAATCCTTCTCCGGATGCAGCCATCACAGGGCCATCAAGGAATGCCATTGATCCCCCCAGGTCTTCAGATGCAGCTGCTGATAATAATGCAATGTACCAATCCAACAACTATGGATCTCTTGAACAAACTTACTTTTATGGAGGTCAGTGTCTCATTTTAATCCATATATTAGTATAGTATTGATTAGAGCTTGTGAAGAGTTCATGTGTGTCAGTTATTAAAGGGCTTGCATGCCATACTCTTTTTCTTTCCAGCATATGATAGTGGCACAAACAGCTGGAGTGCATATCCGCAGTATGCTGGTGCTGAGGGCTTACATGTTGTACCTCCGGTGAGGCTTAATATTAATTTTGATTCTATTTTTCTATTTTAACTTGTACTTAAGAATAAAATTGACTGTAGGCATTTCCATTTTTATCTTTTCCAGGTCCTTTATGGTGATAATTCATCTCTTGGGATGCATTCTCCTTATGGCTTCAGTTCCCAGATGGCATATGGGCAGTATTCACCTGCCACTACGCCTGTTCCTCAGATAATGGTTGATAACCAGATTTTTTCACCACAACAGATTCCTGTTTCTCCACAATACTATCCCCAGCCAGTTGGTAGCTCAATGCCACATATGTCAGCAGCAATGCCAGTTTCTCATGCTGAGATGACTCATAAAGGTACTGTAATGAATTTTTGTTTACCTCACTACAGCAAAAGGAATATGTTTGTATTGATAATATACACGTTTTTTGTCACAGGACACATGCCCATGAATACGATGCATAACCATGGTTTTTATAACATGCATGGGATGTTTGGATCTGGTGAACCTTTGTCAAGTCCATCAAACTCTGTGGATGTTGGATGGAGAACTTATAATTCAAACGCTGCATACAATCAACAATTTGCTACCCTTGGCTCATTTGATCCCACAGTTGGACAGGTTGGAGGCTTGCTCTTTGACTAGTTTGTTGTTGGTGGGGGCTTGGCATTTTTTTCAATAATGACATTGTGTGTGTTTGTGCTTTTGTTGTGTGTGTGGGTGTTTGGGGGGGGGGGGGGGCTTAACTAAAAAAACAGTTCGATGGGAAAATCATCCTGGTAAAAAGTCAGATAAAATAATAT